>JARHVA010005637.1:795000-1117500 GCA_037957365.1 Torreya grandis | reverse complement strand
ATCCACTATCTTTTCCATTTCAATCTCTTGAGCATTTACTCTTTCATCATCACTTGTATCTTCAACATGATTTCCTCTTATTTGTGTTGTCTCCATTGCATCCAATATTTCCATGATTCATCTCATCGTCTCTACAAATTCTGCAATTTTGGGTGTCTTTGGTCTTGTTACTTGTCCAATGAGATTACCTATGTGTCATATCTTCAGAAAATTGCAAGGTTATCTATCACAACTTGCCAAGGACTCAACAAGAGTCTTCACACACAACCCAACAACGTAAACTTTGTTATGATATAATTGATGTAAAAGGGAATGAGGGGGGTAGTGAAAGGTTCCCTTACTCCTCAGTGGTGTTCAATGCCTCCACTTTCAATGATATTTGTAGAGACAAGACTCAAAATGGAACTATAAGGACTCTTTTTATTGATGCTCGGCTATGTTATAGAGATTAACACACACTCACACTCTCACTTTCCTTATGACTTATGAAGAAGACTTCCTTGATCCAGTGACTGGGTTACAATGAGCATACATCACTCAATAGGTGCTTAGCTCTACTCTCTCTTTCTAAGCTACTCTTAGGTCTCTCTCTCAATTATACCTTGTCTTGGAGTTGGACTCTTCTCTCCCCACTTTCTTGATCTTGCTTGATATGCCTTGGATCATCTGAAGTGACTCTCCAACTACTTTCCCTAAAATCCCTTCGAATTTTGGTGGCCTAACATTGACATCCTTCCACACCCATTGAGTTCCCTTTGTATTGGAAAATGATCCACGCGTTATATATTCCTGATCTAGATAGTTACTCTACACATTTGCTCAATGCATGTAAAACTTTTAGTTGTTGCAGGTCGCTCTCTCTACTTTGTTATGCCTTGGAGTTGGACCCTTCTCTTCCCAATTGCTTAATCTTGATTGCTTTGCCTTGGATCATTTGAAGTGACTCTCCAACTCCCTTCCCAAAACTCCCTTCAAATATTAGTTGTCTGACACTAATATCTTGCCACATCGCTCAAGCTCCCTTTGTCTTGGAAAATGGTCCACACATCATGTATTCTTGATCTAGGCAATTATTTTACTTGTTTGCTCAATACAGGGAAAACCATCATTTGTTGTATACCAATGGTTGAGAAACCGTCAATTGCATGAAGTGAAGGTTTCATCATTCTCCCACCAAAAGGTCATTATGACCAATGGGAGATGACTAAAACCATCCTTCATACACTTCTCTGCCCTATGAGACTATTGATGATGTTCTTTGGCTTGATGTTGATCTTCCTTCACACTCACAATGTTCTAGCAAAAGGTGACAAGTCACACAACTTAAGACAAATTTGCACAAGCACGCACAAGAATTCGAACCCATGTTTTTGAATTATGCAAAAAAAAATTGTGAACCCAGATGATGTTGCATCAGATAATGATGGAGGCATTGTCAATTTTGTTGTTCAACCAATAAAAATCAATTTTGCAATCATAACATACTCGTGTGATTATGCATCAGGAAAGAAATATTAAAAAAACGTATTGATATATTATTTGCAACTAGGCGTATAATTGCTTGCAAAAAATATTATTCAATTGCAAATACAAGACTAGCCACTACGCAACACCTCTTTCATCCAGGAATTACTTAATGAAATTCACAATATATGAAGAATAGTTGTTGAACATTTGTTAGGGATTATTGTTAGACAAGTTACCTCTAAATTCTTTCTAGGAAATATGAGGTTGTGATTGTTGTCCCTCATTTTGTAATGGAAGGTCCCCTTTTCTCAAATCCAAATCTAAACACCAGCCAACCCAAAACTCCTCTTTCTCAAGGTAGCATAGAATTAGTTCAAATCCTAATAAGGGTAAGGTATGTAAGCCTTGTATTTGATACAGAGTTAAGTGCCTCCTGCATATTAGGAGTATAAGGTGATCTCATATATTGTAAGCTTCCCTGAAAACCATAAACAAGGTGCCTCACATTGTGGATCTTAGAAATGACATCCCTTTCCTTTCCTTTCCAATGGAATAAGGAATATGTCACCGTGAAGGACAAGTGTTGCCTAACATTTTCTTAATTCATGTCTCACTCCCCTAGCCTCCTCTCTCTAAGACTCACTCCCATCTACCTCACATAAATTTATCCTCTCTACTACACTAACACAATACCACCTTGCATAAATCATTGGCCCAATATAGCTTCGAGGGAGGAGATACTCTGTGTGTGTGTGTGTGTGTGTGTGTGTGTGTTTGGGGGGCAGGGGGGAAGGGCCGTTGGGGGCAGCATGGGTAAAGGTGTGGTGGCGGGAGGGCGAGGGGGAGAGCGCAAGGGCAGGTGATTAAAGGGCCCTTTTAGGCATACAGAGTCCCCTTATTAATCGTATTTTAACCATTCAAGTAGTTGCATGTCCCTATGATGGATTAGTGTGGATGAAGAGCTCCACGACCATCACTGAGGGAGAGGATTTATTTTATTGGAAATGTGTCATCATGTATTTTGGGAGACGATCTATTGGTTTATTGTCCGTTAAGAAGATAGAGGTGAATATATATCGATCCCTTATTTGTGATGTGGTCAACCTTAAGTCAAAGCAAGGTCAAAGTCTAATGTTTTGTATTGTGTCACTTAAAGACACATTATAACTAACAACTCAATTTCTGAAATTATATTAAATATAATGTTTTTCAGTATGTGTGACAATTATGCTTATTTTTTAATGGATTAATTGAAGTTTTTTATAGGTTAAAAGAGGGACGGAAAACCTCACTCAACAAAACAATATTGCAATACTAATTTAATAAATTAAAAAATTGGATAATAGCCGAATTTCCAATAGCTTTTATTTGAAAAAATTAATAATTGTTTTAATTGGTAAACAACTATTCTTTAGAATTACACTTTGAAACTTATTTAAACAAGTGTGTTCAAACTATTAATATGTTATTGCTCGACACCAAAGTTCTATAGATATATCAATCTTGTGGGACCTATCTCAATGTTTTATACTACATTGATTAATGACTATTATCTTCTTCACAAATTTTATGTTGACTGATTATAGATGGCCTCAATCTATCTAGGAAGAGAAAAAGTGGCTCCAAACTCTAGTGTATGCCCAAAATATTACAATTTTTCAATCGACTTCTCGAAGGAAGAAGAAAAAACTCCCATATGAGAATCAAATATAAAGTCGGACATTAATGGTTAATATCTTGCAATCATTACAATCCACCACCACCCCTGGATGTCATTTACGTCGATAAGATTGATTTATGAAGATCGTTCAAGAATTCTTTAATCAATTTTATGTATTAAATTTTTGTAAAGTTCTTGAAGAAAACACTTGTTTACAATCAATAAATAACACAAAAGTAAATAATATTTGGCAATGGATTTATGCATGTTAGCAAGTACCCCATAATTCAATATGATGTTATCCAACGAATAGTTAATGGGAATAAGACTTCTACACGACTTTTATAAATTAAAGAGCATTTTGAAAATAAAAATCCTTGTAACATAAATTTAAAATAAATTATTTTTTTATCAAAAGATAGTTTAAATCATATCACCAAGCACTAAGCAAATCATTCTCAATTAAAAGAAATGAACATAGAAGGTAGTTTAAATCACATCACCAAGCACTAAGCAAATCACTCTCCATTAAAATAAATGAACATAAAAATAGGAGCCTTCTCAATTGCACCCTCAACAAACATACGTACTCATTTGTAACTCAAAAGGCATGAGCCAAATGCAAAATCTCTTCTTAAGCTTCTAACCAAGTACCTATAGGGCTAGATTTTATTTTATTAGTAGTGCTTGAATCTTGTACATAACAATTGGCAATGCAATTTGGCATATTTCTTGTGGCACATTTTCAAGTTGATGGTGCCATAGAAGGTTTTATATTAAAATTAGATTTAGAAAATAAGAAAACTAATAAAAAGAATAAAACTTTGTAGCAAATATGACATCTTACATATCATGGAACATCCTATGAAATTTCTTTTATTTTACCATCCATTGGAGATTTTTTCACTTTAATTTACCATATAGATATAAGAAGCTGCTGGAATTATGGTAACTACAAACTCATAGAATTATTCTTTTCTTTTTGGCTCTCTCACACCCTTGCATTTCATGATCAGCTTTACTCTATTCTCTCAAGTTCCAAGGTTTGACATCTGACCTCGTGAATAAAAGTAAGGTTTGAAATTACCTAGAGAAGTCACAATGACCTTTTGAATTTATCTTAAAAATATTTTTTAATAAAAAGGCAATGATCATGCCAATCAAAGAATATTATGGACCATTAATGTGTCATTACTTTGCTCAAAGACATTAAACAAAGTCGTGCACTTAAATTTTGCCATCGATCCCCATTACGAATATGCTTAGTTGAAAAGTATTTAATAACGTACAAAGAGTTATTATATTTGGGAGACTAATTTTTGCACCATGTGTAGAATTGCAGATCCACTCCATTTATCAACAATATCCTTAGTCTCGTATCCAATCCCAACATTGATAAGACACCCAAGAAGTGAATACACTATGAACATAAAAATCTAACCAATTGATTGTAACAAATCGACATTCGTACATTTTGCTTAGGTGGCATATAAACCCATGTATTGTTTTGCAAAATATTCAAAAGCTAAAAGTTTCTCAAAATTTCAAAATTAATGATGAAACTTTTAGCTTTTGAATATTTTGCAAAACAATACATGGGTTTATATGCCACCTAAGCAATGTAGGAATGTCGGTTTGTTACAATCAATTGGTTAGATTTTTATATCTCAAAATTAATGATGAAACTTTTGGCTTTTGAATATTTTGCAAAACAATACATGGGTTTATATGCCACCTAAGCAATGTAGGAATGTCGGTTTGTTACAATCAATTGGTTAGATTTTTATGTTCATAGTTAGTGTGTGTGTGTGTGTGTGTATATATGACTTTCTCTAAATGAACTACAATCAAAGAAATAAAAAAACTTAGTAGACTATAATCTATAATGTGAGAAGCTCATAATGGCAAACATTTTATTCATTAAATTTAAATGAATTATCAGCAACATGAATATGGATGTCATATCAGTCACGGACTTTGAAAGAATGTGTAATAATTAAAAATTGATTAATCTGAAATATTGTAAACAACTCCTCTTAAGTTAATTCTTAAACACGGTAAATGGATAATATTGCTATTCACACTATAACTTAATGGTGAAAAAAAAAATGAAGAAAGCTAATTGAGAACATCAAAACCCTAGGAAAAAACACCATTTGAGCTCTATACATGCCCTAAGTTGGGATTATGCACTACTCTTAGTTGTAAAAACTAGGAGAAAGAATGACCGAAAATATGAGATGACCATGAAATCCTTACAGCATACCATGTTGCAAGAAAATAGCAGACAGAGTGTTGACACCATACCATGAATTTCATGATTAATGTTATATGCACATTGTCTTTAAGGACACATGTTATCACTTCTCCATCTAGCTCAATCCTCAAGAAATCAGAGCTAAATTAAACTCCCTGACCCCTTTTTCTTTGGGCGTCTCTCATCAAGTGTATCCATCCAGTCAGATAGCCAAAGGAGACCCTTATACCCATAATATATCGCTCCAACAAGCAGTAGCAGAAAGATAGCCATTAGAACCCACTTGCATATTTTAGTGAATATTTCCTGCAAGAAAGATAGAAACCAATGGCAACACCATTAAAGTCATAACACACAGTACCATTCAATATATGAATAGGTATCAAACACAATTGTATATACAGAACAATATAATCAAATTTTAATTACAATTTTGTGTTGAATTTTGAAAAAAGTTACAACAATCATTAAACCAATCTGTTGAAAATGCTATGCAGCTGGAGATAGCCTATATTTTAGATGGATCCAGTCACAGTTTACTCGGGCATACTATGTTATATGAAATGAAAAAGAAAAGGTAAGTATGAATCTAACAATATCTGGCTCTCTTAAAGCACTACAGATAATTCACACCGCAACCCCCCTCTCCCACCTGCCCCCAGCACCCCTCCTCAGCGTCGGATTTGTTGTCAATGCCAATAGAAGTAAAACACTACTAGCCCAATATGAAAACTACGGTAGCGAAAGAGCAACATTTGCAAAAGCCTCACATCTAAAATGGGACCTTCAAAAGATGTCGAAGAGAAGTAAGAGCACCCTTTGTTATCACCCATTGTTGCAAAACCAGTTAATCACAACACTTATTTTCGATGAAACAAAGATCTTTCTCCCACGTCTACATTTAACACATATCTAAGTATCAAAAAAGATCAAATAAATATCCATATCTATCTGTATGGTCAAGAGAACTCTAACGTATGTGACTTTGTTTACTATTAGCAAATTTCACCACACACTCCATTCCTACCCATCTTTTATTGTTTTCCAACAAAGAATAATATTAATCCAGCTATTAACAAGGGTTTTGACTTTTGAATAAAGAAAGAATGCAAATCTAATTCCATGCACCAAAAACACAAATGTTACAAGATCCAAAACAATTTCTCATAAAAAAAACAACACAATGAATATTCTAAAGGGAGCTCCACTTTCATTAATAAAACAACCTACATTACATTCTACAATCTTCCCTTGCCTCTAATGGGCGAGGAGACAACCATGGAAACACTATATTGTTGCTCTATTTCTCCCTACACACTCTCCCAAAACCGTATTCTCCACAATAATGCTAATGCTGCACTAACATGAAAGCATAAATGTTTTTCTATCTTCAAAACTTTTCACGCTTTAATACATACATGACCCACCTCCCCTTACACATTCTCATTCTAACTATACGTCTAAAAACCATGGGCAACATTTTCCAACAACCTGATACACAGAGCTCCATAGTCCCAAGGCAAAAGCTTAATACTTTATCAATAGCAAACCAGGCAAAAGGCATCATCCACAAGAAAATTCAAGCAATACACATTAATACTGTAGATATTTTATCATGCTATGAATACAGCGTTGGACAAGTTAATAAATAAATAAAAATTGTTTCCACCGGTTCAAATCTTCTACGTCTCATCCAACCTACCATATCCAACAACTAAATGTATGGATAGAGATCCTGCCTGCACATGAAATAAAATTATGCCCTGTAAAAGGTGGAATGCAATTGCTTGAATCTCTACCATAAGAAGTATTTTGCTCTTGCTTGGTCTAATTCTTGTTGCTGAAATAGAAACAAATGGTGAACAATGTGATACAGGGTTTTCCTTTTGTCTCTTCCCTTGAGATATCTATTGTTCATCTTCATTAAACCAAAGCCTATGACGGGCTTTTATAAACAGCAGTTCTAAAGTGTTTAATAGAAAAGTGTGTAACATGTAGCCTATCTTTATTTTCCGTAGGCTAATGTGGGGGGGGCGAGGGACGCGGGGGTTAAAAGGGAAATAATCTAATAATAATTTAGCAAAAAATGTACTTTAAATTATAACTTTGAAAAAGAACACTTAATTTATTATTATTGAATGGGACCAAAAGTAAATATTCATATATGGCCAAAAGGTAATTAATATTCATAGGTTGAATATTTAATTAAAAGAAATATTAATTCATTTTATGGTTGGAATGGAAAAGTGAATAATAAAAGAATTGGGTGAAAAAGGAAGGGATTTTCAAACACCTGAACAAAAAACCAAAACCCTATTTCCAGAGGAAAAGTTTGCAGCTTCAACTCTACATCCAAGGACAAAAACCCTCAGATTTACAAGTAGGAGGATGAAACCCCTCATACCTAGTTGAGAATACCACTCGAGAATCACATTTGTGTTACCAGTTTCAGGAAATATCAATTTTAGAGCCCTATTCAGGAGAAGCATCACACTTGGGGAGCAAATTGTTGCCCTAGGGCAATAGCGTACTATTTTTGGGGTAGATCGTGGTAATTAGTAGCAGCACAGACATCCAAAAAAACATTTCCAGCGGCAACCAAGCTGATCGCGGATTTTCTAGAGCTATCGTCACCCTTCTGGGGGTTTATTTGTTGTTGTACTGCTGGGCATTGACTTTTGGGCCTACCGTAACAAGGCATACAACCCCAATAGGGTGTCGTACACTTGAACTTGTTGTACTAGTGAAGTAAACAAATCTCAGACCCTTCAAAGTAGGGTTTGTGGAGAAAATCAAGGATACTAATTGGTATTTTGTCTTTTCATGTTGTACTTTTCCAAAATTGAATAAAAGCTCAAACTTAATTTTCGATTCTTAATTTTCTATGAATTTTCCAGTTTGTAATTAGAAAAAAATCAAAATTCAGTATTTTACCCTGAAAGGGATATTTTAGTGGGTATCGGAGCCAATTTTGTACCAGCTTGTGGGAAAGAACTATTTTTCAGCTTCATCTTCATGCAAGGTAGAGAAAGGAAAAAGGGTCCAGAACAGCTAGAGGAAAGGTTAGGGCAGCAAGATCAAGAATCACTTGTAGGGAAAGAAGAGAAAGCTATAGGTCACAGTAACAAGGATGAAGATGAAGCCCATATTGAAAGGCCTGTACAAGGCCAGGAACGGTTTGCTGACATGATGGCCCAGCTAATCCATACTATGTAGGATAATAACATACAAAGGTCTTACAATGGTGGAGGCAGTTCTTCAAAGGCAACTAATAATCCACCCATTCAAAGGACAGCGATTGATTCTATGGCCAGGGCCTTCCAGCCCAACTTCATCCGTAGGGAAGAGGTGATTGCAGAGGAGAAAGTTCAACCCTCCATAGGGGATGATATTGCAGCCAGTTATGAGTATAGGTTCCTACCAAATGAAATTAAGGAGGCTATCTCTCTCACTAATTTCATAAATTCAAAGAAAAAAAGGGGTGGTTAAAGAGCTGAAACAAGGCCACCAACAAATTAGAGGGACCTCCAACAGGGAAAAGAGAAGATTACACTTCTAACATATGATGGCTTCGTTAAGTGTATAGCACGTGTCTAAATATAGAAATTGGACACATTCTTATCATTGAGGCCAATGATGGAAGACAAAGCCATCAAATTTGCCACCCTTCATCTAAAAAGTGTAGCACACAAGTGATAGTACCACGCATTGATCACATAGGGGCACAATCACATCCACTCATACGTGGAGTTCAGTACTAGGGTAATAGAGAGGTTTAATAGATTTGACCCGAAAATCCATTTTTGGGTGTTAGCTCAACTTAAACAAACCAATTTAATGGATGACTTTGTTGTTGATTTTCAAAAACTTTCAATTATGGTACCTGATGTGACTGAAAGGAGGCTTGTGGTTTTATTCATAGAGAGTTTAAATGAACCACTTAGAGGCTTAATGAAGGCTTTCAGCGCTACCTCTCTACAAGAAGCCATTAAAAATGATTTGGATCTTGAAACTGTAGCCCCTAGAGGAAGATTCCAACCTACAAGACAGCAAAGACAAACACCCTATGGGCAGCAAAAAAAGTCCCTTATGGGCAGCCAAGGACAACTAGTTATGGGCAATCAAAAACCACTTCTTTTGGATAGCAAAAGAAACCATTACATCAGGGTTCCCAACAATCATTTCCTAAGACCATCAAGGAAATTGAAACTAGAAATGAACTCTGAAGAAAGAAACTTTGTTTTACATGTTAAGCACGAAATATACTGAGAAGGGGGGTGAATCGGTATATTATATATATTTTACTTAATCTGATATCTTTTCTTTAACCATTTAATCACACATTCAAGATATGCAATAAAACTGAAACAATAACATGCACCACACAAGAGAGAGAGAGACCAAATTTTTACATGGAAACCAAAAGTGAGAAAAACTACGGAGAACAATCTCAAATATATGAATGAACACCAACTCAAATTACAAAGTTCGCAAGCACTAACTTGCAGGAGCACCAACCCCTTTGCCGAGCACCAACACAGCAACTATTTGTGAGCACCAACCCACAAGAGCACCAACCCCTTTGTAAAGATTTGTGAGCACCAACCCACGGGAGCACCAACCCCTCTTGTGTATAAAACACAACTATCTCTCAATGTTGCTTACTCAACAAATGATAGAACTCTACAATATCTCTTGTTTTTCTCTCTTTTTTTCTTATATAAAACAATTACAAAACCATGCACTCCTTTGCATATTACAAATGGCTTTTCAAGCCTTTATTTATAGCTTTCCAAACAACCTTTGGCATTCACCTTTTGTGACCCTTCAATTTGTAATGTCCCCAGTTTAGCCCTACGCTCTTATTTTGGATTTAGCCTATTTTTGGGAACTCGTAGGTTAAGCAAAAGCTCAAATAAGGGTTTCCAAACTTCTTGGAGGACGTTTTTGTCTTTTTGTGGAGCTTGCACTTGGAAATGTTGAACTTGGATTGCGGATTCCTTCTGGATTTTTTGAAAGCTTCGCGGTGATATGTTTTACTTGGCACACAAAGCACTTTCAAGAATTTACTATTTTTAGTAAGTTCAGGATTGGCACCGGAACGGGATTTTGAGAATGGGGTTGGATTCGTCTTGTCAAGACCTTTCCAAGGAGCTATAGATCATTGGTTTCCGACATCATCTTGGCCTCCGTTTTAAAGTCCGTAAATTAAACATTATTATTTAATTTTGGACCTTGGTGCCTAGACTCCACGACTTAATCTTGAGGTTGAAAAAGAATTAAAGAGGATTATATTATTTTCCCTCTCATGTTTTATCCCATATACAAGAGGATTTTAGAGACTCCCAGTTGGAAAAGTATAAAAGGAGTGCTCTCATTTCATCATCTTTGTCTACAGGTATGTTTTGCTGCCAAATTGGCTTTGGGATTGCTTCGAGGAATGAAGGCCTCCTAGCTCGGGCATCGCTTCTTGTTTGAGAGACAACAACTAGTGGTGATTTAGTTTAGTTTTGTGAGTTCATTGGGTTTTGTGCATTGTAATCTGCATTGTGTCTAATTAGTATTCTGATTTTGCATATTTTAGGTTTTCAGATCTTACATTTTAGCTACGGCAGATTCGAATTTTAATTTGTAAATCCAAAAATACCAAAAAGATTGTTCTGGGTATTGTGTCATTGCATCTTATTGGTAAGGGCGCCCCTTCATGAATATTTGCAGATTTTAATACGAAGCTTATGATTTTATAATGCAAATCCGTCATTCCTTGAAGGCTGTACTTTCTAGAGTGCATTGGGATTCGTGTCAATAATTAATAACCATCTTTAGATGCCATTTCTTATTACTAAGTTAGGCGCCATCATTTTGAGGGTCTATTGCATCAGATTTGAGATCATTAAGGTGAAAAATGAGAGTTATGAGCATATGAGTAAATTCATAGGTTGTTGGGCCGTACTATTTCAGATTTGCATTGGGTTGCGTGCATCAAATAAATAGTATTTTTTGAGTGAGTTTCAGTGTTCTGATTTGGTCGCCATCATACTAGTCATTGTGCAATTCATTTCATGAAAATTGATGAAGTTTTGAGCAAGTTGTGAGTGAAATTGTGAAGTACAGGGCTGATGTTCCTGCACACGAAAATCTGGACTGTCATAAATCAGAATGTGAGGTTGGTCTGCTTGTTGTACTTTCAGATCTAATCCTTGTTATTCAGTGAAGGAAGTTCAATACATATTATTGCAGCTTGATTTATATGTTGATCCACATTCAAAGCAAGATCTTATCATTCATATTGTAAACTGGCAGTAGTACTGACAGTATAGTTATTCTTGCTCCTCATAGTTTGTAATGTTCAGCTTCTCGTTCAGTAATTGTTTGTAATAGATAAATCTCCGCCCTATGGTAGCTACTCTCCCACTCTGGGTTAGCAAGCACATTCTGGGTGTTGAGTATTTCCAGCTTTCAGCATTTTCTTTCAAACACTGTTATTTGTAATCACTCCGTCATATGGTCGCCCCTCACTCCGCATTGGATTGGGTAGCACATACTTGACGTTGAGTTCCCTTTCAGCATTTCCCTTTCAAGCAATTTTATTGTAATCACTCCGTCATATGGTCGCCCCTCACTCCGCATTGGATTGGGTAGCACATACTTGACGTCGAGTTCCTTTTTCGGCTTTTAGAATAGCAGATCCTCTGACCAATGCTTGCCATCATCGGCGCCATTCTGGTTAGAGTTACAGCATAAGCAATTTGTTTTAGATCCTCTGACCAATGCTCGCCATCATCGGCGCTATTCTGGTTAGAGTTGTTTCAGTACGTTTGGGTTTATCTTCTAACCTTAACGGGTACTTGCTTGTAATGTTGAAATTTGTTAATTAAAAAAATCAAAAAAATTGGCTCGAGATATTTCAGTGGTATCAGAGCTAAGATCCTGGCATCCTGTGCCCATCAGAATTCACTTGACAGAAAAAACAGATTCTACATTAGAGGTCAGAGCTGAGTTCAGTATTAGCTTTCAGAAGTTTCAAAGATGTTGCATTTTCTAAGGTCTATGGGTCGTGAGAAGTCAGATTCAACTATGGCATCTGAGGAAGGAAAGGTTAGTGATGACAAAGAAATTGTGTGGGATGAGTTTCCCTTTGATCCTGATGAAGTTCAAAATTTTGATTGCTTTGCAAGCTATGAGGGGGCTGCCATAAACTTTGATCATGAAGACAGCGAAGTGGAAGTGGAGCTTGAAGATCAACGATGGAAAGTTTGATGGAGTTCCTAAACACAAATCCAATTTATCAATGCTTGAAGCTGGTTGTAAGCATTGGGTTGAAGAAACTGTGAAGTATGTCCCTCTCCATGACACTGAACATTCTCTGTTAGTTGAGGATGAAAGACAAGAAGGTTGGAGCATCTCTGAGGACAGCGATGTCACAAAACAAAGTTCTGATTTTGAAGAGCAGCCAACCAGCAATTCACCATCTTCGCATTCTGATGAGTGGGAGGGTCAATTCAAGGTATTCATCGACAAGGAAGTGCAAGCTCTATCCCTGTTTGACTACGCACATAGCTTGGTTGAAGAGCTTTACTGGAAGGCTCAGCTTGAAGAGAGACGTAGAGGAGTGACCGATGAAGTTACTCTTCCTAATATGCAACTTATCAGAAATTCCTTGGAGACCTTGAAGTCCAAGTACATACACTCTATTGGAGAACGGGACCATGTCATTGAAGTTGCAAAGAAGGCCATATGTGCTTTTCATGAAAAAGAGGGTACAATTGATGAGCTCACTCTGGAGCTTAAATCAATAAAGGACGAGTTGAAAGAAACTCAGTTGGGTCTAACAGCGGTTGAAGACCAGTTTGCAAATTTCAAACTTTTCAAGGAACAAGAGGATGCACAAAGAGCTAACTATCCTGCCATCCTGTGAACAAACCATCTATGAGTGACAGAGAAAAAAGATACATAGCAAGAGAAGATAAGAAAATTGCAAAACAGTTCCAGTGGTATCAGGTTCCCGAAGGTCAGACAACTTTAGAGGTCTTGAGGGCTCATTGGGAGTCTTCTCAAGAAATGGCAAAAGGTGAGAGATCAGTCGGGGGTAACGAGAGGTTTAGCAACACCAGAAATGATAGTGGGAAGGGAAGAGAGAGATCGATAAGTCCCGAAAAGATATTTGAAAAGAAGATGGATGCCTTGATGGATATGGTATCTCTCATGTTGGGGAAAGTGGGCTAGAACCCAACTCTACAGAACAACCCCGGATACAGAGGAGAGCCTAGTGCCTCAAATCAATTTGATGGAAGTGTTGCTCAGCCTGTTTCAAACAACACTTACATTTCGTCAAGGCCCTTCAAACCCACCTTCGTAGCACTAGTAAACACCCACCCTGATCCTGAAGAGAATGCTTCATTTGTGGAACAATTGAGACGTGGCCATGCGGAGTATGACTCTCTCCCTGATGACATCAAAATGGACATGTCCTATAATGAATTTATAGATCATAAGAGAAAGAATAAGGGACAAGGGAGAAATTATGACCAAAGATGAACTCCAGCACAAGGAGACTTGCATCAAGCTATCAACAAGGTTATGCTTTCCCACTTTGATGGAAGTGATAATAATTCTGCTCGAGCTTGGATTCAGAAACTAGACAACTATTTGGCTCTTAGGCCAATGGCTGAAGAAGACGCGATTAAATTCGCTATGCTACACCTAGATGGGGTGGCGCATGAGTGGTGGTACCATGGCCTAGTCACCTTGGGTCATGGGTCCATCACTAGCTACGATGAATTCACCAATAGACTCATTGAGAGGTTCGAGGACCCAGAAGTGCATTTTAGGGAGGTGACGAAGCAAGGAAATTTCAACATCTATGACATCAAGGTGTTGATGAGACAAGTCTTGGTAGCTGTTGGTGACTTCATTACAGCAGCAACGAGTGAAGATTTCAGACCTACTACTCAGGAGGAATGGGAAAAAGGTGAACTAGACTTTGGTGGGTGCACTCTTGACAATCCATCCCTTGGGTGGAATGATGTTTGGAATCATATCGATCAGTTTTGGAAGCTGAATTTGAAGCCACTCTATGTTTCATACTCCCTTAAGGTGGAAGCTTTCATGGTTAAGCTTCAAGGATTTACTAGATGGGGCATCAGTTTCGTGAGAAGGCACGTGGTTCTCACTAGCACTTGGGAATGTGTAGAGATTTCTTTGCAGTATGATGAAAATCACTTTTAGTTGGGTATCCATGCTTAGAATTCTCAACTTGGGTTGTTAGAGTTTATTACTTATGGAAAAGACTTTTGGAGGGATAAGGAACAAATTTCCAGATTTGTTGATGTTGTTCCCTTCATTTCCAACTACTTGATGGTTTCGTTTGTTCATCAACAAATGGATTGGAGAGAAATCTTGAATATGGGTTGGAGAGATCCACGATCGGTGGTTCTTGGAAGTGACTTTCAGCTCAGACAAGGGCAGATTTTGAGACACGAGCTTGCTGGCTAGAGGCAGACCAACCACCTTACTTATGGAGTTACTTTCATTCCGGAGAGTTGGTTCCTCACTCCTGATCAAAGAAGTGGTAGTTTTCTGGTGGAGATGGCTTTAGTGTGTTTTTCAACCACTTTGGAGGTTTGTGATGCAAACTCTGATGGTTTATTTTCATTATTGGTTCATGACAATGAGCTACCCCATGCTTTGATTCTATATTTTGAGACTCTTGGGGTTGGAATTGTGGAAAAAAATTTCAGACATCATAGTTGTGCCATAATAATTCAGTTGAGGCATAGGGAATTCATGTGGAGTCCTGAGTTTGAATTTGTTGAGCTCTTGCAAAGGATTGCCTTCCTTTTTGCAAGAAGATTTGCAGATGTCACATTTGCAGTTTTGGCTGTGTTAGATACCTTGGGGAGATATGCCGAGGATTACAATGTTGAGTTGAGTAGACTATCTTTTCCAATGCCTAGGTTTGTGATAGACAATGGCATTGTTGATTTTGCTAACTCAGAGCATTTTGGCCACTATGGTTTCACTATTGTGATCAGAGTAGTGCAACATCAGCATGGTGGGTCCTCCTTTAGACGGATATGGGACCATGGGATTGTACTTGGTTTGGTTTGGTGCAGTTTGAATTTTTTTTAGAGTTGTGGCATTGCTTGAGGACAAGCAATTTTGGGAAGGGCGGACTGTAATGTCCCCAATTTAGCCCTACGCTCTTATTTTGGATTTAGCCTATTTTTGGGAACTCGTAGGTTGCGCAGAAGCTCGAATAAGGGTTTCCAAACTTCTTGGAGGATGTTTTCGTCTTTTTGTGGAGCTTGCACTTGGAAATGTTGAACTTGGATTGCGGATTCCTTCTGGGTTTTTTGAAAGCTTCGCAGTGATATGTTTTACTTGGCACACAGAGCAATTTCAGGAATTTACTATTTTTAGTAAGTTCGGGATTGGCACCGAAACGGGATTTTGAGAATGGGGTTGGATTCGTCTTGTCAAGACCTTTCCAAAGAGCTATAGATCATTGGTTTCCGACATCATCTTGGCCTCCGTTTTAAAGTCCGTAAATTAAATATTATTATTTAATTTTGGACCCTGGTGCCTAGGCTCCACGACTTAATGTTGAGGTTGAAAAAGAATTAAAGAGGATTATGTTTATTTTCCCTCTCATGTTTTATCCCATATACAAGAGGATTTTAGAGACTCCCAGTTGAAAAAGTATAAAAGGAGGAGTGCTATCATTTCATCATCTTTGTCTACAGGAATGTTTTGCTGCCAGATTGGCTTTGGGATCGCTTCGAGGAATGAAGGCCTCCTAGCTCGGGCATCGCTTCTTGTTTGAGAGACAACTAGTGGTGATTTAGTTTAGTTTTGTGAGTTCATTGGGTTTTGTGCATTGTAATCTGCATTGTGTCTAATTAATATTCTGATTTTGCATATTATAGGTTACCAGATCTTACATTTTAGCTACAGCAGATTCGAATTTTAATTTGTAAATCCAAAAATACCAAAAAGATTGTTCTGGGTATTGTGTCATTGCATCTTATTGGTAAGGGCGCCCCTTCATGAATATTTGCAGATTTTAATACGAAGCTTATGATTTTATAATGCAAATCCGTCATTCCTTGAACGCGGTACTTTCTAGAGTGCATTGGGATTCGTGTCAGTAATTAATAACCATCTTTAAATGCCATTTTTTATTACTAAGTTAGGCGCCATCATTTTGAAGGTCTATTGCATCAAATTTGAGATCATTAGGGTGAGAAATGAGAGTTATGAGCATATGAGTAAATTCATAGGTTGTTGGGCCGTACTATTTCAGATCTGCATTGGGTTGCGTGCATCAAATAAATAGTATCTTTTGAGTGAGTTTCAGTGTTCTGATTTGGTCGCCATCATACTAGAGTCATTGTGCAATTCATTTCATGAAAATTGATGAAGTTTTGAGCAAGTTGTGAGTGAAATTGTGAAGTACAGAGCCGCTGTTTGTGCACACGAAAATATGGACTGTCATAAATCAGAATGTGAGGTTGGTCTGCTTGTACTTTCAAATCTAATCCTTGTTATTCAGTGAAGGAAGTTCAATACATATTATTGCAGTTTGATTTATATGTTGATCCACATTCAAAGCAAGATCTTATCATTCATATTGTAAACTGGCAGTAGTACTGACAGTATAGTTATTCTTGCTCATCATAGTTTGTAATGTTCAGCTTCTCGTTCAGTAATTGTTTGTACTAGATAAATCTCCACCCTATGGTAGCTACTCTCCCACTCTGGGTTAGCAAGCACATTCTGAGTGTTGAGTATTTCCAGCTTTCAGCATTTTCTTTCAAACACTGTTATTTGTAATCACTCCGTCATATGGTCGCCCCTCACTCCGCATTGGATTGGGTAGCACATACTTGACGTTGAGTTCCCTTTCAGCATTTCCCTTTCAAGCAATTTTATTGTAATCACTCCGTCATATGGTCGCCCCTCACTCCGCATTGGATTGGGTAGCACATACTTGACGTCGAGTTCCTTTTTCGGCTTTTAGAATAGCAAATCCTCTGACCAATGCTCACCATCATCAGCGCCATTCTGGTTAGAGTTACAGCATAAGCAGTTTGTTTTAGATCCTCTGACCAATGCTCGCCATCATCGGCGCCATTCTGGTTAGAGTTGTTTCAGTACGTTTGGGTTTATCTTCTAACCTTAACGGGTACTTGCTTGTAATGTTGAAATCTGTTAATTAAAAAAATCAAAAAAATTGGCTCGGGATATTTCAGAATTCTCATAGAAAATGACGTCAAACTTGCATGACCCTTCGTATCCTTGCATTTGAAAAGTCACATGGTGACCCTTCATAAGTAAATGTGTCATTTCCTCTTTTGTCTTTATTTTGATGACCTTTCGAATTCTTTAAGGTGACTCTTCATTAAAAAATGCGTCATACCCTCTTTTGTCTTCATTTGGTGGCTCTTAGAATTCCTCAAAATGACTCTTCATGAGCAAATGTGTCCCATTCCTCTTTTGTCTTTACCCCGTGACTCTTTGACTTCTCCATGGGCCCTCTTTTGACTTTTATGCAACCAAAAATATATTCGTTAATATTAAATAAATATTAACACACATTAGATAAGATATGAATATTAAAAACATCATTAAATGCTATGGGGCCTTTATCACTAATGCTAAACTTTTGACATCAATGACAATATTTCCAACAATTTCCCCCTTTGTTATTGATGGCAACCTCAAACTGAAATTGCCACATCTTGAAACATGCACTGCACATGCCAATCTGCACATACTACCATTTGAAAAACATACAGTAACTCCCCCTTACTGTAGTTCCTTGTACCTGTTTCTGCACATGTACCTATTCTTGTTCTTCTCCCCTTTTGACATCAATGGCAAAGGGCTTATCATGGAGCTAACACTTAGCTCCCCCTCAACTAATACTGATCCTCAATGGCAAGTAGTAAAAAAAATTACTCCCAATTTATCTCGCAGATACTCAAATGTGTCTTTTGGTAGTGCCTTTGTGAAAATATCTGCAATTTGCTCTGTAATACTGATATATTTCATTTTGCCCTGTTGCTCTGCAACTTGCTCTCTCAAGAAGTGATATCTGATAGGAATATGTTTTGTTCTTGAATACATCACTGAATTCTTAAAAATATTAATAGCACTTGTGTTGTCACAAAAAATAGAATTAGGTTCATCATATTTTCCCTGATATCTTTCAAAGTTTGCTTTATCCAAAGCACTTGAGTACAGCACAATACCACTGCAATATATTCTACTTCAGCTGTAGAAAGTGATACTGAATTATGTTTTTTGCTTAGCCATGATACTAAGCTATCACTAAGGAAGAAAGCTCATCCACTTGTACTCTTTCTCTTATCCAAGCAACCTGCCCAATCTGAGTTTGTATAAGCAACCAAAGTGAAATCTTTCCCTGTGGGATACCTCCATAATCCAATGTCCCCTTAATATATCTAAATATTCTTTTCACCAACTTAACATGACTCTCCTTTGGGGTTACCTGATATCTTGCAACCATGCCTACTGCATGCATAATGTCTGGCCTCGATGTTGTCAAATATAAAAGACTATCAATCATAGATCTATACAAAAATTGATCTGTAATGGGTGAATCTTCATCCTTACTCATCTTGTTCTCTATACCCATCAATGTACCAATTGGTGCACAATCCTCAAAACCAATTTTTCTCAACATTTCTTTGGCATATTTACTGAGATATGAAAATTCTTTTATCTGACTGAAAAAATTGCAACACTGAGAAAAATGACAATTCTCCAAGCATAGACATCTCAAATTCTTTTTGCATATTGTCAGAAAATTATTTTATCATCTTTTCAATGTTACCTCCAAATATTATGTCATCAACATATACCACAACAATCAGCTGATACTTACCTTCGATTTTGATGTAGAGATTACTATCAACAAATCCTTCTTAAAACTTTGATCCTGCAGGTATTTATCAAGTCTTGCATACCAAGCTCTGGGAGCTTGTTTCAATCCATACAGTGTTTTCTTCAATCTATATACATAGCTACTATCATTTGAAAGAATAAATCCCTCAAGCTGCTCAATGTAGACCTTCTCTTTTAGATTCTCATTCAGAAAGGCAGATTTGACATCTATCTAAAACACTTTAAAAAATTTAAACACTACATATACAAGAAATATTCTAATAACCTCTAGCCTTGCTACTGATGCAAAAGTTTCTTCAAAATCTATTCCCTCAATCTCAGCATATCCTTTACATATTAATCTTGTTTTATACCTGGTCACTTCATTTTCATTCAACTTATTTCTGTAAACCCATTTTGTTCCTATCACATTGTGATCTTTTGGTCTATGCACTAATTTTCAAGTATCATTCTTTTTTATCTGATTTAATTCTTCATCCATTGCCCTAACCCAATGCTATCATGTCTAGCTTCTGAAAAAAATTACGCTGAATTTTGAATAACAAAGAGAAATTAACTTGCTCAAATTCACTTACCATCATTCATCTGGTACGAATTCCTTCATTTATGTCTCTGATGATGTCACTTTCATTATGATTTCTCTGGACATATTTGGATGGGGTTTTGATGTCTTTTTTCTCCTCATCTGATTCTGATTCTTCAAAATCTTCTTCAATGATTTCAAAAATGTTTACTAGATCACTTACTCTTTGTGCTCCATCTTCTTCTACCCTGACACTTGCACTTTCAACTATTTTCTTGGTTCTTTTGCTATAATATTTATAAGCTTTACTTTTGCAAAAATAACCAAAAAATATACTTTCATCTGCTCTAGATTCAAACTTATCCAGTTTTTCATCGATTATCTTTATGAAACATCTATTGTCGAAAACTCCAAAATAATCAACTGTAGTCGGTTTGTCTTTCCATAGCTCATAGTCTTGTCACTGTTGACTCTCAATAATGCTTTGTTTTGAATATGCATTGTTATACGAACTGTCTCTCTCCAATATTTATCTGGTATCTTAGATTCATTTAGCATTGTCCTCGTCATCTCCTGAACTATTTTGTTTCTTCATTCAACTACTTCATTTTGATGTGGAGTTCCGGTTGTTGAATAATGTCTCTTATTCCATGGTCTTTACAAAACTCAATAAACTGATCTGACATGAATTCTCTTCGATCTGATCTTAGACACTTAATCTTCAAACTAGTTTCATTTTCAACTAATGCTTTGAAATCTCTAAAAGCCTCTGATTTTTCTTTAAAAACATTACCCAAGTTATATGTGAAAAATCATCAATAAGCAACATGAAATATTTCTCACTTTGAGTACTATGAATTCTCACAGGTCTACACAAATAGTGTGAACAAGCTCTAACATCTGAGTGGTCAAGTATTCTTTTGTTTTGAACCGCCATCTGGCCTGCTTTCCATGATAAGCTTCACAAAGCGTGTTGGATGGCTTTGTAATCTTTGAAAGATTTCTGATTGCTTACTTCTCGCTGATGTTGACAAAATTGTCAAAATTTATGTATCATTCTCTTATGCCATAGCCAACTTTCTTCAATCTAACTCAAATATCTGACCTTTGATGTCTGATAACATATACAAATTATTCTCTGTTCTTTGAGCATATGCAACCAACACATCTGAATCTTTTCTCTTAATTTCACAACCTTCTACATAAAAATTTAGTGTGTGCCTCTGATCACACATTTGACTTACACTCAAAAGATTATGCTTAAGACCTACATACAAAACATTTTCAATTTTAGTTCTCCCATTATCCAAACTTAGTTTACTTTTTTCGACAATTTTGACAGTACTATTATCTCCGAATTTCACTGTGCCACCCTTGATCTTCTTCAAGGTTATGAACTTGCTCTTGTCTCATGTCATGTGCCTCGAACATCCATTGTCAATGAACCATGGCTTTTCTTTGTTTTTTGCATGCAAAGATGTCTGGACCAACATAGACTTTTCAAGTTGTTTCTTTTGTCATGAACCTGTCTAAACTTTCTTCTTGATGAATGGAGCCTTGAAACTCTAGTCTTTTTTGACTGACTCGAACACACTTCTACAATATTGAGTTGTGTCCGAAGTGATTGCACTTATAAAATATTATGACCTCTTCATTAAACACTGATAGAGGAGCAAAACAGTTGTGATTTTTGCTTGACTCTACATGAGTTTTCTTCTTATTTCTGAAATTGTTAGCCATTTTTCGAAATTCTATTTTTTTATGACCATATCCATTACAATAAAAATAATAACTATAAAAATAGGACATGTTTGTATGTCTCTGACCGGATTGCTTTTTGTAGCTCGGTCCCTTCCGACGTTTTTTGTTCGAGATGTCCTCTGTATTCTTAACTTCTTTTTTATTTTCTCTTTTGGAAGATCTTCAGCATAGCTCTTTCTTTTTTCTGTGTTAATCTTGTCTGTGAAAGTAGAGGCCTCCCCTTTTTCTTTTTTAAATCCAATACATGTCTTATCTGACATTGATCTTTGACTTTCTAATATCTTATTTAACATATTAGTGTTATTCTCAAATTTTGAATCATTTGTTGCTCTATCATTGATTGTTTTATTTGCTTTCTCAAGATCTGCTTTTAAAAAAGCAATTCAATACATATTTTTTACATTCTTCACTTACTTTTTGCAACTGTGACATTAGATCTTTTTCATTCTTCTTGGCTTCTTCAAGTGTGTTTGTAGATCTTCAATTGTTTCCTTTGACTCTTTTTCATTTTTTTCGATCTGGAGCTTCAATTTTCGATTCTTCTTCTCAAGAGCTTTTAACTTTTCTAAGGCACAAATGATTTCTCCTTCTAGATTCACTTCAGCTTCGCCTTGTTCTTCTTCTTGATCATCTGTACTTTTGCTTGTAGAGGCATCTTCATGTATGGCAATGGATAGAATCTCTTCTTCTTCTAAATCACTGACTCCACTATCTTCGACTGAGCTAGAATCTTTAGAATACAAACTCTTCTTCTCGAATCTCTTCTTGAATTTTCTTTTGAAATTTTTCTTATCTATAAACTTTCCTTCATTGTCACCATTACCCTTATTTGGGCACTTAGCTGCAAAATGTCCAATCTTTCTACAATTAAAACATTTAAAAGGTAAAATTTTTTTATATTTCCCTGTGCCCTTTTTCGGCTTACAAATGAATAGGGCTCCATTGTCATCTTACTGTCACTTGATTCTTGAATCTTAGCCTTTTCTTTATTTGATGTCTTGAAAGCAACCTCTCTTTGAGGGTTTCTCTTGTTCGGTCTGCATTTCATATGCTGTAAGAATACCATGTAGCTTATTCATCTTTAGCTTGGCTAAATTCTTCATCTCTTCAATTGTCGAAACTTTTGCATCATATCTCAATAGTAGAAATCTCATAACTTTTTGTACCATGATTGCTTCTTCTAACTTTTCTCCAAGACCTTAAATCTAATTAACTATTTGATCAACCTGCAAAAGGTAACTTGCTATATTTGTTTTCTCTTCCATCTTCAAACTCTCAAACTGTCTCTAAAAGTCTTAAGCTTAGCTTGCTGAACTTTTCCATCACCTTTGTAAATATTCTCAAGCTTTACCCAAGTTTTATGAGCAAATTTACATTGCATAATTTTAACAAATTTTGATTCACATAAAATAGCATTTAAAGCTTTAACATTATTTTCACTTGCCTTCTTTTTCATCGAAGTAGTTACAAATGTATGTAGCTCTTTATATTCCTCCACTGCTTGTCAAATGTTGAATCTAAGAGCTATCAAATAAGTCATCTTTATGCTTCAAAAAACATAATTTGTCCCATCAAACAAAGGTGTCTTATTTGTAGAAAAACCTTCATGTGATCCAACCATCGTGTTTTTCCCAATCTACCTTCAAGCTGTAAATTTTTTTCAAAAAGAATCTGCTCTGATACCAATTGTTAAGCATGAAATATACTGAGAGGGGGAGGTGAATCAGTATATTATATATCTTTTACTTAATCTGATTTTTTTTCTTTAACTACTTAATCACACATTCAAGATATGCAATAAAATTGAAACAATAACATGCACCACACGAGAGAAAGAGAAAGACCCCAAATTTTTACGTGAAAACCCAAAATGAGAAAAACCACAGAGAACAATCTCAAATATATGAATGAGCACCAACTCAAATTATAAAGTTCGCAAACACCAACTTACAAGAGCACCAACCCCTTTGCCGAGCACCAACACAACTATTTGTGAACACCAACCCACATAAGCACCAACCCCTTTGCAAAGATTTGTGAACACCAACTCACAGGGGCACCAACCCCTCTTGTGTATAAAACACGACTATCTCTCAATGTTGCTTACTCAATAAATGATAGAACTCTACAATATTTCATGTTTTTCTCTCCTCTTTTCTTATATAAAATAATTACAAAACCATGCACTCCTTTGCATATTACAAATGGCTTCTCAAGCCTTTATTTATAGATTTCCAAATGATCTTTGGCATTCACCCTTTGTGACCCTTCAATCTTCATGAAAAATGGCGCCAAACTTGCATGACCCTTCTTATCCTTGCATTTGAAAAGTCACATAGTGACCCTTCATAAGCAAATGCATCATTTCTTCTTTTTTCTTTATCTTGGTGACCTTTCAAATTCCTTAAGGTGACTCTTCATGAAAAAATGTGTCATACCCTTTTTTGTCTTCACTTGGTGACTCTTGAAATTCGTCAAGATGACTCTTCATGGAAAAATGCATCCCATTCCTCTTTTGTCTTTATCTCGTGACTCTTTGACTTCTCCATGGTCCCTATTTTGACTTTTATGCAACCAGAAATATATTCGTTAATATTAAATAAATGTTATCACACATTAGCCAAGATATGAATATTAAAAACATCATTAAATGTTATGGGGCCTTTATCACCAATGCTAGACCTTTGACATCAATGACAATATTTCCAACAACATTCTTATCATTGAGGCCAATGATGGAAGACGAAGCCATCAAATTTTTCACCCTTCATCTAAAAGGTGTAACACACAAGTGATAGTACCACACGCTGATCACACAGGGGCACAACCACATCCACTCATACGTGGAGTTCAGTACCAGGGTAATAAAGAGGTTTGATAGAGTTGACCCAGAAATCCATTTTCGAGTGTTAACTCAACTTAAACAAATCAATTTAATGGATGACTTTGTTGTTGATTTTTAGAAGCTTTCAATTATGATATCTGATGTGACTGAAAGGAGGCTTGTAGTGTTATTCATAGAGAGTTTAGTTGAACCACTTAGAGGCTTAGTGAAGGCTTTCAGCCCTACCTCTCTACAAGAAGCCATTAAAAAGAATTTGGATATTGAAACTATAGCCCCTAGAGGAAGATTCCAACCTACAAGACAGCAAAGACAAACACCCTATAGGCAGCAAAAAAAATCCCTTATGGGCAGCCAAGGACAACTAGTTATGGGTAGTCAAAAACCACTTCTTTTGGATAGCAAAAGAAACCATTACATCAGGGTTCCCAACAATCATTTCCTAAGACCATCAAGGAAATTGAAACTAGAAATGAACTCTGAAGAAAGAAACTTTGTTTTACATGTAAAGATCCTTGGGAACCAAGCCATAGGTGTCTTCCAAGAGGTCAAATACATTACATTGAGGTGATCTCCAATGATGAAGCGGAAGAAGAGGAACAGGACGAAGTAATAGAAGAGGAACAACCAGTAGCGGAGGCTACAATGGAGGAGAAAACTTTTGATAGTACCTTTGTTGCACTTTCAAGTGCACCTAGATATCATCCATTCAGGGTCCGTGGGGTCTTAAAAGAACAGAGGGTGACAATTTTAATTGATAGTGAGGCGACCACACCAACAACTTCATTGATGAGAGTTTAATAAAATAGAGAGGGCTGCAAACAAAGGACTTTCAGGGATTTAATGTTACTATAGCATATGGATTTACTATACCATGCACCAAGAGGATCAAGGGCTTGGACATTACTCTCGGTAAGCACAAAGTTACTGATGATTTCTATGCAGTTGGCATAGGAGAGACAAATCTAGTTTTAAGTGTACAATGGCTCCATTCCCTTGGAGAATTCACACAAAACTACAAAACCATGGAGCTGAATTTCAATCAAAAGGCAAAGAGATTGTACTTCATAGTATGGCCAATGGGGCTCCAACACCAATTATAGCCAAAAGCATGGAGAGTATTCAATAAGGGGAATATAGAGTGGGCAGCCCATTGCGTTATGAGTACTATATCCACATCCAACGATAAGAGGTCTTACCATGTGGATATTCAATCTATTTTGGACAGCCATGGTACAGTATTCAGTGATTTACCTCCTCAAGGTTGCCACTTGATAGAGGTTTTCAACATATTATAGAGTTGGAAACAAGTTTTAAACCTGTTATAAATTACTCATTACCTCCTTACCGCCATCCTAGAGCTTTCAACGAGGAAATTGAAAAGACAATCAAGGAGTCATTGGAGATGGGTCATATTCGGCCTAGTTCTAGTCCCTCGGCATCTTTAGTTGTCTTGGTAAATGATGGAACTATGAGGATGTGTATTGATTACCATGCCTTGAATAAGAAAACTATCAAAAACAGGGACCCAATACCTAGGATCGATGAGTTGTTAGATGAACTGCATGGAGCAGTATACTTTTCTAAAATCGACTTGAGATTGGTTATCACCAAATCAAAGTAAGAGATGAGGATGTACACAAAACAACTTTGCGATATCATTTTGAATTTTTTGTTGTCTTTCAGTTTAACCAATGCTCCAATTACCTTTCAATCATGCATGAATTATTTTTTTAATGAGCAATTGAGAAAATTTGTTTTAGTGTTCTTTGATGACACTTTGGTATACAGTAAGACTTGGGAAGAGCACATGAAACACTCAGATACAGTATTGGGAATATTAGAACAGCGGTCTCTTTTTGTGAAAGAGTTTAAGTGTGAATTTGATATGACCGAGATTTTATACTTGGGACATCTCGTCAATGCCCAAGGAGTATAGGTTGATCAGGGAAAGATTCAAGCACTAATCGATTGGCCACCACCCACCACTTTGACTCAGTTGAGGGGTTTCTTAGGACTTTGCAGTTATTACAGGAGATTTGTGAAAGGGATCTCACAACTTGTTGTCCCATTGACTAAATTAACAAAAAAAAGAGCTTTCAAATGCTCTGAATCAGCGCCAAACATATTTGAAAAGCTTCAAACATATTTGAAAAGCTTAAGGAGGTAATGAGTACTTGCCCAATACTTGTTTTAGATTTCTCTATTCCTTTGCATCAGGGGAAGGAATACAGACTGTTTTAATGCAAAAGGAACATCTTATTGCCTTTAAAAGTTGGAAATTGAAAGATACAGAGCATGGATTTTTTATCTATGACAAGGAAATGCTGGCTATCATGCATGCCTTAACAAAATTCTGACAATACTTGGTTTGTGGCAGATTTGTGGTCAAGACTGATCACAATAGTTCGATATTTTTCCTCAACCAAAAAGACTTAAATGATAGGCAACAAAAGTCGGTTAGTAAGCTTCAAGCTTATAATTTTAATATATAGAATATGTAAAAAGTTAAAATAATGTGGTAGTAGATGCTTTCTCTAGAAAGCCTTTTTTTATGTTCTATATTTGTGATCTTTGCGGATTGGAAAATGTTAATAATAGCGAAGTATGCCAAAAATGATTTCACTAATGAGATATTCGAGGGCAAAGTACAAGGTGATTGATGACCTCGTCCTCTACAAGGATAAGATCTATCTAGTTCCGGAATCAAAGATGAAAACCAAAGTCTTGAAGGTTGTCCATGATACACCCTTGGCTGGTCACCCACGGTATTTCAAAACTTACAAGCAAATAAGGGACAGGGTCTTTTGGAAAGGAGTCAAGGGGCAAGTCCTCCAATACATCAGAGAATGTATCAGCACATTTTTCCAGCAAGACTATTGCAACTCTTGCCAATTTCAAATCAAAAGTTGGAGAGTATTTCCATGGCTTTTATCACAAGACTTTCCAAAGTTCAAGGTAACATTTGTATCTATGTGGTGGTTGATAGACTCACCAAATATGCTCATTTCTTTGTCATTCCTATTGAGTTTAAGGATCCTTAGGTTGTTGATTTATTTTTTAGAGAAGGGTTCAGAGTACATGGTTTGCCTAAGAACATTGTGAGTGATATGAATAGTTGGTTCCTTAGTTCGTTTTGGCATTAACTCTTTCATTTGATAAGGACAAAATTGACACCAAGCACCAACTACCACTGACAAACAGATAGGCAAACTAAAATTGTTAATAAATGGCTTGAAGGTTACTTGAGAAATTATGTGGTGGGACAGCAATCAGCTTCAGTTAAATGGTTTTACATGGGAGATCATTGCTACAATACCACTTACAACATGTCTATTGGTATGTCACCTTTCAAAGCTCTATATGGATATGATACTCTTTCCTTTGTTGATTTGGTTATTGCTAATAGTAGAGTACCAAGGGCACGAGACTTAGTTGCTCAAAGCCAAGACATGTTGAGTATATTTAAAGAAAACCTCCAACATGCCCAAAACCAGCAGAAATTATATGCAGATCAACACTGTATAGAGAGAAGTTTTTAGGTGGGGGACATGGTTTTCTTAAGGTTGCAGCCATACAGAGAATCTTCTATCAAGAAGAATGGCGCTGAGAAGCTCAAACCCCGTTTTTTATGGGCCATACAAAGTCATCAAAAAGATTGGGGAGGTTGCCTACGAACTTGAGTTGCCATAACATAGTAGAATACATAATATTTTCCATGTATCAGAGGCATTGGGGTAGCATGTCGTTCCTTCCATTGAGTTGCCTCTCTTAGATGATGAAGGCAAACTCATCTTAGTTCTTGAAGCTATATTGGATGTTAGAGCAAAGAAATTACAAAACAAAACTATCACAAGGTATTTGATGCATTGGAAGGATCTACCAATAGAGGATGTTGTTTGGGAGGGTGCAGAAATTCTTGAGCATCCCAATTTGCAATTGCTTGTGGGCAAGCAATTTGGAAGGGCAGACTGTAATGTCCCCTTTCTCAAATTAATGAAATTAGAGGACCCGCAGCTAATCTTTATTTCCCGTAGGCTAAAGGGAGGGTTTTAAAAGGGAAATAATCTAATAATAATTTATTAAATTGTCCAAAGAGGTACTTTAAGCCATGGTCCTATAACCAGTTAGGGCAAGTACTCGCCAAGGGGCCATTTTGGGTAACAAACGGTTATTCAACAAAGCTAGTCAAATAACCAACAGAGGTAAAAAAAAATACTTATATTTATCAAAAAAACATATTTTTTTCAGAAATTGCAGAAGCAAAATAGATGAAAAGAGTCTCTAAAATGTTGGGAAAGTGTTTATGAAATTAGAGGGTTTGTGTGACAATTTAAAGACAAAATTCCACGTATTTGCAGTGTTTTTGCAGCATTTGACATCAATCCTATTTTCTTCTTGCGTCCACTAGGAATCCCACGTAGGCAGCATGGGGATAAAACTGGTGAGTAACTGTCAGTTACAAAAATTTGCAATTTTTTTTTATTGTTGCAGTTTCGAGTGGCAATTATTCGCCACAGGTATTTTCTGGCAAGTAACCAACCAACTAACGGTTACTCACCAATTATGCCATCCGTGCTTTAAGTTATAACTTTGAAAAATGACAATTTAATATTATTGAATAGGACCAAAAATAAATATTGGACACATGGTCAAAAAGCAATTAATATTCATAAGTTAAAAAAAGTGAATATTTAATTAAAAGAAATATTAATTTCTTTTAGAATTGGAATGACAAAGTGAATAATATAAGAATCGGATGAAAAATAAAGGGATTATTCCAACACTCGAACAAAAAACCAAAACTTTTTCCCAGAGGAAAAGCTTGCAGCTTCAGCGCTACATCCAAGGACGAAAACTCTCGGATTTGTAGGTAGGAAGATGAAACTCCTCATACCCAATTGAGGATTCCACTTAGGAATCACATTTGTGTTACCGGTTTTAAGGAAAAAAAAAAAATTAGAACCCTATTCAGCAGAAGCATCACACTTGGGGAGCAAATTGTTGCGCTTAGGGCAGTAGCGTACTATTTTTGAGGCAGATCGTGGTAATTTGCAGTAGCGCAGGTCTACAAAAGACCATTTCCAGCAGCAAACACACTGATCGCTGATTTTCTAGTGCTGGCATCACCCTTATGGGGGATTATTTGATGCCATACTGCTGGGCATTGACATTTAGGCCTGCAGTCCCAGGGCATACAGCACCAACAGGGTATCGTACCCCTGAACCTACTGTACCGACAAAGTAAACAAATCTCAGACCCTTCGGATTAGGATTTGTGGAGAAAATCAGGGATAATAATTGGTATTCTGTGTTTTTGTGGTGTTGTAATTTTCCAGAATTGAATAAAAGCTCAAACTTAATTTCCGATTCTGAATCCCAGCTATATTCTATGAATTTTCCAGTGTGATTAGAAAAAAAACATAATTCAGTATTTTATCCTAAAAGGGATATTTCAAAGTGGTACAACTAAGAGGCAAAAAATGGCTTATTTTATAGAAACATGCTTTCTTCAACATTAATATACTAATCATCAAAAATAAATATTTATAATATTTTACACAATGGGGTTCTTAAAGCTAATCTAGATAAACTGGCAAAAAAAACATAAAAATGGGTTTACCCAAGTAAGACGGAGACAATCAAGCAGCAGTAATAGTCAATTGGGAAAACCGGATGTGATAACTTCTTTGGGTAAATGAAAATCCATCCTTTAGAAGAGGGAACATGACACTACGGCATCCTAACAAGAGTCAGCATAGACTTGGTATCTATGGTAGATAGAAGATATTAGATCATTTATGATTACATGGGAGGTACCCCTTGCCTTAATACACATAATTTCATTTTGTTCTCAGACATCAAAAAATTTAGATTCGCAGTACTCACCTTGCGAAACATGCTAAATGTTGTAAATAGATATGCTCAATTTAGAATGAAATTCATCTTTGGACCTCTTTCCATTGTTCTTCCAAATGAAAAGATAGTAAATAGCCGTTTACAGAAGAAGATTTTGTGGACAACTAATTTGATATATAACTAGTAATATTTTATAAAAAACTTTCCTGAATGCCAACAAGCACATCTTATTTCAATGTTTAAAAGTAAATACTGCATATTGGATCCGACATGTATTGGACAAGACAGACCAAAACAAAGAAACTTCATTTTTAATCAAACTTAAAAAAAAATCCTAATGTTAGCCAACAAGTAATCTGACCAACCAATGAGATGTGGGTGAGTTGGTAAAGTGCCTTGGTTGCTTCAAGCACCACCTAGGTTCAAATCTCAGTTTGGTATCGGAAGCCGGTTGTGGCCGATCGTTGGTATTCTTGGGTCGGTTATGGCCATTGATGGTATTCTCGGGCTTGTTATGGCCGTTCGTTGGTATTCTCAGGTCAGTTGTGGTCGTTATTGGTAATTCTAGTACTTGTGATAGATGATCACTTGGGGATCCTGGTCCCCAATTGTGTCGCAAACCGGTTGGAGCTCTGGTCAAAAACAAATAGGGTAAGGATCACACCAAAACCAGTATCTATCAAAAAAAAAAAACATGCAATCTGACCACGCATGACAGAATTGCAAGATTCTCTTAAAAGAAATGATGCAAGAAAACCCTGACTAATATAATAATTTTCTTGAGCAATAAAAGATACTCGAATCAAGCAGTTTTTTATAGATCAAGTTGGTACAAGGAGAAGGGATCCAATACAGAGACAAATCTCAATAATGCCATACGCTGATGAACCTGATATGGCAAACTAAATTAAGACTGCAGGAATTGAATACAAAACCCTATAGGATACACCTACGCTTTACATAATTCTAATCAATATCATCTGTGAAATTAGCAATCATATATTATAAAGCCTTTGCATGACTTGGTCTTTTTGCACACATTTGTTTGCTAAAACTAAAACCTGAAAGGACAATAGTGAAAAGGGGAAGAGACAACCCACCTGCAACTTTGAGGACTGATACTTTGCTTGCACCTGTCCGCGCCTCTTTCGTCGCTTTGGTACAGCATCAACTTGCTCTACCTTATCCTTTAGAAGCAGACAATTGAACACAAAAAGCAAGCAAATATTGTTAGAAAGCTTATAATTAAATTCTTCGAAGGAAAACAATACTATTGCTCATGGTGATGTTTGATAACATTGTGTTTTTTCTACAATAGGAATCTTCAAGACAAACCAAGCACGGTTTGAGCTCTCCCAATGCCACAATTTGTATTTTAACATAAGAAAAATACACCTACAACTTCTAAGCAGCCACTTTATTGTAGAAAACATCTAGAACATGTGGAAAGCGAAAGACTGGTTGGAGATTCTGTTATTAAAATTTAGGATGCAAAAGCTTCAAATATCTTAAGAAAAGTAAAAGAAGAAAGCACAAGAGGCAATGTTAGAGTGTAGCTGTGGTATTAGGTTCCGGTTGATCAGGCATATTGATCATTGGATTTTCCTAACAAAATAAAGAAATACAAGATTCTAAACAAGAGCAGTGTCGTACATAATTTGTGTCAAGAGGCTAATTACACCCACATCAATTTGGAATTTTGGTGTGTATGGGTGGATGAGTTGGAAACATTGATGGCCAATATTTTTTGTATGTATGTAACATTAAATAGTTATAAGTACTTACACGTTATAAAAAATAATAAATATATCACATAAAGCTGACATTATAAATCAAACTTTTCCCGTAAAGTAGCATATTCAAAAGTTTTTGAAAAGTTTGATTTATAAAGCCAGCTAATTGTGTATTAAATTTATATGTAATGAATAATCATTATATATAATTATTATAACACTAGCATAGACCCATTTTAAAATGGATCTGATATAAATGCCTAGAAGTATCCAAAAGACTCAAGATGCTAATCCCACACTAGTGTTAAAAGTTAAAACATAGGGATAGGCACATCAAATCTTTTGGATACCTCTCAGCACATATCAGGTCCATGTCAAGATGGATCTGTGCTGGTATTATAAACAAAACAATAGGTAGTAGGTAGAGGTTTTAATTGATATGATTACCATCAATTGTATTTTATTCTTGGGTGGTATGCATAACAAACAAAACAGTGTGGGGCTGCCCATCCGTTTATCCATCCATGAACACGCCTACTTTCTTGCATGCATGCATTTTCAATATATAAATAATGACTCTATTGTGGCCATTGCTTGGCATGGGCATGTAGAAGTGCACGCATGTGTGCTATAATATGCAAACATATGCAGTGTGTGTCTATGTATCTAAATATGAAAATCTAAATATAGTTTGCCATTATCTTCTTTGTTTCTTTAACTTTGTTTTCTACATTTTCAGTTTAGTGCACTCATTTAGGTCCATGTAAGCAAATGTTAGATTATTATCGGGTATTAATTCACCATGGCTAATTAGTATTAGTTTGTTAGAGTCGTATAATTCAACATTAGAATTTTATTGTTATTTGTTACACCCGTGAACTCTATTCCGAGTTCTTTGTTATTCTTCCTCCCTATATTTGAGGAAGTTGTTTGGGCTATCTCCTTGGCTATATAATAGCCCTTGTAATTTGGTTTACATTAGCTGAATAAATAATATATTTGCTCTTACATTTGGTTTCAAAGCAGGTTGATGTGGAACCCGAGAGAAGCCCGTGCACTCTCATACGATCCCTGAATCTACATTGCAATTACTTATTGCATTACCAAAGTGTTGCAGCTTCGGAATGTTGAGCCAAAGCATTGAAGCAAATCTTCAATGTGGAACAGGTGGAAAGCGTGGAGCCATTGGAGAGGCTTGAGCAGTGCCAAAGTTTGAGAGCTTCCTGCGTCCTCCCAAGCTCATTCCCTGTTTAGTCTCAAATCATGATATCATGGATCTCAAATTCAGACTTGCGTAGCATTGACCGTATGGCCTGCATTCCATATTGATAGAGATACACTGAGCGTTGGAAATTCACAAATAAAGGACTGCCATTTTTCAATTTCCAGCTTATATTCTTCTTATGGAGCATTGGAATTCTTTATAAAGAGCCTAAACAACTTATAAAAGTCTTAAAGGTTGGTGGATTATTTGGTTTTTGAATCTATAGTTTCAAATTGAAAAAAAAATCAGGTTATGAGCTCCCAGATTTTGTTTTACAAAAAACCAAATCAGCTTTTTAAATCCTCAAAACCACTCATTAAACCTAAAAACCAACTTGAAAACCACTTTCAAAAAGCTTCTTTGCTGCAAATTTTATCAAAACCGCCTATTTAGAAAATACCTGGTATTAAATAGGAGGTGTTTTTCCTTCAAAATCAGTTTTTTTAACTCTATAAATACAAAGTTTGTCTTTTATAAGCTTGTATTGATACATAGGTGGGTTGGTAGCTAAATATTTTAGCAAGGAAGAGGTGGGAGGTTCAAATCCCCCAAAAGAAATTTTGAAAGAAAAAGAAATTTTAGCAATTCTGCCAAATTTAACTGTAACTAGCTAAATTTAGCTACAAAACTCAAAAAAAAAAGAGGCCAAAGAGCCCATTTCTTTTTAAAAGGGGAGGGATAATATTTTATCAAAACGGAATTGGTGTTTTTTCGTCAATTGTAATCATTTATTTGCCAAGCATTATAATATTTCATTTTTGCAAGCAAATACAAGAAAAAACACAAAATAGTGCATTTATGCACAATCGCAGTGTTCAGTCAAAGCTATGCCTCTAACTCGCATTTACGGGTAAAGCTAACACACTTGAGTTACTGCATACATAGTCTAACATAGTTGCAACAACGACGTCTGGGCATCATCCCTATAAACTATCGAGGAGAAATAAAGTTACACATTCACTAAGCCATTCCTCCATTTTACCCATTTGATTCAATCAAAAGGCATAAATCTTGAAAGTGAGAATTCCGAGTATAATAGAGAAGTTACGCCCTCGTATGCGGAATTCCATCTAAGCAGGTGCCAATGATTGGTCGAACCTATTTCAGTACTAAGTACTATGTATCATTATCTTTCACGTACGTTTACGCTTCTTTCACGTACTGTCGGGTATAAAGAAAGGGCAAGCTTCTTCCACATACCGAGGGGTATAAAGGAAGGGCACGTATAAAGAAAGGTTTGGTATATCGGACTGATAGTATAAAGAAAGGGAGACCTTGATACCTGGAGTGATAAGAAACCAATCCATCACCTTTGGCCAGATTCTACAATGGCCAGAAATGGCCCAAAATTCTTTCTGCCAGACTCACAGTGTCTACGCAATGACTACTATGTCGTTTAGAAAACTAAAATCAAGACACATTTGGAATTTGAAGACATTTGCCTATTGTCAATAGCACATTCACCCGACATGCCACTGACGTTGATCAACAGCACAAGTTTGATAAAGCAAACCAGAAGGCAAACTGATAATAATATTCAAGGTTTCAGATGAGGTACAACCTCATATCTGTGAGGCCACAACAGCTAAAGAAGCTTGAGATAAACTCCAAACTATGTATAAGCCCAAAAATGAAGGTACCATTATTCATTTGCAGAGTCAACTTCATTCACTCAAATTGAAGTCTGGTGAGAAAGTAGAAGCTTTTCTACGACACGTTGCAACCCTAAGGATTTCGCTCCAAGCATGGGCGAGCAAGTGATAGTTACCACTCTTGTACCTATTGTCTTGAGAGCATTGCCACCTTCCTACAGAATATTCATGACCACATTGACTGTCACAGAACAGAAACCATTTTTTAACAAGTTGGTAAACATGTTGCAACAGGGAGAGTCTATACATACAGAAGAAGAATCAAAAGAATATGCTCTTGCCTCTCATCAACATAAAATTAAAAAGCAGATCAAGTCTTCTACACCAAAACAAGGTCATCAGCACAATGCACAAAGGAATAAACAGCAGAAAGTCCGTCTTATATGTGGAAGGAAAGGTCATGACCTTAAGGATTGTTGATATAACTCATTTACACAAGGCTCTTCAAGCAACAAGAAGCCCAATAACCAACAATCATCTCATCCACACAAAGGATAAGGACGTTAGAAAGGTCATTGGAAGAAGAAATCCAATCAGCAAGGCAACATTGCCAAACAAGGAGAAACCCCTTCAAATGCGGACTTCATATTTACTACACAGTCCCATGAAGAATCAACATCTTAAAGTTCTATCTGGTATGTCAACATAGGTGCCACTCAACACATGACTGAAAAATAAGATTGGTTCTACAATATGAATAAGACTTCACCTAAAAATCATGTCTCTTTGGGTGATGATTCATCCTACCGTGTTCAAGCTATTGGGAACATCTCTTTACCACTTGGACGCAATGCTTGCAGAATCCCAGAGGTTCAATATGTTCTAAGACTCACAAAGAATCTTCTATCAGTCAGTCAATTACTTGACCACAACCTCAAGGTGGACTTTGATTGCAAAGGTAGCAAAAAGATGTGTTTGATCAAAGATAAGTCAAAACACTCGAAAATTGTTGCATGAGCCTCAAGAGTTGGGAAAATTTTCCAACTTGATTTCGTGCAGCAAAACAATCAAGCACTTGTGGCAAAAGACACAGACTCAACACATTTGTGGCACAAAAGATTTGATCATATCAATTTTAAATATCTTGACACACTCCACCTTTATAACATGGTAAGAGGATTGCCACCTCTCAAAAAGGTTATAAACAAATGTCAACATTGCTTAGCAAGGAAACAACATAGAGCTCCATTTCAGAAAAGTGCATATCGGGCCCATGGAAAACTTGCTCTGGTGCATACCAATTTGTGCGGACCGATAACACCTAGTCATGTTGGGTTTAAGTACTTCATGCTCTTTCTTGATGATTTTTCCAGAAAAATGTGGGTTTACTGTTTGAATAGAAATAGTCAAGCCTTTGAAACTTTTAAAAAGTTCAAAGTTGCTGTTGAAAATGAGACTGGTCAAAAAATTCAAACCCTCCGCTCAAATCTTGGGGGGAATTCACCAGTAACGAATTCAAAGCATTTTTGCAAGAAAACAGCATTCGTCGTCAAATGGCACCTCCACATACACCACAACAAAATGTTGTTGCTGAACGGAGGAATCGTATTATCATAGAAATGATGCGATGTATGCTACATGATTCAGGTTTTACAAAAGCATTTTGGGTAGAAGCAGTCAAAACCACAATCTATCTGCTCAATAGAGTTCCCACTGCAACTCTTGATGGCATAACACCACAAGAAGCATGGTCAAGGCACAAGCCAGTTATAACACATATTCGAGTTTTTGGATGCAAAGCAAGCATGCATATTTCCAAAGCAGAAAGGACTAAACTTGACATGAACGCAGAAAAGTATGTCTTCTTAGGGTACAGTGAAGAAGCACTTGCCTATAGATTAATGGATCCAAAGACCAAAAAAATCTACACAGTTTATTGAGAAGAAAGAAGCAGAAGCTCCTTCTACAGGGTCACTTGGTACACCAATCAATCCCATAGAGAATGCAAAAGATGGCAATCCACCAGATGAAGACAGTGATGGGGACAATAGTACAACACCACTCAATGTATGCCTAAATGGTATACAAGTGCATTAAGGGATACTAAACAAGATAGAATTCCAGACACATTGAGTATTGGACCAAGGACTTGTAGCATGACTCGAGATGAGGTCAATTTGGCCCTAATGAGCACAACTGTAGAATCAGTAGAACCCTCGACAGTTCAAGAAGCCCTACGGTCTAAACCTTGGAAGGATGCCATGGATGCAGAATTTCAATCATTGGTAAAACATAAAACATGGTAGCTTGAAGATCTTCCACAGGGAAGAGCCAATCGACTATAAATGGGTCTTCAAAACTAAATACAAAGTCGATGGCAGTATTGACAAGCACAAGGCTTAACTTGTAGCAAAGGGATATGCACAAAAGGAAGACATAGATTATGAGGAGACATTTGCTCGTACGACGAAGATCAAAACAATCAAAATGATATTTGCTCTAGTTGCAAAATTTGGATGGAAGATCCACCAAATGGATGTAAAAAGTGTCTTTCTCAATGGAGATCTACATGAAGAAGTTTACATGACACAACCAAAAGGTTTTGTCACTCTTGGTAATGAAGGAAAAATATGTAAACTCATCAAATCTCTGTACGGTCTCAAACAGGATCCTCAAGCCTAGTACATAAAAATCGATGAGTATCTCATTTAACATGGATTCCAATGGAGTCCCTATGATCCAAATCTCTACCTCAAACAACAAGGGGGAGAGATTGTGATTGTTATAGTATATGTCGATGATCTAGTCATCACTTGCAGTTCAGTGAAGATGATTGATGCAACTAAGAAAGATCTAAACCGATCATTCGACATGACAGATCTCAGGATTATACATTATCTTGGATTAGAAGTATGGCAAAATGAACACCACATATTTGTGTCCCAAATGAAATATGCCAAGACAACGCTCGAAAAATTCAAGATGATGGACTGTAATGTCCCCTTTCTAGATAAAGTGTTAGTCCATCATTGGTTTCTCGTGGACTAGCAGTTTGTTTAGGGAACCATGGTGAGTTGGCCTTGGATGGGCCATTTGGATGTGTAGTTTTGGTCTGGATCCAGTTAGCATGATCAGTGGCAATTTTGGGTGTCTTGTGGAGTACTTACTATTTTTAGTAAGTTCGGGTTCAGTGTTAGATCAAGATTTTCGGAGTGGGGTTAGATGCATCTCGTCGAGACCTTTTCAACGAGCTAAAGATCAAGGCATTCCGACATCATCTTCATATTTATTTTAAAGTCTGAAGTTATATAATGTGTATCTGACGGGACTTTAATAAAGTGATTTAAAATATATTCTAGAAGCTTCTTGAAGGATGAAAAAAAAGAATAAATAGAAAGCTTGGCTAAACTTCTAATCATCCAGTATTTGACATTTGCTAGATATGTTCGTTTGTGGAGCCAAGGGTTTCTGCAGATTTTTACATTGATCATTGGGAACGAAAACTCTCATTGATTTGCATAACTGAGGTGGTGAAACATTTTTCGAAGGGTTGCAACTATTGGAGGAGATAATTTAGTCTCTTCATTGTGCTTCATTTGGTGGCCATAGGCCAGACTTGCTGAGAACGATTTGCATATTTTGTTAGGAGTTCATTGGTGGCATCGCCATTGCATCATTTGGTCGCATAGAAGGCATATTAGAAGTACATTAGAAGTCTGATATACATTTGCAAAGGTCTGATCAGAAGTTACAGTCATAAAGAGACACCATCGGAGACCACGATTTCACTCATGGAGGCCAAGGTTGACATCGATTCCTCCTAGCTTGAGCGCTCCACTCCTTGGGACTTGGCAATAATGTTTGAGGCTCGAAGGGAGACAAAGAGGCTGCACATTATTTTATTTTGGCATTTTATATCAGAGCAGGGCGGCTGGAGTAGAGCATTGGTTTGGCCAGGAGGAAGCATATTTTGGGACTGTTTTTGTTGCTACATCATCTCCAGCCCTACACGCTTCTTTTCCAGGTTCTTTGCATTGTTTTACATCCAATTCTAAGTCATATTACAGTTAGTATTAGTGGCAACCATTGTACTCAGAAATTAGGAACTCATGAAATTGTAAAGCCAAGAGTCTTGGCTATTCTATCTGCATTATAATCAGTTACTTGAATTGAATAAGGTGGCATAAGGTTGCATTCACTTAGTAGATTGCTTCAATCTTAGGTTGCATGACAAGTGTTTGTTAAAATGCCTTATCGTTGTAGGTGCACATTTTTTGCATGTCTAGATCCTATATATGCATTTGAAGGGACCAAAAGAATTGCATTTGTTTTTTAGTTCTTTGCTTAGACATCTTAGTAAACATTTGCAAGCATTTAGATCTCGTTTGACATTATTCCAACCAAAGTATAAACAAACTGAAACTCAGAACCAACAAGCAAGAGGGTTACATGATAAATGTTTGACGATATTTCTTGAGAATTTAATTAAGCAACTTGAGGGCAGATTGGACAAGGGATACTACAATGGTATCAGAGCGGTTTCCTGCCAACTTGTTGGGTAAGTTTCAGTTGCAGTTTGGAAGTTCAGTTGAACAGCATGGCTATTTCCAAGAAGCAATTTAATGCCATGATGAAAGAATTGGAGAAGCTTAGACAAAACCAAAAAAGGATGGATGAATTGCTTTCACACCCTAAAACCATAGACAAATTCGCATGGTATATGACATCCATTTTTAAAGGGTCTACATCACAAAACAGAAACGAGACAGGAACCTTTTGTTTCCCGTCTTCCTAACTACAGAGGCCAGTGAGACCACTGAAAATTGGGTTACTGAATTGCTGGCAAATTCAATAATTTTAAATTTTTGTAGTTATTTTGTTAAAAATACAATTTTTGGGAGAAAAAAAAGTTTTTTTCAGTTTTTTATTTAATTATTTATTTTCCAGGTTTCACCAAGATATTATAAATTTTCACCATATTTTGAAAATTTTGTGATTTTTTCCTCTATTTTGTAAGATCACATTTTTGCAACTTTTTCAAGACAAAAATCACCGGATGACTCAAAATTGCCAATTAGTCTGAAAATCACTGATCACTGAGAGATTTGGTGACAACGGCTGTCCAGCATGATCTCTCTAATGCCTTTTCACTGTTCAGTTTGTCACTTGTGTGTAACGGCATTTTCGTTTAGCTAATTATTTCATAATGGTTTATTGCAGGCAACTTTTTTCTTACAAGTTCTGCTCCAATATGAAGGCTACTACTTGTCAGTTGCTTTATGTTCACTTTATATCACTTTAGATTTTGCAGTTGCTTTGAAGCTTCAAGTTGCAATAAAAGTACTCCAAATCTCCTGCTGCAATAATACAGCTTCAATCTACAGGCTTTTTATATTCCTCAAGTAGGCTTCTTTGGTTGCATGAAGTGCTCTTGTTTTGGTAAAAAAAATGTTGTCTCTCAGAGATTAAAATACAAAATTCCTCATTTTGTTCAGGAAGGTGAATTTGCCCATAAGAGAAACTGCTCCTGAGGGTGTCTTATCATCAAAGAAAATTTAGACCACCTTACTGTGCTATGGCTCTAATTTTGAGACTCGGTACGTTACAACTCAGGACATTCTACAAAAACAAAGAGGAAGGCTTACATGGTGTTGACGTGGTGATAATACTAATCGCTAATAATTTCTCCCCCAAAGCACAAATAGGTGAAAATTTCTGAAAATCCTCTAGACACTCCTCGAACAAGGAGAAGATACTTTTTCCTATTTCATACAACAATAACTGCGAGAAACATTCTCAGCTGATATGAGAACAAAAGGAAGATACCTTCCACAAACATATAAACAACGCAATAGTTATATTTAACTTAAACTCCACCACATGTTGCACTCGAATTCATGCACAACTTACAGCAGCAGTTTTCCCACCTGATGCAGTGTCCATTCTGATCAGTAGTTCACTTCTGTTAATACAAATGATGTATAATCCATACATTTATTACTCGTGTGAATATTCAGGTGAGAAATAGTTTTATTCTCTGGTTCAGTTTTAATTAGAGTCAAGTGGGATCCCAACAGATAGGTATAAGCTATCAAGATTTTGCAAATTTTTCTAGTTATCATTTCTTGTAGCCTGCATTTTATATGCCATTGTAATTTTCTATAGAGTTTGTATCTTTTTTATATAAACTAAATCTTTTTCCTAACAAATAATGTTCCACGACATGTTGCCTAGAAGACAAATTAAAAGATAGAATTGACCTCATCTCCTCCCCCCAAGGGAACAAAAGAATTGGGAATTTAAAACCAGTTTCAAGATTACCCATTGTGATTAGCAGCATTGCTATTACAGCTAGTATTGTAGTTGGTAGCTCCACTTAAGCTGTCTGTATTAATCATGTGTCCCAAACACATTAAAGGTCTCAGCTAAACAGTGAAAGAAACTCTAGAAGTTGATCACCAACTGAATCAGTCCCTGGAGAAACTATGCTAGCTGATAGGTCTGAACATGACAACTAGTTATAGGCAACAAAAATTTGTAAATATTGTTAGATAACTAGACTGAAACAATTCTTAAATTACAAATTCAAGATTTTTATGTTATAATTTCACTATATCTTAGATGTTAATGTCCACTAAAAGCCAAGCATGGCAAAAGGGACTAAAAAAAATATAATAATCAAAGTAAACAGGGGAAGTGCCCACTGCCCAGCTCGTCTCTAATAAATAACCAAAAGAAGGAAGGTCCAAATCAATACAATGAAGCAAGGAATACCCTGGATGGGTATAAGGAAAAGGAGCAGAAGAGCAGACGAGGCATCCAGAGGGATGCCTGAGAATACAGGTAACAATAGAGATATAACGTGTGCTAGCTAGCAGCACTCTTTATATTTGATGCCAATAAAGGTGCTAATGAGGTTTTCATTGGTGTCTGGCTCAAAACTTGACTGCCTGGGCCCTGCATTATCAAACCTTATCTAAATTTTGTCATTTTAGTACATGGCCCCTTACGACATGGATAATCTGAAGCCTGGAGGTAAGAAGTTACAATCTTTGAGCTTTGGTTTTGAAGGAGCTGCTGCTGAGATTTTTCTGTGCAAACTCAAGCATATCTAGTGGGCAACTAGTTAAACTTGGTCCTAGAGATCAGCTTTTTGGTGAGCACGCTAAAAGTTAATGTTTTGAGACCCATTGTAATTGATCTCTCCCATATATCTACCTATCATCCCCCTGGTCATTCTATTGTTTTCAAATAGCTAGATCATATAGAAGATAGACTAATAGGATACTTGTTGCACTCTTGTAATTTAAGACCGTACAAAGTGGGGGGAAAAAATATTGAAATTATTGTGCATCAACAGTTAGTCAAGTGGCCACATTTCCTATTTCATTTGCTTCGTGCATTGTTTATAACTTCCACTTAGGTCAGATATGCCATATGCACTCCCTTGGCATAATATAAATATAACTGTCTCATTGACCACTTTTGGCCGTCCATGAACATTCTATTTTGTTTACATCAAAACAGTTAAAGTTGCTTTGAATCAATCTCTCACTGAGACAGTTCCTGCCTCCTTAATATACTTCAGAACAACATCATAAGTTGAAATATGTAAACTTTTGCACTGGTGAAGACCATTTCTTATGATCCTATTTCTGAACTCAATACACCTGACATGAAAATCTGGTAACTAATTTTTTAGATATTGATTTTTAGTGGGATTTTTATTCATGAAAATTTTATTCATTTTATTCAAATGACATTTCTTTTTACACATTTTTGGTAATAATCACAAGGCAAGGGAGCCCACTTTAGCACACAGCCACTGTAAGCACTTGTTAGCAGGGGGGAGGAATAGTGAATGTAATTCACCAGTTCGGGCTTCTCATCCTCTAGCCTCTTTCCCCATTGGCAAAGATTTCGGTGAGTGTAGTGCCTAGTAGATCATCCTTGTCTCACAATTATTACCAATGTGGAATTAACCCCACAAAAAATTAATATCTAATGAAATTGATTGCGAAAGCCTTCAACTTAAAACTATTTTTTTAATTTAAAGATATAAAATATAAGAAATTAGTTACTGAGTCCATAATGGGCATACTCCTTAATTATACTGTTTGATTTGATGTTATGGAAATGAGCACAAACAAATTGGCTCTACCATAATCTGGTTCTCCTGAAGTGTATAACTCTGAATGGAAAACATACTTTGTAAAACAGAATCAGTCAGCTCTTTCAATTCATAAATACATGCTAACCATACCTCAGCAAGCACTTGCTTGCGCTGCTGCAACACTGAACAAGCCATCTTCTCTTCTAATAATCTCTCACACTCCTTGTCACAAGGCAAAATTCCTAATCCAAATCCACTCTTTGTACTCTCCTTTAATGAGTGATTCGATTTAAGATGTGCCGCTTGAACATCCATACAAATCCATTCCTTTTTCAAACGCTGACAGGAACAACGCACCGTAACCTGGTCAAATTACACCAGAGCATATCATTTTCCATAAAAAAAGAACTTAATTACTAGATACACTATGAATATCTCACCAATCAAAACCTTAAATCGTTTATGATCTACAAAAATAAATCAAACTGGTTCAAATGCCAACAATTAGAATCAATATAGCCAGGGCAAGATTACAGATGAGAAACTTGAATTGCAGCAATTTGTTCATAACTAAGGATAGATGATCACATTAACATACAAATTTGGTGCCATCTTAATTTTGTATTCATTCACTGTATTTTCATGTAAAGACTATCAAGAGACTATCCCATAGCTAACAGATATTATGTCAGGAGAATAAGAAATGAAATTATACTAAACTTTAAAATTTGATTATTCACCACCAAAGCTCACCTTTTTTCGGCATGTTTGAGCTGATGGACAAGGGCCTGGATGGCATATCTCAGGGCAGAGATGTGTGCAATTTGGCAGCTTCCTGGAGGACCAAAAAATCCATAAGTCGCATAGTACAGCACAGAAAGTCTAGGTGGCAAAATTTTCCCCTGTGAGAATATTATATTATCCCATTAATGCAGAACCCATGAAACAAACAAATCACCATCCAAATATTCAAACTGAAGAAAAAAATTTGATAACGCTGCACATATCTTTTGCTGCGAGTTAGAGAATCACCCCTTTCTAATTTTTCTATAGAATATTCTTAAGAAGTTCAATTTCCAAAATCCCTTGAAAGGAGCTATTCCTAGGAGCTTAGAAAAAGTAACTGCGACCAATTTTGCTTGGTAGTGTATTTAGCATGCTCAGTACTATAAAGGAAGGTCATGGGCAAGTCATCAATGAATAAAGTGCGAAGTAGGACTATCTCTTATGACCATAGGTAGAATCACCTAGAGATCTGGATCTATGAAGAAAGAAAGCGAGCCTAAATATATTCTCTCAACAAAGGGACTGGTCAACAAATTCGACGTAGACAATGCACTGCGAAATTGTATATTTCATTTGTAATGGATCAAACACTGAAGCATGATAGTCTGAACCTTCTCATTGCGTGCATAGTTAACAGACCCTACACTGGGAGCCCAAATCTCTGACCCATAAAAAGTAGTGGGTTTAATAATAGTAATGAAAAGGCACATCTTTGAAGGGATATCCTAGAAATATATTTGAAAGCACTGGCTCTGCAAAACAAAAGTGAGGCATATCCATTCCAAACACAAGACTGAGAAACCAGCTTCAGGTTGAGAGAAGGATCAGTAAACTGAACTCAAAAATAAGTATATGATGTGATATCCATCATATCTGGAAAAAGCCTCCCTAGAGATATTGTAAATCATAACCTTAGTTTTACTAAAGTACAGAGGTGCTTCCCAAATAGACTATCTTGCAACCTTTTAAGCTTGTCTTAATTAAATAAAGAACTCATGCAAGAATCTATCAAGAAATGCAACTACCACACATCCTTGTGTAGAAAAAAATTATGTTGACGTCCATGCATGACCAAAGTAGGTCAAGAGGACTCAAAAGAATAGCAAGTTATAATACCTAATCAACTGTGCCAATTAAGTAACATCAACAACCAGAAGTGAGGTACCTAAAACTAGAGACACGCTGATCAGATAGACTGCCCTACAACCTTATGTACTAGTCTTGCTCCATTCACCAACTGCAAAAGTTTTCCTTTGCAAACCGAATAAGTTTTTAATTTCTATTATAAAAACCACCTAATATAAATTGTCATAGCATCCTAATCAAAACCTAGAGCAACATGAGAAAAGAAATTGTCGTGACATTATGAATGAATCCTAGAGGACCATGTCACATTCTAAAAGAGAACTAGAGTAGAAACATTTAATGGGGAGTTACTCAGGTTGCAAAGAGTTTCCCATAACGCTCAACTTCTAACTGCAATAGAAATGTCATGAAATAATGTATGAGACCTTGCAATACTGGGTCTATAACACTGGTATTCCTGGGGAAATTACACTTTTAGCAAAGAAAGTTTGGGCAAAGTGCTTATTAAATGATATAAATTCAGATAATTGTCATATGCAGAACACCTGTGACAAGGACCTCCGCATGGGCGAACTTTCTGCTGTTGCTCTTCAGATAGGCTATTAAATTCACTGCATTCAAAGACACGAGCAATTGCACCACAGTGGCAAGTTCGTTTTACAAGGACTTTGCACGGTTGGCAATCTCCAGGATGGCATAACCGTGGACATGGATGCAAACAGACAGGAAACCGTTTCTGCACATGAAACAAATCCAATTCTTATGAGTCACTCTCAACCAAAAAAGGAGTGCATAAACAGAAGATACCTTTTCTTAGTAAAAATATGTTAAATGTACTAGTATTATGTTGAACACAAGACTCTAGTTATAACCAGAACATAGATGAGTATGAAGAAAATCATATACACTTTTACATGCATATAAAGGGTCCCTCAGATTAAGAGACAAGATAGCTAGAAGACAATAAGTCTTGCCACCATCTATTACCATCTAGCTATAATAAATGTCAGCTTTCCTACCTTTTGGCATGGCAATACACACTCATCACATGAGTCTAGCATCTTCTTGCTTCTTGCATTTGAAGAAACCTCATCTTTCTCATCTGTCTGCCCAACATTCCTATAATTAAACTGGAATGCATCTGCATCTCCCACTAGGGGTACAATGATCTTATGGCAAGGCTTTTTACAATAATGATTTCCACACGGAAGAAGATTATCACAGTAATTGCCACATCCAAATGCCATGCTCTGAGAGCAGACCATCTACAGGTAAAACAGAAAACATTTTCAGCGATGACTTTCAGCGATGGCAATCATTTTCCAGTTTTTAGATAAAGAAACCTACACACCAATAACATAAGGCAACCACTAACATAAAAAAGACCATAAACGAGACTCCAACAACTAACCGTGCGTTCTCCTCCTATATGTCCACCTACACACTGTCTTACAACCAGTTCTTGACAAGGTGGACAAGGAAGTCCAAGGCTTCCATTACTTTCTTGAACACTTTTCCTTTTCTTTGGTTTCAATGTGAATTCACGATTTTGAGGTGGACGAGGACCATGGCACCTATATTTATAATAAATTCAAATTAATCCACTGACAGAAACAAAGGTGAAAATGGTGAATACTCATGATTCATATGATATAGCTGGATAATGGTGATAAGTAATGTTCCTAAATGATTTGATAAAATATATTTCAATAGAACACCAAAACAAACCTTTCTTTGCATCTATGGCCACATGGAAGGTCTTCATCACAAACTAGTTCACACGGTGGACAAGCTCCATAGTGACACCTATGTGGCTGGTCAAATGCATTTCATTCAGATAGGAATATGAAAAGCAAAAAATATACAATTTATAAAATACTTATTCCAGATCCCAACTCATTTTTTATTTAGCAATAAGAAATTTTTTAATTTATGCTTTTTAGTAATTTAAATTTTACATAGATACAAAATTGCAGACTATAATGGTCTTCCGAACAGAGGAAAAGATGACAATAAGTAGTTTGATAATGACAGTACTAAGAATATCCACATCATGTTACAATTTTTGAGCTGTGAGATAAAATTAAATTTTAAACACGTTTGTCATGTTCCACCAACATATAAACTTGGAACAAAGTAGTTTGATAATAACAGTACTAAGAATATCCATATCATGTTACAATTTTTGAGCTGTAAGATAAAATTAAATTTAAAACACATTTGTCATGATCCACCAACGTATAAACTTGGACTAAGGACCTGATACTACCAATCAAGATGTATACAATGAGCATAACTGCAAATAACCAAAATACCAATATCTTACATTCCTTTTGAAGCTATTAGTGCCAGTAGCAGTATCGAAGCCTAGCTTCTTCAGAGGAAAACATATTTGAAAGTGAATATTCACTAAAACTGTCACTGTAGCATCAAGGTTCAGATTAGTTTGCATGGTACTGGGTGTTCTACTCCAGCAACTTGAAAAGAGTTGTTTGAATTTCGTTTCAATGGCTTGGCTAACATCAGGGATTACCTCCACCAAGTGAGGAGTCAAAATAATGACCAATGAAGTTCTACGTAATGGTTGTAGCAAAACTCAAGCTTTGGGCTTTTGGTAAGGAGCGACCACCTGTCTTAGGCTGCATGAATTCACCTAAGAAACGCACCGCTGCATTTGTAACTCCATACTTTTTAGCTCAGCAACACATGAAAACAGTGGCAGGGTTTCTAAAACATGCTGACGCATGTCATAGACCACCTGCATCTGCAACTGAAGATCTTTCATCTATGTCTCCCTTCTCTTCACACATTTGAAGAGAAACATCAAATAATGATGATGATATATCTTCTGAGACACGGAAAGCATTAAATGTCCCTCACGTAATTCCAGGACTCTGTGGGAAAATTACAACCATGCTATATCACAAGGTATGCCGAATTTTATGGAAAAAGTTTGAACTTTGCCAACCTTTTTCCTCATCGAACATGAACACGAACTTTGTCAATAATTTATACACGGAAATTTTTGACATAATTTTGCATTATTTTATAAAAATGTCTGTATATATACATATACCAACTGAAAGCAGAGGACAAAAAGCTTTCTCCACTCTGTCCCTCTGACATATTTATGCATTTTTTTAGAAAAATAAAATGATAAAAAAATATTTTGTTCAAACTTAAAGTCATTGTTTTTTTCGATCTTTATCCATTGGCGAACTTGAACTGAACTTTATAATCGTCGAACATGAACCCGAACTCGAACCTTATGACTTAGCAACCATGAAAGATTGGGAAGGCAGTTGAAAGGTCAAAGGGCCTGCAAATGGGTAATAATGTGCAGGAAGTCCAGCCCTTGCCCCTCTTTGAAGAAAATATGCCCAAGATTGGCATCGAAGAATACAAGAAAAGACCAAGTATTATAGAGGCATAAGTAACCCATTGAATATTTATGAGAACAATGGCAGTGAGAACTGAGCAGTGTATAATGTAGGTTTAGATGGTAGAACTTAAAAGAAAAGGAAAACTTTTATGACATCCGGAAGTTCAAAAACATCCACAGGAAAACATACGAGTACTGACATTTGCAAATCCAATGAAGCCTCAGGATAGGGAAACAAAAAATCTAGATCAAGGTAAACATCTGAGATTTGACATGGTTTCTGCCTAGTCTTACAAAGTTAGAAGTGTTTTTCCATTCACTTTGTTGCTTTAAATGAAAAAACACATCAAGCAATTGGAATAATCAATCTAGTTTCATCTGCTGGTCTCACTGAGTGGTAAAGTTGGGCAGCTCAAGCCGATTTATTTTGTTCACCAGGGACAAAAGCTTAGTAGCTAGGAAATTCTCTCTTTTCTGACCAGAGAATGCTATGTGATCGTTCACCTCCTAATCGTACCCCTAGAATATTAATCCTTCCTTTGACAACCATCTATCACCTGGGTTGGGAATTATCATTTTGGTCAACGTGGAAGGTTATAGTTCTCTAATATGTTGAGGAATAAAGTGGAAAGCCAGCATAGAGAACGTGGAAAACAGAGTTTACAGAAGACTGCGCATCAAAGAGAGTAAATGCAGTTGCTCTGTAATTGTTATTCAATCAAAGGTAAGGTGTCCACAATTATCAACCTGATCAGGACAAACAGGGACGTGATGGAGTGCAGAAGGGATCCACAAAAAGTTCAAGTACATGACAAGAAAATAAATCTTGTCTTAGATCCCAATGCAAGCTCTCATCATGCCCGATGAGAATGACATTTGAGTATAAATACTGCATTCCTGGAGAGCATAGACATGTTTCTCTCTGGAATTATAAGAATTTACCTCTTATTTCTAGAATTCGATAACTTAGCTTTGGAACCCATGCTTAGGATTTGAGTCAAACATTGACTGCAACAAGGCAAGGCATACTTTATTGCTTACAGGTACAGCTTCGAATTTATCAAGACTTCTATCATACTGATCATTAACCTCAAATCATACAGATTTGTGTGGGACTTTAACTTATACTTTCTTATATGTATGCTGCCATATTTTCTAAGCATACTTTCCACAATTTATATATATATCAATATTTTTACCATAGTCAGGTGTTCCATATATGATTTTTAAACCTGCTTTATCAACGTAACATACTGTTCCCCTTGCATCCTCAAGGCATCACATTAACATCTACCAAGAGCAGGGCAGCTGTTATATGAAAGAGCTACTTCTATAAGTGAACAAACTCTTCACGCAACAAGATAATTGTAATATGAGGACAGGCAACTTCTTTGTAAGACACAACAGAGAAGTGAATCAAGACATTCATAAGAGCCCTTAAATTTTAATATCAAACATACTGATTTGCATTAGCATTCAAAGCTTAGGATCTGATACAAACTTGCAGAGTGGAAAATGTCATGTTCAATACGTACACAAAATGCTCTGGTTTTCACCTGTCTTGCTACTCAGGGTGTACTACATTTACATAGACATATATGCCTATGCTAATGGCAAGGTTGGCCTCATGACAATGTTGGAATATGGTCATTGATGTCAAAGGAATTGTAATAGATATGAAAGGAAATGTCAAATGGAATTGTTGCCGGAAGTGAACGGAAATGTTAACGGAATTGTCGACGGAAATGTCAACCTTGGCCGACCTATTGGGAGGAGTTGTGACCGTTTAAATGGACATTTTCACTTGAACAGTCATGACCTTAATTTGTGGTTTTCCGTGGGTTATAAATAAGTGCATAACAAGTGGCAAATTTGTAGATTCGAAAAATGGAAGACATAAAAGAAGAGCAGAAATATTTGAAGGCAGATTTTTGTGAGAATAATTGAAAGGAAAAATCAGCAAGTATAAGGCAAAGCATAGCAGCGAAAACACTCAAGTGTAGATCGAATCGAAAGGAAATAAAGCAGTGTTCTATCATTTGTTGTGTTGACAACAAATCAGAGATACAAGAGTGATTTTTGTGAGAAGGTTGGTGCCTTCGTTTTGAAGAAATTGGTGTCTCTTGCTGAGTTGGTGCTCGGCAAAAGGGGTTGGTGCCTACAAAATTGTTTTTAGGGTGGGTGCTCCAGTAGGTTGGTGCCTACGAATTTTTTATATTAAGATCTATTTCTCCGTGGTTTTTTCCCAAAAGGGTTTCCACGTATAATCTCGTGTCACTATTAGTTTGTGTTGTGTGAGTTGTGATTTGATTATATTGCATATCTTAAGTGGAATAATTGTTTAAATAAAAAGTGTAAAAGATATCTATTACTGATTGACCCCCCCTCTCAGTAATAGCTTGTGCTTAACAATTGGTATTAGAGTGGGTTCCCTCATATATAGTTTAACTGCTAGAAGGTAAATCAAGGAAAGCACACATGGCTAGTTCACAAGGTCAAGAAGGTTTTTCGACAAATAAGGCACCATTGTTTGACGGCACCAATTATGCTTTCTGGAGCATAAAAATGAGGACATATCTGATAGCCCTTGGGTTTGACATTTGGCAATCTATTGTAAATACACAAAGCCACAAACACCACCAACAGATCCCGTTGGAAAGAAGGCTAGCAAAAACAATGCTAAGGCAATGAACACTATTCTGTACGGTCTTTCTGAATTTGATTTTGTAAAAGTTATGCAATGTAAGTCAGCACATGAGATTTGGGAGACGCATAAGACCATCTATGAGGGTGATGGCAAGGCTAGACAAGCCAAACTTCAAACTCACAGAAGACAGTTTGAGAGTCTCAAAATGAAGGAAGGAGAAAACATTGCAAGTTATCTTCTCCGAGTTGATGAAATCGTGAATGTGATCCGAGGACCTGGAAAAAAGGTAGAGGAGTCTACCATAGTCCAAAAGGTGCTAAGGTCTTTACCCCTAAGATTTGATGCGAAGGTCTCTGCCATAGAGGAAATGATAGATCTTGACAAGCTGTAGATGGATGAGCTAAACGAAATTCTCACTGCTTATGAAATGAGGACAGAATCAGAGAGACCATCTAAAAAGGAAGCAGCATTCAAAGCATCAAGGAGAAAGCCAAGGAACTAGAGCCAAGCGATCACTCAAGCAGCGAAGAAGATGAAAAGGAGGCTCTATTCATTCGAAAGCTAAAGAAAGCCTCGAGCAAATATAAAGGTAAGTTACCATTCAAATGTTTTAATTGCAATAAGATTGGTCATTTTGCAGCTAAGTGCCTAGATAAAGACAATAGTGATGAAGAGGAGAGCAAACCAAAATTCAATAAGGGATTCAAGCAAAATTAAGACATGAAGAGATTTGAGAAATAAAAGAAAAGCTTATACTCCAAGAGGAACTATAGATCATCCAAGGAAAGTGGAGCTTGTGATTTTGACGAGGATGATGAGGAAACATTGCTCATGACCATAGAAGACAATGCTTCCACAAGCAGAAACAACTCAGGGGAAGAAGAAGACGATGGCGAGGTAAATCTCGAAGAAGAGCTTAAATGTGCCTTAGGAGAGATAAAAGATCTTAAGAAAAAGAACATGAAACAAATAATTCTGATTCAAAAATATGAAAAAGAGAGTCAGGACTTAGAAACCAGAATATCACAAGGTCTTGAGAAGATAATTGCTGATCTAAAAGTCCAAATCGAAGAAGCAAAGAAAATTGAAGAAGATCTAACAAATCAGCTGAAGAAGATCTAACGGATCATCTAAAGAAAAAAGGAGAAGACTGTGAAAGGTATGAATCTGAAATAGATGTTTTAAAAAGGGATCTAGAAAAGGCGAATTCTAAAATAGAAAGTGAATTGAAATCTGAGAAAAGCACTCATGTTTTGAATAAGATTCTAGAGAGTCAAAGATCACCATCTAACAAGTCAGGCATTGGGTATGAGAAAGCAAAAGAGAAAGCTAAGATCTATGTTGAAACTCTTAAGGAACCAGTGAAAAAGGAGACCAAGAAGGAAGAAGCCCAGGATACAAAAACTAGCTCTATCAACAAAAAAAGCAAAGGAGAACAAACTTCAGAAGACCATTTGCTCCAAGATATGCAAATAAAACCAAGTTTGGTAATTATTTTGATGGATATTGTTATTATTGCAATCATTTTGGTCATAAGAAATTAGATTGTAGAAAGAGAGCCAAGGATATTGAAGTCAGGAGCAGAAACAAAGGAACCTATGAGCTTCGAACAGAAACTACAATTTGTTTGCTCCCTTATCAAACTTTGATGAAGCTATAGTTTGTTACAAATGCAACAACTATGGACATATAGCATGCTATTGTAGAAGTGTTTTTGAATCTGTAAGACAAAATCAAAAGTTCAAAGCTCCAGTGATAAAGAAAAACATCAAAGACCTGGAAGAAGAAGCAAGAAGAATCCATGATTGTTCAAACAGCTTTCCATGCTAGAGATGAAGGACAACAATGGTTCATTGATAGTGGATGTTCGAGACACATGACTGGAGATAAAAGCAAATTCATCTCGTTAAAAAAGGTCAATGAAGGCACAGTGAAGTTCGGAGACAACACTACAACCAGAATAACAGGAAGAGGTACACTTAGTCTCGATAATGGAAAAACCAAAACAAAAAATGTGTTATATGTGGAAGGGTTAAAACATAATCTTCTAAGTGTTAGCCAAATGTGTGATCAAGGACACACACTCAAGTTCTTTTTTGAAGGTTGTGAGATCAGAAAAAGAGACACAGGGGAACTAAGTGCAGATGCTCATAGAACCACAAACAACCTATACATGCTTGGAGAAATGAGAGGAGAGAAATGTTGTCTGAGTCAAGTTGAATAGAGTTGGCTATGGCATAGAAGGTTAGGGCATATAAATTTTGATAATCTTGTGAAAATCAGCAACAAATAGGCTGTGCGAGATATGCCCAAGATAACGAAACCTTCAAGCACTCTATGCAAGCAATGCCAACACGGAAAGCAAACCAGAACAAGATTCAAAACAAAAGAATATTCGACCACCAAACCACTAGAGCTGATTCATACGGATCTTTGTGGTCCTACCAGAACTGAAAGCATGCAAGGTGAGAGCTACTTTATGTTGCTCATTGATGATTATACTAGAATGACATGGGTAACCTTTCTAAAAAAAAAATCAAAAGCATTTGAAAAGTTTAAGGCTTTCAAGGCATTAGTAGAAAATGAAAAAGAGCTGAAAATAAAATGTCTAAAGTCAGATCAAGGAGGTGAGTTTATTTCAAATGAATTCATTGAGTTTTGCGAAGATCATGGAATTAAGAGACAATACTACCCTGCAAGGACTCCACAACAAAATGGAGTGTGGAAATAAAAAATCGAACCGTTCAAGAGATGGCTAGAACTATGTTGACTGAATCTAAGCTATCAGATAGATTCTGAAGAGAAGCAGTTAATACAGCAGTATATATCTTGAATAGAGGGCAAATCAGAGTTAATAATGACAAAACTCCTTACGAATTGTGGAAAGGAAGACCAGCTTCGGTCAAACATTTCAAAGTGTTTGGAAGTAAATGTTTTATCAACAGGAATGAAGAAAACTTGGGCAAATTTGATTCAAGAGCTGATGAAAGAATTTTTCTTGGTTACTCCATCAAAAGCAAAGCCTATATATGTTATAACAAAAGGCTACAAACTATAGTAGAAAGTGCTAGTGTTAGAATAAATGAGATCATGAATCAAAAGGCAAAAGAACCTTCAAAAGAGCCTCTAGAAATACCTAATCTTGTAGAAGGGGAGGAAGAAAATGTAAAAAAATTGAGTGAATCTGAAAGGCAAGACACCAAAGCACCATCTCGCTTTGTTCACAAGAATCATGCTGAAAGTCAAATCATTGGCAACATTGATGCTGGGGTGCAAACCAGAAGAAGAATTGTAAGTATCCCTGAGCATGTAAATTTTTCTTTGTTATCCAAGGTAGAGCCTAAGAATTTTTCTGAAGCTAGTCATGATAAACATTGGGTAAAAGCAATGGAAGAAGAGTTAGATCAAATTGAGAAGAATGAGACTTGGGAACTTGTGCCCAGGCCAATGGATCAGAATGTGATTGGCACTAAGTGGCTTTTTCGAAACAAATTGAATGAAAATGGCCAAGTCACTTGAAACAAAGCAAGGTTGGTAAGGGGTATGCTCAAGTAGGTGTAGATTTCGAAGATACTTTTGCTCCTGTTGCTAGATTAGAAGCAATTCGAATATTTCTTGCATATTCAGTATTCAAAAATTTCAAAGTTTATCAAATGGATGTTAAATCAGCATTTCTAAATGGCAATCTAGAAGAGGAATTTTACATAGAACAGCCACAAGGATTCCTCTTATCAGAAAACAAAGATTATGTGTGTAAGTTGAAGAAGGCTTTGTACGGATTGAAACAAGCTCCTAGAGCATGGTATGCTAGGCTTCATAAATACCTACAAGACCAAGGATTCAAGAGAGGATATGCTGATAGTAATCTTTACATCAAAACTGAAGGAGATCACCAGTTAATTATTGTGGTGTATATAGATGATATAATCTTTGGAGGAGACAATGAGGAAATGTCTAAGATATTTGTCAAAGATATGCAAAAGGAATTTGAGATGTCTATGTTAGGTGAGTTGTCATTTTCCTTGGTTTACAAATCTCTCAATCTAACAAAGGAATATCCATATCCCAAAGCAAGTATGTAAAGGAGATGTTGAAGAAATTCCATATGGAGGAGTGTGCCCATGTTAGCACACCTATGGCTACAGGTACGAAGTTGAGCAAAGATGATGAATCTCTGAATACTGATCAAACTCTTTACAGATCAATGATTGGGAGTTTACTATATGTGACGGCATCTAGGCCAAAAATATCATGCAAGCAATAGGTAATTTTCAAACAGCTCCAAAAGAAACACATGTGCAAGCCGTAAAACGTATATTTAGATATTTAAAGCGAAACCTTGGATTATGGGTTGTGGTACCCAACAGGTAAAGACTTCACATTGGTAGCGTACACAAATTTAGATTGGGCAGGTTGTGTAGATGATAAAAAAAGTACAAGTGGAGAAGCATTCTTTCTTGGAGATAGCCTAGTATCATGGTTGAGAAGAAGCAGAATTTTGTATCTCTATCCACAACAGAAGCAGAGTACATAGCGGCAGTGCTATGTTGTACACAAGTTCTATGGATGAAACAAACCTTGAAAGATATCAAAGTAGAGTATAATCATCCAATCTCCATATTCTGTGATAATACTAGTGCGATAAGTATTTCGAAGAATCCAGTTATGCATTCCAGAACTAAGCATATCCCTATACAGTATCATTTCTTGAGAGAACATGTGGCAAAACAAGTAAAATTGGAATATGTTTCCACATCCGAACAGATAGCAGATATCTTCACTAAGCCATTTCCAAAGGAAACATTTGAGTACCTACGACAGAAGTTGGGAGTAATTTCTTTTGCTTCTTGCCACTGAAGGGAAGCATCAGCTGAGGGGGAGCTAAGTACTAGCTCTTGGATAGACCCTTTGCCATTGATGTCAAAGGGGGAGAAGTACAGAAAGAGGATGTCACAGAAAGGGGGAGCTACAGCAAAGAAAAATTCAGATAGAAGAGACAGTGCAGCAAGGGGGAGCAGTTTTAGTATGTAGTTGCCATCAATGACAAAAGGGGAGATTGTTGGAATATTGTCATTGATGTCAAATGGAACTATTGCCGAAAGTGAACGGAATTGATTGCCAGAAGTGAATGGAAATGTCGACAGAAGTGAACAGAATTGTTGCCGAAAATGAACGGAATTGTTGCCAGAAATGAACGAAAATGTCGACAGAAGTGAACGGAATTGTTGTCGGAAATGAACGGAATTGTTGACGGAAGTGAACGGAAATGTCGAACGGAAGTGAACGGAATTGTTGCCAAAAGTGAACGGAAATGTCAACAGAAGTGAACGGAATTGTCGACGGAAGTGAACGGAATTGTCGATGGAATTGTCAACCTTGGCCGACCTATTAGGAGGAGTTGTGACCGTTCGAAAGGACCTTTTCACTTGAAGAGTCACGACCTTAATTTGTGGCTTTCCGTGGGTTATAAATAAGTCATAATGAATGGCAAAAGAGTAGATTCAAAAGTGGAAGATATATAAAAGAATAGCAGATTTTTTAAAGGTAAATTTTTGTGAGAATATTAAAAAAAAAAAAATCAGCAAGTATAAGGAAGAGTATAGTAGCGAAAACACTCAAGTGTAGATCGAATCTAAAGGAGATAAAGCAAGTGTTCTATCATCCGTTGTTTTGACAACAAATTTGAGATAGAAGAGTGATTTTTCTGAGAAGGTTGGTGCCTTCGTTTTGAAGAAGATTGGTGTCTCTTGCTGAGTTGGTGCTCGGTAAAAGGGGTTGGTGCTCCTGTAGGTTGGTGCCTACAAAATTGTTTTTGGGGTTGGTGCTCCAGTAGGTTGGTGCCTACGAATTTTTATATTAAGAGAATTTCTCTGTAGTTTTCTCCCGAAAGGGTTTCCACACAAATCTGTGTCTATTTGCATTGTGTGGTTTTGCATTGTATTCTTTGATTGCTTTGAATATATTAATTGCGAAGTAATTTGAGATTTTGGATTTAAGATTAATAGTCGAAAGCAAAAAAATATCTTATACTGATTCACCCCCCCCTCTCAGTATAAGCTTGTGCTTAACACTATGAATTCCCAAAGTTGTTATTGACTGGTTGAATCCAATTCATTTTTTTTTTTTAAATCTACTTTAAAGTTTCAATGTGGTAATTACCTTGGAATCCCAAAGTGACCGGACAACTCTCACTAAATTGTGAATAATTCAAGCATACTCATATTTTATAAAATAGAACTTATTTTCCGAAAGAATTAAATGATATTTCTGTTTTTATTTACCAAGTGCCTATTGAGTTCCTCCCAACTGTTTCCCAAGTACAAATCATAATCTTACTCCTCAGATTCGCTGAATTATTGTCAAGTACAAATCATCTGTCTTTGGACTGAACTGATATCTTTGCCTTCAGATACCTGTATTTGTGCAGATTTTGAGCAGTTTATTGAAGGAATGATAAATTTCTTTGAACAAGTCATAAAGAATACTCTGAAGCAAAATGAAGTCTATGAAGAAAGAGTTGACAAGAAGAAAAGATGAAAACATTATCAAGTAGGCAATATGGTGATTGGGTATCTAAAAAACTGCTTTAAATAGCCAACATAACAAATTAAAAATTTAAAAAATTGTCCCACATTACATTTTGAAGAAATTGGGCAGCAATGTTTACCCTTTGGACCTCCCAAAATAACTGGATATCTCTCCTATCTTTAATATCATAAATATTTATTATTATAAAGGAGAAAAGCATGTGAATCAAATAGATAAAAAAGCAACAGGAAAACTTCCGAGTTAGATCCAAGCATTGCCCAAAAAGTCACAAGGGACAGTTGAGGATATCTTGGAAATGAAGGTGACCGCTCTACCTTCGTGGCATGGATTTAAAGTGTGGTCCTTAGTCAATTGGACAAATATGCTATCAAGATGCTACATGGATAATTGAGGCAGAATTAGAGAGACTTGCACATGAATTATTTGATGAATTTATTCAGCGTAAAAGATTTTGTATTTTGACCAGGAAGTTCAAAGCTTTAGAACTACAAGGGTTTGATGCAAGAACATATTAAATTTATTCTTTTACATGTAGTTATTTTAGTAAACTATTTTTGATCTGCAGATACGAGTAATTAGGAACATTTACTAGCAGTTAGTTGTAGCTAGGAACATTACTACTACTTAGAAGCATTTTATATTATTATAGTGTGCATGAAAAGATATAACTGTCGCGAGAAGTAGCGAATATCAGTTTAAACATCCATGTAAGTGGAGTGCCGATTTAGGACTGGTCAAAACTATAGTTAATATTGATTATGCTTTCTTTTTAAAAGGGTCACATGAATTTGGGAGGCAGAAAATGATGTTCTGGACATAGCAAGCTTTATTGTGGAATAAAAATTATTTGTTTGCATTTTGAGGGGCTGTTTTGGCATAACCAATGGTGTCCTTGCATTCCTCAACCTAAAATCCATATTTATCATGCAATAGACAAAAAAGAAGACCTTACCCTTTCAAATTCATGATCAAATGAAGAGGGTTCTATTCTTCATCTCCACATGCAAGTTGACCCAACAGACCCTTTCTCCACTAATACCATCGATTAGTGACTTAGTTTGAGGACGTATAGTTGTTTGCCGTCCAAGCACAGCCCACTCAGGCACTTGTGTGGCCTCTTTTCTCTCTATTCAATCATTAATTTATTATTTTAAACACTGTATTAGTTGTACAAGCTTTAAATGCAGAGATGTTGTGTATAGGTTGTAATAATTTACACATCCCTTAGTAGCTCTAAGCCAAATCCCTTATATAACCTCCTGGGAGTCACCATAAATGAAGCACAATTGCCACAAAATGAAGTATGAGCTAGTTTTTGGTTCATAAGAGATGCTTCCTACATCTACCATTTTGTATAGTATAGCATGATTGCGCTTCCATATAATTTCCAGGAGGTAGTTGGTCACAATTTCCACTTTGATTTTAAAGATGAAATGCATTCACAACAAACCAAGAATGATGTTCTTTTACCCTGTCCAAAGCTCAAACTCTAAAGGGAAACAAAATAAGCAGGTTTCAGATTCACCATAAAAAAGGAATGATTAGAGAAAAACTAAATTGCTAATAAACAAATTAAAGTGAACAGCAAAAATAAAAAGCTGATAGCTCTCAAAGCTAACATATTTACTTAGACATTCACTATTTTAGCCTTATATAAGACAATATTTAAAAATAGTAAATGTAACGCATTCTCTGAGAGTTTAAGTGCATTCACTATTTTAGCCTTAATATAAGACAATATTTTAAAAAAGTACACGTAACACATTCTATATGAGAGTTTAACTGTAAGTTCCATATCGTGTAAATTTAGGATTTTGGCTAATGAGGACCTATATTGTAAAACTTCAGTCTTGTAATGATAGCAATGCAAATTAATTTTCCCTTTCTACTGTCAACCGAAACCAAAAATATAAAGGTTAAACAAATACCTTGCATTTGGACCCATGCCTACATTGAGGAGGAATGGCACATTGTCTAGAGCACCTGGGCGGCTTTAGTCCCTTTTCTGCTCCACAAGGCACCTGAAATTTTAAAATTCAGAATAAAAAAGAAAGTATGTTCAGTTACATTAGAAAAGTACTAGGGTATAAAGAACCCTAGGTTTTGTCAATTAACTAAACACTAACACATTGTAAACATAACCAGAGGGGGTAAACCTAAGGTAGTTAAACCCCAAACCATATGATCCAAGTGCAAGTAGAAGTAACCAATGTGGAACAAGGACACCTAAATGAAACAAGGAGCTGATGAAGATCAAAACCAAAGATCAACTGGAAACCAGCGCTGCCACTTGTATGTAGTATGGCCCGTACATTTAGAACCAACGAAATCATCATCATCCACCACAACGAGAGGACCAATGCTGGACCTCATAAAGTTAATATGGTAATGTCTGGGAATAAGGGGGGCAGACTGGACGATCCTCAGAGGAAAAGGGCATTTCCCCTAGAACCTTTCCTAACATTAAACGACAATGAATCTCTAGAGAAAGTGAAAAATATAGCAAAGTAGGCTTTCCTCATCATTTGGGCAGTAAGAAATAGGGACTAAAGGCCCTCAACGTCAAATTGAAGCAGATACATGATGTCTAGAATGAGAACAAGAGTTGGGGCACCCAAGAAGTAGGGCACTCCGTCTCTAACTAGTAACTCTAGGGGTGCCCTATAAAGTCCTACAGCTGAAAGTGATAACCTCTCAATCTAGATAGCGGAATAAGGTGGATAAAGAAGTACCTGAGTCTTTGTATAGACAATGACGCTCCTCAATCTATAGCATTCAAGCGTGACCCAAGATTACGAGTCTTAAAAATGTGGTCCAACCATACCTAACACAGCGTTAAAGGGACCCATAACCTCGCCCAAGATTTACCAATTAAAACAAAAACTCGCCGAATAAATTTACTACGTTGTTATGGACTAGCTCACAAAAGATATGATAATGAGCTAGGTAAAACTTGTTGCTTGTTCTAGAAATTAGGGCAAACGTCAATACAGACTGCAAGAACATCTAGTCCAACAATGTACTATAGATCCCAATAAATTTTTAACACTTTCAACAATGGCATATCCTGCCTTCTCGCATCTACTGCAATGTGTACAATTGAAAGCAAGATGCAAAATAGCACCAAGGAATCGTCTAGTGAAAATAGCAAACCTTAAACTTCCTCTACCGGGTAGACCACTGTCTAAGTAAGAATTATTAAGATCCCAGAGAAATTTCTTCCAGCATCTCTTGTCAGTATGTATACATATAATCCAAACTATGGACACAAGATAAGGGTTGCTAAAACATCAATAATACACCTTTCTATGACCTAAAAATTGCAAGCCCGTTGGATTAACATTTTTAAGAACAAACAACAGGCCAGACGGCAACATGATAGAATTTCTGAAACCACTTGTCTAAACCTCACCTCGTATGATGTTTCTCCACAGGCACAGGAAATGCTGACTGTAACTGGGCAAGGTGCACAAATCCCTCTGCATACACATAATTGAACTCATGAGTAAAACATGAACGACGCAGAATATTTGGTTTGTTGATTCTTAGTAAGAAAAGAAAAACATCTAACCAAAATTCTCGCTAACAAATGGCAAACCAATCAACCAAATTCTTTTCATTATGACAACATTAATTAAAATTTAAATCAGTCCTGATGATAGTAGGCAAGAAGCAAGGTTCAAAAACATTTTTGAAAAGTATCAGAACTAGGATATGAGTCTAGTATCGATGGTGAATGTTCAAGGAACTTAGAAATAATATTAAGAATGCATCAAGATTCGGGCTTTCAGCTGTGGAAAATTATTTTTAAGGCATTCATTAAAGTGTTTCCGTTTACGTTTGGCGCATCACTTACAAAAGAATGATCAAATGTTTACAACTATGGAAACAGCAGTCAAGCAAACAGATAAAATTAATATATTGGAAATAATTTTAAGAATACATCAAGATTCGGCTGAGGATAATTAAGCCATTGTCATATTCCTTCCATTTACATTTGGCACATCATTTACAAATGTATGATCAGATGCTTACATTTACAGAAACAGCAAAAGGTTAAGAACATCATTAATCTTCCAGAGACAAAAATAAATTGATGTTAAAGGGAAGTTCCTCGAGAAATTGGAGACCATATGCAGAATTATCCAAAAGTTAGGAGTCGTGAACTTTGTGATTCTAGAGGTACATCTCATTGAGCTACTCCATAGCACACTTTGTTCAATGTGAAATACCAATTTATAAATGTCCATGGGAACAAACCCCTGGAGTAGATCAAAGACTGTTGTACAACATTTAGTATTTAGTATTTACCCTTCTTTTATAGGCAACTAACATTATACATTCTGTAATTTCCAAAATTAACATCCATTTACAGAGGATTGCTGTACAACTTCTAGTCATATACTTGTACACATCAAATCAGGCATTCGATAATTTGGCTATATTTTACTAGAAACATCACAGTAACTAACAACTCTCTAAATGCATGTACTTGTCATTGAAATTGTGACGATTACACTATAGCAATTAAACACAATAAATAATTCCATAAGTCACATCAACTTTGTGGGTGAATAGCACAAAGTAATCAATTAGCTCCTACATGGCTTATGTATAGATATCCGCATCCTCTTATCTTAGTCTTCAATCATTAAGCTCCTGCAGTCCCTAAAGCTAGTAATAAAAAATATATACTAAATCCTCCCCTACGCTCAACATATAGAGGATTTTAGGTGATGCTTGTGTTTTGTATTCTTATCCTTTGGATCCTCTATGATTATCTTCATGTAATTGTTAAAGGCAATAACACAAAAGAAACGCTAAATGATCCTCTCTGTCCCATATAGACAAATTATATATAGCTAATTTTTATGCCTTTTTTGCATTTCAATGATATAAAAGAGTTTGTACAGGCTAAGAATTAAAGGGTTAATGCATGGCCAGATTTCATTTTATAGTCCTCAAAAGAAACTGTGGTAAACCAGACTCTTGTGCATTTGTTAAGGGGATATAATCAAAAGAATCCCACAACTTGGGATGAGTGGCTACCATATACTCAGCATTACAATTATCATGCAATTCATAGTTCAACCAGATTGACTTCGTTTGAGACTCGTCTAGGTTTCTTGCCACAAACATCATTTGAGGCAACAATTGAGCAGCAGAGTTTTTCAAAGAATGCAGAGCGCCAAGAGGCCATTAAAGCTATGAAGTTTGTAGAGAGAATCAAGTGAATACCTAACAAAGTGCAAGAAGAGCTCCTAAAGTACCAACAGAAATGTGGTGCTAGGCATGGCCAGCATCAAGAAGCACATCATTTCCAAGTTGGAGATCTAGTCTAGCAGAACTTAGGCAAAGACAAGCTGCAGGGACAAGGTAATAAAATCAAGCCAATCAGACATGGAGTTTTCAGACTTTTGCAGCACCAATGCCTTTAAATTGGATCTGCCTCCATATATGGGCATATACGCCATATTCAATGTAGAGAACTTGATGTTGTGTGATGTCCCCTTTTCAAATAATTTTAATAATTAATAAAATTGCTCAAATAGTGATTTTAATCATTCAAAAATATAAGGCACTTAATTAATTATTAAAATAGAACTATCTTGGATAATTATTCGAATTACCGGAAAAGTGGTTTTAACTATTTGGAAAATTAAGGTAATTTTAATGATTATTCTAAGGGGGCTTTATAATTAATAAATTGCTTGAAAAGTGATTGTTATCACTTTAATTATTAGAGCAATTTAATTAATTATTTAAGTAAGGACCTAATTATTTAATTTGCCAAAAAGCAATTTTAATTACTAATTTATTAAGGCAAGTTATTTAATTAATTCAAAAAGGCCTAAAGTGAAATTAAACGGAATGTCAGCTTGGGAGCTAAAGCAAAGAAAGGAAAAGATATTGTAATAGGGCAAGTGAGACTTATGAGGTATTTTACCTCCCCAAGGTGGTTCGCCCATCTTTGAAAGGTACAAATACAAGGTGAAGATCACAATTGAAGATATGTTGAATTTAATAATTATTTCTTCATGCTTAAAGAAGCTATTGGAATGCATGCCCAATAGGCGTTCGCAGATTTGGTGTTGATTATTCTACAAAAGGTGTCTTCTGATGCCACATTTGCTAAAGGAGGTTTTGTTACTTGCCCTAGAGTGGGGCGATTGGCTTTGGGAGATTTTCTGAAAGGATTTGGTGGGCTATTTGAGGTCCAACTTGGTCATAATAAATTTGATTATTATTTGCATTGATTTTCCCAAGTGTGGTGACTTGTTTGGGATTGAGGGTTTAATGTTTGAGGAGGGATTAGAGTGTGAAAGGACTTCAATTCAGCTAATGTGGCGATAGGGTTTGAAGGATTGAAACATTCATTTCAGACTCTTTCTTCATTGCGGTAAGAGCCATTGGTGGCCAAATCACAAGGTATTTATTTGCTATTTATTTAAAGGTGAATTGGAGTTGATTTTCAGTTTTGAGGTGCAATTACAGCAGCTAGGGTTTGCTAATTTTTCTAAATTTAGAAATTATGGATTTTAGGGGAAACCCTTTTTTGGTTAAATCATCCCATTTGAGGACATTACATGTTATTCAAACCTTCAGTGTTGGATGAGGACAAACCTGAGTAGCTCTTGCCTATGATAGAAGACTTAGCTCCGAATTCTTAGGGTGGAGGTAAGTGAGGACAATTAAAAGTTTTGCCTACTCGGAAAGGAAATCAAAAGGATGCAAACACAATGAAATCCAAATATACTTCTCATAATGTCTACCTATGGAAATCTCAAGGAATTAAATGCAAATATGTTTCAAGAGAGAACTACCATATAAAGATTAATGGCTTCTTGAGATACAAGGGATGTATACTCCCATTATTTACAAAAATTCCAATATCGAGGACTAAAAATCTCTCGATTGGCAAGGTAATCCGAAAAGGATCGGTATAAACTAATGGCCACTCGACTCGTAGAGGATCCAACATCTGCCTGACACATTACAAGCTTGTGCATTTGCAGAATGGGTTCATGTTTTATCCCACGTGAATATCGCTAGTAATGGTTAGCCTGAGCTACCAGTTTGTTTTGGGCTCGGGTTCGGAGAACCGGATTTCCAGTACGGTGATTTTTTTTTTTTGCCTTGGGTACGTCTTGGGTTCGTCCATACAAAATATATATATACAATTAAAAAATATATAAATTCCTCTTAAATATTATAGAATTAAATAAATGTACTTATACTATTAAATAAATTATAAATATTAATTTTTTAATAAACATTGAACATTTTTTTTTAAAAAGTGCTTTATAAGTTTATTAGTATCAAAAACAATTAACGGCAGTGTATTTCAACTGACATCATCCTTAGTAAGAATCAGTTTCTTACCTTTGATTATCTTCTAGAAGAACAAACAGTTGTGTACCTACAATTTCCATCTACATCATTTTTGTTGTGAACAGTGTAATCACTTTCTACCATTAGTTCTTTACCCCTGTATACATTTCTTCTTTTACGGCATCCTGATTTCTGCTATCCACCACATAGACAAGTAAAACATAGATATAAATACACTATCATTCACAGCCATGCGGGCACTGCCATAGGCTAATGATTTTTCCTAAAACAATAGTTGAACCTGCTAAACCCGCCCGCACTGCCTAGGGCGCATATGGTAAAAATTAAAAAAAATAAATAAATAAATAATCCGTTTTAGACTGTTTTGCCTTGCTACTTCTACCCAGGTTTGCCCAGGGTTCGTCTTGTGTAGCCCAGATTCACTCGTTTTTCTGGCAGAAGAACCTGAGCAAACTTTGGTGCCCTAGGATGAACCCAAGCATCGGGGAGCACATTTCAAACCCACACCAAAACCCGGTGTGAACCAGAGCCTCATACGCAGGCAAAAACCCACGAACCGGTAACATAGGAGTTAGCACCATACAAGGGTGTGCACCTACAAGACGAAAACCACACAGTACAAGTTTTAGACTTAGATAACCCCATGGAGTGATGTAGTGCGATAGAATACACATTTGGAGAAAGTGGATATGTTCCTTACTGCAATCGAAAGTTGACGAGTATCTCGGCCTCCATTGTTCCCACATGTCCCAATAGATAGTACACAACAAAAAACAAAGAATACAAAATGTAAAGACTTTTTTTCCTTCAAAATCCATAGTTTCAAAAATGCAGCAACTCCCAAATAACAGTGGACAGTGAGTAGCGGAGACCAAGGAATATAGAATGCCAAGGCCATTCTACCATCCCATATTAATACTTCAGGGAATTGACTAAAGTGTGAAATATTGGTTTGAGATGCTCCGCCGCCCCATGGTGATTGGGACCATCCATCTTACCATCAATAATGTGTTGAGATCATGCCACAAGAATCACCATACAATGGAAGGAAAAAGGTTTGATCGAAGGAAGGTCCATCTCCACTTTATTGCCCGCCCATACTCCTGACCATTCATAAGAACTAAGCCCCCAACAATAATGTAATAATGTGTGACTGTGGACGCCTAACACAACAAAACAGCCAAGAGTGAGGACACTAAATGAGAAGGTAAAGTGAACCTTACACGCTTCGACAACCCATTGGATATGAATTGTTCAATGCAATGCTAGAGCATTGTCACTCTCAAAAAAAAAAAAAGAGTGGGGAGAAGACCAATGGAATTTGTTATGCCCTCTTGTCCACTACAATGTCGTCAATTCAAATTGTGCCATGTGTCACATGAAACGCATAACTTACCAGCAAATGCCAAAAGGCAAAAAGATATGCAGTCATCCCACAATCCCATTATCCACCCTCTCCATGTGGGCAACTCACCAATGGAACCACATCAACAACATATAATCATAAACACATCAGTGGGTCGTGTCACCAAATGACACATCAGCGACCACATCACCAATGTTGAGCAAACATATAGTTGTAAATAAACTATTAAGATTTTTCAAACTCAAGCCTTGTTCGAGCAAGAGCATTCCACATCTGTCCAAATGTCCTTGTTAAAATGAACTGAATCAGACTGCATCAGAGAAAGAAACACATTTTGGTAGGATCGAGGGGCTCGAACAGTTTGAGGAGACAAGGATGTCAATATAGCAATCTGAACTAAGAAAATCACAATGCCAAAGGTTCCACAAAGAACTAAGAGATATTTTTGCTTGGGGCTTTTATCCCCCACGCAGGTTTCTCCACATTAAACTTTGTGTTTATCTTGTGGATAAATGCCATTTTCTATTTTTGTGCTTTTATTGCCTTCTTGTAGCTTATTTTATTCACATAGAATGTTGTCTATAACATGTATTTGCATGTATGATTTTTTTCAAAACAAGATAAATAACAAGAATCAAAATTTGTTGTTAAGAATCGAGCTACTCCACCAAAACTGTCAATATGTACTGTGCCGCAAGAAAGTATTCATACAGTAGATCATTCTATTTACTTCGCAAGTAAATTGTTGTCCGCAACAAAGATAGCGCCATTGAACGTGAAGTATTGGTCATGGTGTACTCAGTGCAGAAGCTAAGACATTATTTATTGAAAAAATCCTGTCTCATAGGTCAACCATCATCCTTAACTCTATCTGTGGTGAATAGACCAGTTATACATGATAGAGTCAACCAATATTTCCTTTGGATGCAGGAATCTACAGTTAATATTATTGTGCGACCACAGAATCATCATGTGATAGTCAACCAAATCATTGCGTTTAAGTTAAGAAAGAAATTTCAGACAGCATCTCTGATGCCCAATCCTTTAATAAGAACTTGAACAAATTGTTATTGGAAAGTTTTCACAAGAACATGCCTTAGGCAAAGCAATAAATGGAAATCAATGAGGCAAATATATTTCAAATAATCAATGGGTGGTTGTATAAGATGGGCCCAGTTTAGGTCCTTTGAAGATGAGCGAGGAGACTTAAGGAATGCTACAAAGAAGCTCATGATGGATTTGCAAGAGCCCACATGGAAACACTACCAGATGCCACTGCTAAAAAGGTGTTGTAGGCATGGCTATGGTGACCAACTGTATATATGGTGTGAAGGAATGGGTTGTGGTAAAAGAATGGGGAAACCATTGGAAAGAGATTTCATGTGGCTCTTTGCAATGCAATCTCAAGAAATAATTGTATATTAAAGGTTAGACTTTGTTGGTCCTTTCAAATAACATGGTCAATTAAGAAGATATAAATAGTGAGTTTCCAGGTAGCTATTACCGGGGGAATGGTCTTGGTACAGCTTGTATCAGGTACTGGTCTCAAATTCGATTCTCCCTCAAGTCCGACCAAGGCACATCCCAACTGGTTCGGGTACGTCGCATACAGGGGCCATACCCAACCAAACATTAACTAACTAAACATTAAAACATGAAATAGGATAAACAAAGGAAAAATAAACAAATGAAAAGCCCTAATATTTGATATAGAGATTGGAGAGACTTAATGACTGTGGAGCATGTCAGGGTAGACCACATTCACTAGTAGAGGCATTGCGTATGAATTTATGAGATCAGTGAGAACTAAACGATTTTATGATGTCCAACCATATTTTCTTTTGTATTTTCGCTGACAACCTGAGCAGTGAGCCTTCAGCCAACAATGGGCAATCTTTCTCTGATTTTCCATTAATTGTTGTGACAAATTTACAAGCAGACAAATGTTTTCTGGTATTAGCAAACCCTCAGGTTTTGTTTTAGTTTGCCCACAAATATGTCTTCTTTAATTTCGTGCCATACAAATCATTCCTATACCTGCATGTGAGGTAGCCATCTGTAGCCTTCTTACTGCTTACTATAGATTTACTACCAAGTGGGGAAAACATCATTTTTTATAACTTCAAAGACATAAATTCCCTAAATATTACATGCATTTCTCTTCTTAAACGTTTCTCTTTTAAGTCTTTATACAGTGTTTCTCTTTTAAACTATGTTATCGGCTCCTCCTATCCAGGGCCCCAAATCCTGATCCAAAACATTTTGGATTTGGATATGTCGTGGATCCAGCCTAGATACGACTAGGATACTGTCGGAGGTCTACGGATCCGCCCGAATACATACTACGACGTATCCGAGAAGATACATAGACCTCCCACAGGATCTTGGTCATATCCGGGCAGAATCCACAGCCTAGGTCTACATTTTTTTTATTTTTTATTTTAATTTCACTTTACAAAAAGTCAAATATGGACTTCAAAAAACAATTAAAAATAAATAAAGTATGGGGGCAACCCTAAAAGCAATGTTCACACTCATTTTATCAAAAGAAAACAACACCACATTTACCTTCATCGGATAAACAAAGGAAAAATAAACAAATGAAAAGCTCTAATATTCAATATAGAGATTTGATAGACTTAATGACTGTGGAGCATGTTAGGGTATACCACATTCACTAGTAGAGACATTGCATTTGAGTTTATGAGATCGATGAGAACTAAACGATTTTATGATGTCCAACCATATTTTCTTTGAATTTCTGCTGACAACATGAGCAATGAGCCTTCAGCCAGCAATGGGCAACCTTGTCTCTGGTATTCCATTAATTGTTGTGACAAATTTGCAAGCAGACATGTTTTCTGATATTAGCAAACCCTGAAGTTTTGTTTCAGTTCACCCACAAATATTTTTTCCTTCATTTTGTGCCATACAACTCCTTCCTTTACCTGCATGTGAGGTTGCCCTTTTACTGCTTGATGTAGCCACTAAAGATTTACTACCAAGTGGGGCAAACATCATTTTTAGAATTTCAAAGACATAAGTTCCCTAATTATTACATGTATTTCTCTTCTTCATACATGTTTCTCTTTCAAGTATTTATACGGTGTTTCTCTTTTAAACTGCGTTACCGGATCCTCCGGTGCAGGGCCCCAGATCCTGATCCGAAACATTGCGGATCCGGATACACCACGGATCCAGCCTGGATACAACTAGGATCCTGTGGGAGGCCTATGGTTCCTCCCAAATACATCTTGGGACGTATCCGAGAGGATACATAGACCTCCCACGGGATCTTGGCCGTATCTAGGCAAAATATGCGGCCTAGGTCTACCTTCTTTTTTTTTTTTTTTTTAATAATTTCACTTTACAAAAAGTCAAATATGGACTTCAAAAAAATTTTAAAAAAAACAGGAAGTATGGGGACAACCCTAAAAGCAACATTCACACTCATTTTATCAAAAGAAAACAACACATTTACCTTTCATTGCATTTTTACCTCTCATTGCACATTTGTTCTCTCACCTTCATTTTTTCAATTGCTTAAGACTGAAACTCCTTCCTTTTGCTAATCCTATGCTATTACAACTACCCACTTGGCACCAAGAAATTTAAGGAGCTTACAACAAAGAGGATTGTTGATCTAAAGTAAGTTTTCAATTTTGTCTTTTTTTTTAAGTTTTTTTTTTAGTTACAAACTTTAAAATGTTTGTAACTAGTTTTAACATTTTTTTGTTATTTTTTTAAATATTCTTTCAAAATTCCAAATGCCTTAAATTTTAATAGCAATATTATTTTTTTTAAATAGGGACTATAAGGATTTACTAGAATGTCTCATGCTACAAGTGCTAGTTCGGTGGGCCAAGGGGATAGCCTTCAAAACCAGTTATTTCTTGTCCCTTTGGAAGTATGTGATGATGTTAGAACAAGTATCAAGTGGAGGGTGTTACATTTGGGTTTGCTTAGAGTGTAAGGTTAAATATAAAAGCACGTATAGTCAAGTGAAAGCCCATTTGTGTGTGATTCCTAGCCTTGGAATCAACGCTTGTGGTAGGCCAAACATAAATGGAAAGCCAGAAAATGACTTGCCACATGCAAAGATCCTTGCATACATCAGAGAGCAAGAAGAAGTAGATGCCTCTGTTGCCCTAAGATCGAAAGCATCCTTTGGAAAAGAAAGGTTCTACGTCTACTTAACCATTTGTTGTTTCATTTCATGTTAATGTCGTGACCCCATCACACCCATTTCTTTCTACATCCATCATGACCACTAAGGAAGAGGATTCACCTCTTAATCACAAGAGAACAAAAAATACAAACCCATTGGAAAGGGCATTCCAGAATGAATCTGGGGACATCATGGAAGCTAAACATTGCACGTTGTGTTTACGCATGTGGGCTGCCATTTAATGTTGTTAAATCAACATACTGGTGGGATATGGTGAGATTATCACTGACGTCCCTAAAGGGTTCATCGGCCCAAGGTATGAAAAAGTGCGCACCACGTTGTTGGAAAAAAAAGAAAACATGTTGAAGATGCATTGAAGCCCATCAAGGATTCGTGGATCAAAACAAGGATGTCCATTTCCAATGGATGGAAAGATACAACAAATAGGCCACTGATTAATTTGGTCGCAATGTGCCCTGAAAGGGCAATGTTATTTAGGGCTATTGATTGTGAGGGGCAAGTGAAGGATGCCTGATACATTGTCGACATTATGGTAGAGTCCATTGCAATGGTGGGGCCTCAAAATGTTGTCCAAAATTATAATGGACAATGCAAAAAATTGCAAAGTTGCAAGCATGTTGGTTAAAGCAAGATATGGGCATATATTTTGGACACATTGTGCCGTTCATTTCCCTCAACCTTATGTTGCAAAAATTGGGCACCAAAATTAATTGAATCAAACAAGTCTATGAGAAGGCGAGCGAGATCCAAATGTTTATAAGCAACCATCACATGTCCAAAGGCATTTCAAATCCTCGCAGTTGCAGTTGTTAAATGTAATTATTTTGTAATCATTCATGAATCATGTATAATTTTAATTTAATTTTGTAAGTTTGTAATTTGTAGGAAAATTTTTTTTATTTATTTTAATTTCATACTAGGTTGTTGAGACTTGGTTTGCCTCACACACACTCGTTTTGAGACAATTTGTCAAGGTGTGTGAAGCATTGAGCAGCATGGTTATCAACCACCTTTGGGGTGTATGGAGGCATTCAAACACTGAGAGGGCCACAAAGGTGAAAATGTTGATTCTTGATGATCTGTGGTGGGAACATGTGGAGAATTTGCTTAGTTTTATTGAGCCCATCATGAGTATGTTGAGATTTGTGGATATGAATCATCCATGTTTAGGTGAGATTTATGAGAGAATTGACTCAATGATTGAAAAGATTAAGTCCATTATAAATGCCAAAGAGCAAGATCATACAGAGAGGTTTTTCAAGGAAATGCAATCGTATCTCATTGAAAGATGGAACAAAATGACCACCCCATTGCACCTTCTTGCTTTTGCTTGACTCTCAAATCCTACAGCGCAAAGATCCTTTATTTGCCCAAGAGGGTCCCACCAAAGAAGGATGTTGAGGTTAGTGAGGGATATAAGGCAACATTCTCTAGACTCTTCCCCAATCCATACGTAGAAGACACAGTTACAGCAGAGTTTGGGCATTTCAAAATCCACAGGTCACTCCCATGGCGCTCTTTGTGACAAGTACAAGGACACTCATATGTGGTGGTACCTCCATGGGCAAGCATCCACCCACTTCCAACCACTTGCAATAAAAATTTTGTCACAAGTAAGATTTTAATTTTTTTAACTCTCTACCCTTCTTTTCGATGGTTTGTTTTAACTTTTTACTTTTATATATTTTAATTGACTTTGTGGCTTGCCTCAATAGGTTGCGAGTTCCTCTTTAGTTGAGCAGAACTAGGGTAGATACATCTTTGTCCACTCAATTAAGCGTAACATGTTGACAACAAAAAAGGTGGAGGATTTGGTCTATGTGCATTCCAACTTGCGTCTTCTCACACACAAGCAAAATGAATACAATCAAGGAGCAACAAAGTGTTGGGATGTCGACCTAAAGACTACTGACTTGGATGCCCCCATCGCCTACCTTTCATTGCTTGACATGGAGCCAGAGGGTACTTTGCATGACTTGCATAGTGGAGCTAGTCGGAGTGGCATTGCTATTGCTTGTGATTCTAATGAACCACATGATGATGCTTTTGATGAAGACATTAAAGACCAATATGAATTTAGTGAATAATGGATATGTTGATTTGTCTTTATTTTTGTCCATACATTGTAACATTTGCACCATGTACTTGTTATAAGACTAATCTAAGTTCAACCATTAAATATTATGACATTTGGTATTGAATTATTAGTAAGTTTTATGGTTATATAACTTATTTGTTTCCTCTATGCATATTATGTGGTTAATTGTACTTTAATGGATATATTTTTAATTTTATGTATATATTTTTGTCCGGCCATATCCAAAAATGTATCTAGGCCCCAAAAAAAATCATCATATCCACATATCTAAACCACATATCCATATTCATACTAGTATCAAGATCGGCTACTTAGCTTTTAAATATATAGAAGTCTAAATAAAAGGAGCAGTTTTAGACTTTATAACCCATAAATACATAACGAAAATAAAATATATATTTAGTAAAACTATTTAATATAAACATACATTAATCTTTTACTTCTTAGTAAAAATAAAATTAATCTTTTACTTTCTAGTTGCAAAGGTTGTTATTTTGTTTACTCTATGCATATTATGTGGTTAATTTTTCTTATTTGGCTACATTTTTTATATTTAAATATATTTGTACAGCCGTACCCATACCCAGGGCAAAAAAATCACCATCCCTGCATATTGAACCCCATACCAATACCAGGACCAACAACATAGTATTGATATATAGTGGTTGGAACTGAGTTTTTAACCACATAGGCTGATGCAAGTACCCTGTTGGACAATTCAGTTGCAAGTACAACCAAATTTCTATCACATCATTACACAGTTTAGTATACCCCATTATTTAATAAGTGATAGACTGATTATTTCATTAACAAAAGCATTCAACACCTTAAGGACAAGAAAGTTTGGAATTTTCATTCCTTTTCAAACATTCATAAGGTAGATCGGCCTATTTAAATCAAGATAAGTCTGGATGGTCTTGTACAAGAAGATACAACAAAATGAGTTAAGATTAAAATTTTATATGGCTAAAAATTATACCCAATATATCAAAACATAGGAAAACTCACTAGGAATGCATCCTTTTCAACAATTTTCGCCCTCCACTGCTTTTACAATCCATTTACCTGCCCGGGTTGCTCCTTGAGGTCTAATGTCAGGGATCCATAATTTTCCCCGAAATCTCTTGGAACTTTGGAAGGATGAATTCATCCCAAGCTACCAAAGGAATTTTGTTTACCCCTCCTTGCTTGGCCCAAAAGAAATTTTTGAGGATCTTTTCTAGCATTCTATAATGTGTCTGAGAAAGATGTTACTCTCCTCCTTTTTATTAATATATTTTTTTGACTTTTGTCAAAATAAAAATGTCTGAGAGAGGACTAGGAAAAGGCAAGAGGAGTAGAACATACATCCTGCTGCTAAGATTTTGACAACAATTGTAACTTTCCTAGCAAGAGGGAGATTGAAATCGTTACAGCTTTCGGCTTCTCAACTTTTTCCATCATCCATCAACATTGATCAGCAAATGAGATTTGGATATTTAAGGGAAGACCCAAATAATAAATAATGTCTACCAGTTTTAGGAGTTCCCATCCTTGACTATGCCAAGCCAAAGGCTCATCTTACCTAATGCACATAACCTATGTTTTTCCTCCCTTACCATATCATCAGCAGCTTCATAAAAAGTGTCCAAACAAAGCATACTGCCTTCAACCTATTGATATTAAAATTCAATTATTCAAGAGTTAAGGTTCATTCATCAGCAAAATGCACATTAACTTGCTGACTACCATCTCACAAAGAGATTCCCCTAATTCTCTCCTGTATTCTAGCTAGTAAAATAGCCAAAAGAATCTATAGCGATCACCTTAAGGTACGAAGCAAGAGGAAAGCCCTATCAGATAGAGCTCTTAAAATGAAAGGCCGTGGAGACCCTTTTATTCACAACCCGCCTATTTTCTCACAGTAATGCGTCAATCTATGTCCAGTCAGAAGGTTGAACTGATAAAATTCAGGACAAAAGGCAAGCAAATATTTATTGGTAAATTGTGTATATTCCACGTCTAGATGGAGGAAAGTAACTTTTATGGAGTATGGTAATAGAGGTCTAAAAATTCAGTATACGAAGACTCAAATTATAATGACAACGAGACTTAGTAGATTGGCATAAGAGTTTAGGAGTATTAATTTACCAATTTGATTGGTGCCCTGCCTTAAGGGTCTTGCAGAGAGCACAATTTATAACTAATCAGAGTACCTCTCAGCAAAAAATCAAAGCCTCGTTGTCTCAAGCAGATAAAGGCTTTTATGTGTTTGCACAGCTTGGCCATATTGTATGATGTAATTCATCTCGGATGATGGTGATTATGATGATGAGACCTAACCACCACACACTCAGCAGAGGAGGCATTCTCTGTGCAGTGTCCACAAACCCCTTGAGGAATCAGAATCCTCATCAGTAATCCCCTCTGGTTTCCTTTGCTCCTAGTGCTTTATATGTTGGTTAATAAGTTGAGCAACAGAAATAGAATTGATTTCAATTACGTCCACGACAACAACAATCTATGGGACCACAAAGATAACATTGCAACTGTTCCAACCACCCTGTGGACTTGTTCATGCATGCTTACAAAAGCAGAAAATAGCTCAAAGATAAGATACAGGGGCAGAAAAAATAAGCTTCAAGCGCTGCTATTTCCCTTGGAAAAATCAAACTTTTGTTGTTAATCTTGATCAGATATTCCTGACTTCTCTGTTCTTGTCTCTTCCAAAAGGGTCAGCATAGAGTCCACCCTTAAGGAGTGTCAACACATCTAGCCCAAATGTCTCTGTGAATTGCATCATCAATGGAACAGTCTATCCCTGTTTTGACTGAGACTATAGTTGTCATTCTACAGAAGACTTTGATTGACAGAGCATATAAAGGCTTTTATATGTGTTTGCGCAGCTTGGCCATTTTGTATGATGCAAATCATCTCAGATGACAGTGATTGTGATGAGGACATGTCTGAAGACAACATGCATCATGATGGTGAGACCTTACCATCAAGTACTCAGCAGGGGAGGTGTTCTCTGTGCAGTGTCCACAAACCCCTTGAGGAATCAGAATCCTAATTAGTAATCTTCTCTGGTTTTCTTTGCTCCTGGTGCTTTGTATGTTGGTTCATAAGTTGAATAACAGAAATAAAACTGATTTTAATTACATCCACGACACCAACAGTCTATGGGACCACAAAAGTAACGTTACAACCATTCCAACCACCCTGTGGACTTGTTCAAGCATGCTTACAAAATCAGAAAACAGCTCAAAGATAGATATAGGGGCAGAAAAATTCAGCTTCAAGCACTCTTATTTCCTTTAGAAGAATCAATCTTCTGTTGTTAATCTTGATCAGATATTCCTGACTTCTCTGTTCTTGTCTCTTCAAAAAGGGTCAGCATAGAGTCCACCCTCAAGGGGTGTCAGCATATCTAACCCAAATGTCACTGTAAGTTGCATCATCAATGGAACAGTCTAGTCAACCTCCTCCAAAGCCTCACGCACTTACCCTTGTTTTGACTGAGTCTATAGTTGTTATTCTACAGAAGACTTTGATTAACTTTCCCCCATTACAGAATGGACAACACTTAAGATTGGACTGAACAGGCAGCTATGGACATGTTACTGGACAACAGCCGTGACATCGCCAGTTCACAATATCCCCCTTACCCCTCATCTCCAATACACATGGACATGGAAGTGGTTGTAGATGTGAATGTTGATATGCAACCTCTTATTGAGCAGCCTGAGTCACCTGGACATATTGATCCGTAGGGGTTATCTAGACCTAGCTTGCAAACCACTCGTGTTTCTTGACTAACACCCTGATTGCAACCCCCTATCCAATACCAATTTCATCCTCCCATGCCACCATAATTATTCCACATGCAGGGAACCACTTAAAACTACTCAACAATGACAAACAAATTGTACCCAAATGCTCTTAGTGGGGAAGAAAATGGAAGTTTTAACTTTTAAGTCCATTAACCAGTTGGTAGCCATTCACAGACAATAATCAAAATTTCATGCTAGCATTGCATGACACTTGGATGTTACGGATGCAGTTCAAAGGTGGAAACATACTCTAATGCTAATTATGTGATCAATGATGTCTATGTTTTTGCAAGGACAAAGCATGATAAGCATTTCAAAAAATCAACTAGCCTAATAATAAACACTAGGACATGCATGTGGAAGATTAAATAAGGTAAAATAGCAGGAAAATATGTGCAAGATGAACACATATATAGAGCAATAAATAAACTATTTAACTTATATAGTTAGAGACTGCATCCAAAAGTCAGTATATATCAGCATTATTTCACGAGGGGGAGAATAAGACCAGATTCCAACAACAGAGAGATTGTTCAGAAGGCAGAGTTTGATGAATTACAGCTAATGTTGCACATTAATTGACTTTAAAACAGCTGAAATAGAAGGATAAGACTTCATAATTTAAAATTCAAGTAGAAAAAGCAGAGGATCGGGTGGGAAATCAGGAAAGGCAACATAAGGTAGGTTTCAATGGATGGACATCCAGTGCAATGAATTTACAAATGAATCTCACCAAGCAACAAGCAAAAGTTAAGAAATCGCACAAAACACTAGGGAACTTTAAAGATTTGGAAAAACAAAAATCTGTATTGGTTTCCAAGATTGTGCATGTACAAGCTGATTGTACAAATAAATTCAAAGCTGGAAAAAAGAAAACTAAGAAGGCAATTGAGGCTGATGAAAAATAACACAGCATTCAAGAGATCTGAATGGTTTATAGGCAATTGCAGGGCACCAAAGTGGGGGTTACTTCACCTTCCTTATCAACTTCACAGCAACCCAGGCCAGTATCATTGTTAGTTCCCTTAGCATCCAGTTCTTTGGTGCCATCTGATCCTACTCCCTCATCAGGACACCATGATTCTCCTCCATGGTCTTCAATAGGGATGTCGGTTTAATGAAAGAAGGGCATAGACATAGAGAAAATATTTGGTATGCATAAACACAAATAAAGCATGTGTTTAATAAAAATAATGATTAAACTTGTACTTGTTACACCTATTTAATTTTGGGTGTAGTGATGGTTATTGCCCGGTTACATGCGGACTGTTGCAGTTGACTATCTTATTTACCATATTCCTCCTCTATATGTATCTGATGGATCTATACATTCTGAGTTCTGCACGTGCACACATAATCTTTCACAAAGATCTATATGTGTAAGTCAGGCCTCAGCAAGTTAAAGACTGAACGTACTAGAAATAATTAATAAAGAAAAACCCATTTTTCTATGTTAATTTCTGTATTAATGTCCATATCTTCACTATATAGTTAACTATGCATTTGTGATGAATGTTATTTTTTCTCTTCAAGTCTTTTACTTAGAACTGAGCAGCTGCACACACTACTGGCATATAAGATCCTTCACAATGCCAACTTCTGAGCACCCAACTCAAGAATCAGCCCCATCAAAAGATACTTTGGATTAGATTTTCTTTTTGCCAGCTTTATGACTACTTTTGAAACAACTATTTGAGTATAGCTTTACAAACAATCTTCTAGTTGTAAACACTTAAATTTGGTACAAGACCCTTTTCCATAGTGTTTTATCACCAATCTATCATATTTGGCCTACTTGTGCATATTTGTGTATTTCTAGGACTTCTCCGACCCCACGTTAGTCTCCATTTAGCCCTTGAGCCTTAAAAGAACATCTAGCACTTATCAAAATCAATCCATTGGCATCCTTGAACTTAATTTCCATTTGTTATCATGTTCATCGAGATTCGAGCCTTTGTTCATCCTAGGTCAGACTCGCACCTTGTGCAAGTATCTGCCTTGGTGGTTCCTTTTGCCAGCTGTCATTGATCATGCACCTTTTAACTTTGCTCCTTATCATTTTTGTAGTCAACCTATGCGCACAACTTGTCCTAAGAGTATTTTGTATATACAAGTCATCTTTATCCATTTTAGGAGAAGGAATATCCACAAGGAAAACAAAGGTCAAGACCTGGAGCAAAGCCAAGTATCAAATATCATTTTTTCTCCTACTTCAAGATGAGCTTCATTGAGTCATATCTTACACACTTGGGACGGAGTTGTTTATCCTGGTCTCTCATCACCCTCTTGTATCAAATGAGGGTATTAAATTGCATGTAGTTGCATCATCACTTCTAGGGAAGAGGAGGTTCAAAAGCTTTGCTCGAGCTATTCCATTTACACAAACTTAGAACTACATGGCGATCTAATTCTGAGCGTGCAGGGTGCATAGTTTGCAACATCATTTCGGAAGTTTCCCGACTCCATAACCCCTTGTTTGTTTGAGTGCTAAGCTAGGTCAAAGAGGAGCAATCAACAATTCAGCACTTTCTACTTGGCAAATCAAAAAAGGGAAGGTAAAGGAAGATCATAAAATAGGGGTGAACCAGTGACCAAAAAATCAGGTTTTACAAACCTGCACAGGGCAGATTCGGGGAAACAGAGACAAACCCAGCGACATGAGTCCGCCCAGCGCAAATCTGTCAGGATTTCATCCAAGAGGATCCAGAGGTCAAATCAAAGTTTAGGAGCAGTACATAGTCAGCGTGCAGTCATATTCCAGATCTAAAATCTTATATTTTTGTTAAAACAAGTTATGATCATTTCTTATCCTTTGTACTTACTTTGCATAGCTTTGTCTTGTTTCATTTGAAAGCCTCTTAGATAGAGCTGAATTTTGTACTTTCATTGTTGTATGGTTAGATCTATTTTCTTGTAAAATTGTTATCCTAATTGGACTAATAAACCTAATTTAGGGTAAACATAATTGATGAGCCTTGACATTTGCTTACATTCAACCTAAGGCTTTACAAAACTTCATTACCTTAGGGTTTGTCGATTTCACTCATTTTCAATTTTTTATCCTAGGGTTTATTCACCCTTCCTATCCATAAGGTTCATATACCTTTGTGTGTTCATTGTTGGCATCATGGTTTACATTAGTGAAATTGATGAGAGTACTATGTCTTTCTTGGCTGCTAAGTTGGGAAATATCAAAATTTCAAAGGATAAAAACATCAATGAACGCATTGTTAAATCTTTCAAAGAAGATGTTCTTGCAAACCCTAATTTCATTTATGAGATGATACATAAAGCTAAAGAGGTCATAAATGCAAATGTTTCTCGTGTAGACACCACTAGGGTTTGTATTGATGTTCCTACATCTTCTATGCTTTGTGATTAATGTTTGACTTCTACTCCCATGCAAAATAGTGTACCTATGGCCCATATCAATGTTAAGACTCAACCTTTGAATGAACCTATGACTAATGAACATGTTATAGGTAGTTTGCAAAAACAAGTGAATATTTTACCCTTGGAACAAGAAAGCTTTAAGGCTAGTATGAACCACCACCTAATGCCTCGCAATCCTATCCAAAAGAATAGATTTGACATGCCATTTTCACATGACTTGATCATTCCAAAATTCAAATTATTTAATGGTCATGGGAATCCTCAAGCTCAAATTTATTCAACATTAACTTTTGTAGGAGATTGTGAGGACCATCCTTTGATGATGTTTAAGTTGTTTACTAGAAATTTAGTGGGTGATGCCTTGAATTGGTTCCACTATTTGCCTAATGGGTCCTTAGATTCAATGGAATGTTTACAAAAAGTCTTCCTAGATCAATACATTACCAATAATGGACCTAGAACTATATTTGAAAGTATTCAACATCTTAAACAAGACCCCAATGAAAAAATGCGAGATTACAGCTTTAGATTTCATTGTCATATGCACTCATTAATTTATCAACCATGTGATATTCAAAGGCAACATATCTTTATCAATAGTCTCCTAACACCTTTCAAGGACAAGTTACTTAATACAACTTAGAAATCATTCACTTGTCTTACGCATAGGGCCATTGATCTAGAGAAATAAGAATTAATCAAACCCAAACATCACCTACTAAGTAATCAAATAAACCTAGTACCCATAAGCAAACCAAGAGTATATCTACTACTACGGTAAAAGAAGTAACAATGCAAGACATGGAAAACATTACAACCAAATCCACATACTTTTTCAAGAACCAATACAGTATGCTAAATGACTTAGTGGACAAAAACTTGATCAAATTGCCTCCTTTTGTGCAACATCCTTTCAAACCACAAGGCGACATCTTACAAAGACAAATACTTTTGTTCCTATCATGTGAAAGGGGGACATTCAACAAATAGATGCATTGCTTTGGCATAAAACATTCAAAAGATAATTAGCCAAGGCAAAATCATACTTCCTCATCAAACTTCCCTAGGAAAGGGGACAATTTACAAAAAAAAATCAACCACCTAAAGGTCCTTCAAAATCAACAAACTTCAAGACCAATGACCAATATCAATGCAACCAAAACTTTGATGATAATGATGATGATCTATTTTACAATGAGACACATTGGGGGGAATACTAACTGCCCCCACTATATGAATTAATGCCTCACAAGGGATAACATGGGCTTCAATGCATACATCTTATGACATTTTTCTTGTACTGCACTTTTACTTTGTTTAACATTAATATAGTTTCAATGCACATAGTCATCTACTTGAGAGTGTTACCACATATTATTCCGAGTCCCAATAAATATGACATATCTGAACTACAACACTTAATTCTTTGAAGTAAACATCGGCTTTAAACCTCATCATTAACGGTGATTCGCTCACTCATGATCTAGGGTTTCTTCACTTATTGCATGCTAGTTTTGACGCTTAGTTTGTCACATTTGTACGTCTTGTGGGCATTCATTATCAAAACTACAAACTAACAAAAACAATACAAAATCCAAAAACACAAAAAAATTCATAAAAGTCAAAAAAATTAAAATTCGTTTGCCTTTATCTTAGTCAAACAATGCATATCGTGCCTATTTGCCTATACTAAAGGTTTTAATATGTTCATGTTTTCTACACATGCCTCTCACAGTATGCTTTGAGTGGGTGAAATGCAGGGTATTCAAATTATATAGGGCTATGGAATCAAGTTATATAGGGCTATGGAATCATTCACGCCTCAACTATGTGGGGGGCATTTCTATACACAAGCGATTGTGACATGGTAACATCTTTCTAGCTTTTTCTCCAGTTACTATATAAAATTTACTTTACATAGATCATATATCTTGCATTTTTCCTTACATGGAGTATACATATCTTAATTGTGTACATGGATATCTACATACATTTATTGCATATCATTGTTACATAGATGAGTACATTTTATCTCACTTGCCTTGTGATCGATATTCGTCTATATATTTGATCATATATTTGATCATGTTTATCATCCAACTCAGTTGGTAAAACAATCAACTATAAAAAATGAGTAACCTGCATAATGTTGAGACCTAAAAAATACTAATTTTTGTTGTACAGGCTAAAACAACATATGTTTGGTTTCAAAAGTAATTTTTAATTACATATTTGGATTGCTCTCCAAGAATTAGACAAGTTCAAAAAAACAGAATATCGTTTCGAGTTCGTATGCAAAATGTATGGCCTTTGGAAGTTGAACATACTTTCTTTACAGGTGATCTCAGGGGCTACTGTTGACCTTTAGAGCTACAACTGACAACCTCTAGAGCTGCGACTGTGCATCTCCCGAACCCAACTAGTGACCTCCGAAGCTACGTGTATTGGATCATTTTTTACATCTCCACATCATTTCGCGGTTCAATTGAGTTCTTGGCAGTTTATAAGGCTAGAAAATGACAAATGCAGGTCTTGGAAGGCAAAGAGAATCAGAAAAGAGGCACAAGAAGATGAAAAGGCATGAAGCATTTTGGCTTCAGTTTCTGACTCTTGGGACTTCTTGAACGTGTCTAAGAGGTATTCTTGTGTATAAATATGACCCTGTAGAGTTCATTCAAAGAGGGAGAAATCACAGAAGATCAAAAAACAACAACGAACGAAATGAAATGTATGGATGTTGGATTCACATCGCATATGTGTGAGTTTGAGTCTTTGTTCTTGTCTTGTCATTGATGCTTAGATGCAGGGGACTGATTTGAAGACTACGCAACTGAAAGGCCAAGTTCAATAGTTTTTCCTTTCTTGAAAAGCAAGTCTTCCATTGAATATTGCATAGATCATTACGAGTATCGGAGCCATAAGGTTGGTTTTCCTGTAAGACCAAAAAGACAAAATCTTATAAACTACAGAACATATTGGAGATGAAGAAACATGGCTTCACTCTTGTTGGAGTTTTCTCACATTGAGTTTCTCCAGAGTATGTCTCATGTATCTCTCTTTGTGGTTGATATGTTTGTTTCCTTTACTTGCATGTTTACATTCCTTGCAACTAAGCTAATAAACAAAAATTTAAGAGAGCTCAAGACTTAGCCCTAAAGGTTAAAGAACTTCACATTTGGTATTGCACCTCTAGGCAAGCATTTTAATTGCAGTCATGTATGGAATAGTAGAATGTTTAGAGTGTGGAGGAATATATATAATGTATGTAGCATGTGGAGATTGCATGTGAAGGGTTGCATATTCTTTTGTGTGATGTAAATAACAGTCAAAAGAGTTGGAATACATCTTACAACAACATTTTAGGTGTTTTTCTATGGCATAGAACTTGATGGAAACACCTTGACTTGAAAGGGTCCATGTTGATGAAACTTAGAGTGGAATATCCACCTAGTTTATGGATTAGATTGGTATCAAAGTACGTTATCTTTTTTGCTGTAAAATGTTTGCTAACATATTTTCGCAAATATTAGTTTTGTTTGTGTTCTATTTTGGTGATTGTTGTGGTGACCATTGTGCAGATGTTTCCCATTACCAAGATAGCAAGTGCTAGTGGAGATGTTGGCTTGATTCATTGGCAGCAAAGTGGGTTCAAATTCCATTATTGTTGTTGTTGATGCAAAACATTGTGGGCTTCTATTAAATGATGGTATTTACCCAAAGTCTTTGATGGATCAGCCATCCAAGGGACATGAAAAAGGTTGAGCATTCAGCTTAGCAAAAATTACTCTTCTAGAAGATAGAAAGGTTAAGAGAATTGCAAAGTGCAGAGCAATACATGTTCAACATGGATTTGAGCATAGTTTCCTTGCTATCAAGAAAAGACTCCAAAGATAACACTATGAAGCTTGAGGAAGAATGTTTTTATTTGGATATGCCTCATTTCCTTTTTATTTGAAAACTAATGTTTCTTTGAGACTTCCATGTGGAACAAAGATGGCCTTTAGTACCTTTGATTGTAGATCCTTGCTTCTATTAGTAAAGAGTGGTGGGACAAAGATGTTACTACCAATCAAGGAAAGAGCATCAAGAAGGGGAGAGCAAGCATATTAGCAAATTGGGTTGAAAGTACAATTGTCAAACAAATCCAAAGGGCATTCAAAGAAGTTGGGTAAAAAATTTCCTCACCACTTGAGTTTCTGAAATTGTGGGACTAAGCATTCAAATTGGAGAATTTATCAAATTGGACCCTAAACAAGGGACTATCCAAAAGATGATCATATTGGACCCTGCGATGGGTACTATCCAAGAGGATGATAAAATGGGTTTCTCACTTGGGTGATAGGAGGTATTCATTTTCTTTTTATAGCTTTTGTGGGACCCAATAGCCTTTAGATTTTAGACGTGATCAAAAATTTGATCATGTTTATCATCCAACTCAATTGGTAAAACAATTAACTGTCAAAAATGAGTAATTTGCATAACATTGAGACCTAAAAAATGCTAGTTTCTATTGTACAGGATAAAACAATATATGTTTGGTTTCAAAAGTAATTTTTAATTACGTATTTGGATTCCTCTCAAAAAATTAGACAAGTTCAAAAAAACGGCATGTCGTTTCGAGTTCGTATGCAAAAATTATGGCCTTCGAACACTGAACAAACTTCTTTCTAGGTGATCTTAGGAGCTACTGATGACCTCCAAAGTTGCGACTATTCATCTCCCGAGCTCAGCTAGTGACCTTCGGCGTTGCGTGTATTAGACCGTTTTTACGTTTCCACTTCATTTGGCATTTCAGTTGATTTCTTGGCGATTTATAAGGCTAGGAAAGGACAAATACAAGGCTTGAAAAGGGTAAGAGAATCATAAAAGATGCACAAGAAGATGAAAGGACATGAAGCGTTTTGACTTTAGTTTGCGACTCTTGGACTCGTTTAAGAGGTATTCTTATGTATAAATATGAACCTATAGAGTTCATTCAAAGGGGGAGAAATCAGAGGAGATCAGAAAACAGTAGAAAGCGCAATGAGATGTATGGAAGTTGAATTCATATCGCATATGTGTGAGTTTGAGTCTTTGTTCTTGTTTTATCATTGATGCTTAGTTGTAGGTGTCTGATTTGAAGACCACACAACTGAAAGCTTGAGTTCAATAGTTTTTCCTATCTTGAGAGGCAAGTCTTTCACTGAATATTGCAGAGATCATTATGAGTATGGGAGCCATAAGGTTGGTTTTCCTATAAGTCCAAGAAGGCAAATACTTGTAAATTACAAAACATAGTGGAGATGAGGAAGCATGGCTTCACTCTTGCTGGAATTTTCTCACATGGAGTTTCTCCAAGGTATGTCTTGTGTATCTCTCTTTGTGGTTAATGTGTTTTTTTCTTTATTTGCATGTTTATGTTCCTTGCAACAAAGCTAATACACAAACATTTAAGAGAGCTCAAGACTCGGCTCTAAAGGTTAAAGAACTTTACATTTGGTATTGCATCTTTAGGCAAGCATTTAATAATGAAGTTGGTTCGGATCTGAGCACGATTAACAGAACCGAATACACAAATATTTCAACACACAATAATTATATTTTGCATGTATAAAATCCATATGGGAATAAAAAGTTATATAGGAAAACTATTTCCTATAATTGGGGTGATCATATCTCCACCATAAACTCTCACATCCCTATAAAAACTCACACTAACAAACTGACCTATTAAACGAATATATTGTTATTACAATATATTCGAATAACCAATCTAATAACTAACTCACCAATATTATATTTACCTCTCGATAAATATCCAAACTCACACAATGTAATAAACTAATCCCTAACATTCCCCCCTTAGTTTTTACATGCTGCAAAAACATTCACACTCTCACCTGCAGTATGCTCACCCCTGTGGTATGCCCTATTTGGCTCATGACCTTGATACAAAAAAAAGCTCACTCCTTCCATGGTTTTAAACAGATTTATCACAAAACTTGACATGAATAGGACCCATCAACTGTTCACCTCCGGTGGTTTTCTGCATCTACCACAAACCTTTTCAAGATCCATGAACTGACTTACATTGATGCTTTTTGTTCTTTCACTATGTTTTCACATCAAGGAATTATGTTTAGAATTTGTACACAAATACATTACTTGAACAGGGATATTCTTATATTCTTATTCAAACATATATTGAAAACTAAAAAAACATACCACACAATATGTCACCAAATCATTGTGGGGCCTTGTCGTTGGTGACTGACGAGAGGCTTTGGGACCTCCAGCCTCCATTTCCTCCTTCCTCTAGTAGAAGAAGTTGCTCACTCAACAAAAATATCGATGAAGCTTGGGTGCATGATTTTTTTGAAGAGAAATACGCCCTATAGTTTGGACGTTGCGTACAAACGATAATGCGTCCTTACACTTTTGAACATTTTTTTGACAGTTTGACAATATTAACAAAATGACTAGACTTAACCCGACACTTTTCAATTTTTGACATAGACGACCCAATTTTGACTCTTTCGACAAAAATATTACTATTGACACTTTTGAGTTTTGGACTTTTGATAAAGACACAACACAACATTTTTTTTACTTTAGACTGACACATAAATCCCATTAACTTTAAAAAGTGACATTCATTTTTGAATTCTATGACAATTTAGAACTATGACAAAAAATTCTTTTTGATTTTTTAAACAAAAATGACTCATAATAAACTTAAGACTATACTATACAAAAAAAACCATGATGAAAATATGACTTTAAAATTGATGATAAAAGAAACAACTTGTGTTAATAAACTTAACACTAATAACTCTTAGACACGGATTTCCACTTGATAAACAACCGTTAAAACAATGAACCGAATGCCCAAAAAATTAAAACACAAACATAAAGATTTCTAAAAACGAGCTTGACTATAATATAAACAAAAACCTTTAACTTTGACAAACACGACTTAAAAAAATAAATAAAACAAAAAAACCCATGGAAAATCACATTCTGAGAAAGGATGCATGTGGACGGCAGGGAATTGAATTTGTAGCACAGCAAGGATGGCAAACAGGACTGCATGCAGTTAGATCACGGAGAGGCACATCTTGCATGAACAGAACAAACACCATAAGAATAGCGATGTACGGATCTGCACGAATCAAGGTGAATGCATACATGTATGTGAAAGGTGCACATCATTAATCAGCTGGTAACGGCCACTTTGATCTAATGCAAAGGAAACTTGAAATAGAAAACTATGGACTGCTAGCTGTGCACAAAGAAGGCCGATCCAAGTGCAAAGGAATCACTGTTCTTCGAATCAATAGTTGATATCACGAACTTCAAAAATTGACTAAGAACTGTGGTTAGATCTTTCAAACTGCAGCCAAAGATCAAGCATTCTCTGATCAGTGACAACCAATAGGCAAACGCTTGAGACTACGGAAATAAACGAAGTCAATCAGAAGGTGACTCGACGCAGTGCTGCAAACTATATGATTTGATCACAGTCGCGTCATTCTAATAGGAGCAAGCACCTGATTGTCTAGATGACATGGGTTGAGATACAAAGTTTTATATGCAATCTAATAACACCATGAATATTAAATCACAAAGCCTCCAATGCAAGTTAAATATCGGTCTTGCCACAACAAGATTTTTTTTTTCACTCAAACCAAGTACACGGTCCACAGAAACAAATCACGAGAAGTGAGCAGAGAATGAGCAAAGCCTTTCTCAAGTTACTCCCATCATGATCTAGAGCCTGCTTTGATACCAAATAATGGAGCTAATTCAGATCTAAGCACGATTAATAGAGCCAAATACACAGATAAATATTTCAACACACAATAATTATACTCTGCATGTATAAAATCCATACGAGAGTACAAAGTTATATAGAAAAATTATTTCCTATAATTGGAGAGATCAAATCTCCACCATAATCTCTCACATCCCTATAAAAACTCGCACTAACAAACTAACTATTAAACAAAAATATTGTTATCATAATATATTCGAATAACCAATCTAATAACTAACTCACCAATATTATATTTACTTCTCGGTAAATATCCAAACTCACACAATGTAATAAACTAATCCCTAACATTTACTTGCAGTCATGTATGTAGTAGTAGCATGTTTAGAGTGTGGATGACTATATGTAATGTATGTAGCATGTGAAGATTGCATGTGAAGGGTTGCATATTCTTTTGTATGTTATAGATGACAGTCGTAAGAGCTAGAATACATCTTACAACAGCATTTTAGGTGTTTTTCTATGGCTTAGAACTTGAGGGAAACACCTTGACTTGAAAGGGTCCTTGTTGGTGAAACTTAGAGTGGAATATCCATCTAGTTTACGGATCGATATTGCACTTTGGTATCATACCATCCATATTTTTATGACTAAGATTTGGGCTTCATCAATACATTTTTCTTGTACCATAGTCTTGTACATAGCATTCTTCTTCTATATGTTGTGCCTTACATGTGGCTTCCTCCTAGAGATTGATTGCATTCTTTTATCTTCCTCATTGGATACATTGGTCCTTGCCTTCTATTTTCATTGCTATTCTTCTAGCCACTTGTTTCATGTTGTTTACTATAATCACTACCCTTGTTCGTTTATTTCTTGATCCCGTTCTAAGCACTTGCATTGGTTTCATGATGATGACAATACATTTGTTAAGACTTTCCATCACAACATACATTGATTTTTTAGGGAAGTTGTAGGTTACTTAATATCCCCATCATCTTATTCCTCTATTTATCATCCTCACTATCTCCAGCGCCATTGGTTCCATGGCTTGAGGTTTCCCCTTGGCCAGATGAGAGTGTGTTCTCACCAATTACAGGATGAAATGAATCACCCCATTCTCCGTCCAAATCAGATCTACAGTCTTTGCTCCCTCCAGGAGGTTGAGATTGAGAAACATTTCATTTTCAGATGCCCCATCTACTATGAGATCCAGGGAAGATATCACTACCTCTACAGGGACTCAGCCAACACTCTATCTACTTTCTTTAGATATTCAGACCAGTGGTGCCTTTTTATCTTCATGAAGCCATCACCCTTCGGCGCAGATCCCTATAGGAGGAGCCTAGAGGCTCTAGAGCCCCCGTGTTGATCACAACTCTTTCTTCCAACCCATCTAGGCGATTGGCAACACTAAGCAGCCTTTAGACACCAGTGCATCACACATTAGAGCTAATAGATCAGTTAGGCAAAGCTTCTCTCAGCATATCAGTGCTACTCATATTCCTTAAATCCCCCAACCTGCTCTTCCTCGACACTATGGCTCTGCTTCTTCCCGTTAGCATCACTCGGCATGGCTCTACCCCTTTTCGACAGCATGGCCATGCCCCTTTCCGGTGTCATCGATCTAGTACTTACCGGTCGCCCCCCATACCACAAGGGCAGACTCCCATTATGAGTTTCTTTTGTACTACGAGAAGTACATCAACTTTTGATGTGAGGGGAGATTCTAGGGAAAGTGCTTTGCTTCCCCATAGGATCTCCCAACCTGGCCCCTTCGACATTGGATACTCCCCAATGGATACTATTAGATCTTTTCACAATGACTGATGGTAGGTCAAACAGCACCTCCACTTCATGCACAAACAAAGATTTTCGATGAGGTCTTCCAATCTTCATTGACACATGCTTTTGGAGGCTCTTGTTCGCCCCCCATTGCTATTTGTATTGGTTCCATTACCACCTTTGTTAGTCGCACACTGTTTTACTTTGTCTTTTGTACTTTGGCTTCTTGGATTCTCTTTCCTTTAACTTTATATTGTTAATGGTTGTTTCCGCAAGTCCCATTGACCTACTTTTGGTTATCTATGGACATTATAAGTTTGTAAACCATGCTCCTCTTTTTCATGTATGGCCCAATGCCTTCTTATGTTAATTCTCTATCTCCTAAACATATTACTAAAAAACAAAAAAGTGGATTCATACACAATCATATATTTGCCTATGGGGGCATCGTACTCACACTTATCCCTTATCGATCATATCTATACACATATCTTCCTATCGAGGCATCGCATCCGCACATGTTTCTTATTGACATATCCTATGTATGGAATCTACCATACCTCTTTTGCACATGAGTCTACATTGCTTATTCAGATTCTATATCTCACATATATCTTGACACATGATAGGTTATCACTTATGGGATATTCATTGCCATATCTTTCCAATATTGAGTTCTCATACATTGTTAGGCATGTTGTTTCCCCATGTTCATCTTCATCCTCACTATAGGTGTCATGTCCTCTTTCCAAAATATTTAACGAGGGAAATAATTTAATAATAATTCATTTAAGTTTTCCGAGTCACTTTATTTTATAATGCGGAAAAATGATACTTAGGTGTTATTATTATTAGGGGCCAAAAAACAAAATTGATTACATAGTCAAAAAGAAAATATTTATTAAATGGCCAAAAAGATAATAATTACCTAAAAGTGTTTTAAATGCTTTTAGAATTAGGGTGAAATTGGAAAAGTGAAATTATAAAAGGACAAGTGGGGCCACAAAAAATAAATTATTTATTATTCATTATTCACGATTGAAATTAAAATTGGTTCAACTTTTGCTTTTGAAAATAAAAACCCTCCATTGCACTTCAGATTTGAGGATGAAAACCCTCCAATCTTTTGCTATGGTTCCATCCAAGGGCTATATCTGATCTTCATTTCAGTTTGACAAAATAACAGGGCAACATTTGTAACTATGGATCATTCATATCTGCTAAGGCATCACCTTTTAGGAGGATTTCAAGGTTGTTTGAGGGCTGATGTCACCAGTTTAGGGGTTGACACCATCATTGGGAGGTAATGCAGCCTGCTATATAGTAGGGGTTACCTTCTAAGGTTTGAAAAGACCGATTTCTACTTGGGATGCCAACATCAACCAGTTGGATCTGCATTTTCCAGCAAATGTTTCATTTGCACGGTTATTTGTAATTAGTTAATTCATAACATAGAAATAAATAAATAAATAAAATTGGTATTTAAATTGTATTTGATCTCCACATTCAATAAAAATAAGATTGTCATTTTTAGAGGGATTACTAGTGATTTTCAGACTGTGTTTATTTCCTATAAGGGTTTATTGCAAAAAATAATATTTATTTAATTATGCCCAGGGAATATTTTCGTATAAGGGTTTTATTACAAAAATTAGAATTTTGTTAATTCTGCCCTAAAGGAACATTATAGTGGTATCAAAGCATTGATCTTGCCAACCTGCAGGGTTAGATCGAAATTTTAATGCAGCATAATGGGAAATCAGAGAGAGATCTACAGATCCAATTGAGGATATTCTAGAGAATGAAGAGCTAAGATTTTAAGAACCAATTATTGGAGCAGTTTATTATTAGCTATGAAGATCTAACTTCATGTATAAGATCATGAAATAAAATACCCATGGAAGAAATATTTCCTTGCATGAAGCCATTAATCAAAGTTAAAAATATCTGACAAGAACCATCCAGAGGACAATGAAAGAATCCCTGACGGAGATGATACAAGCCTTGTAGAATATAAATCAAAACAAGGCTACCCAAAGGAGTCCTTCAACAATTAATTGACCCGTGTTTCTTCAACTTTGATCCTATTCAAGAGGTGTTGATTAAAATAAAAAGGACAAGGAAAGATACAAACTTGAGGCCACTTGAATCTTTGACCAGTATCAAGGTATGCCTAATAGTTTTAAATCTCGAGTTTCCTTTGATGATTACATGGAGTTACTCGAAGTGAGATATACGAATAAAAAAGATCTGTATTAATACATAAGAGAGTTGAGAAAGACAGAGGAATCCGCCATACAAGTTGAAGGTAAGGATCTTTTATTAGAAAAAAATATTTCATTGACTTCTAAAAATGATTGTCAACAAAATGTTTGTCTTAATAAAGTCAAGGAGGAACAAGCATCGCTTGTTGAATGCAAAATTGTAAAAGATATTCCAATAGTTTCTAAGGGTATCCAAGAAACACCTCCCCAGATCAGTAAAACCCCATTATACTCCCCAACAAAGAGGCATGAACTATTTGATAGAAACTCAGACTTCATAACAGTTAACAAGTCACAAAGGGCTCAAATATCTCAAATGTTAGAAGGAACACACTTAGGACAGCTAAGAGTCTGATTTTCAGCCTTGATGCTACTGTCATCACCATTATCAACCACTGCATTACTTCATTTGCACTCAAACAAGTTTTGCAGGGTTTTGTAGTCATGGGAAGGAGTACTTTTCAGTTTGTGACTACTAATGGGTAGTTTTCAGCCCTTGCATAGCAGCCCACCACTTCTATATTGGTCACACTGCAGAATTCTGCACTAGTTTTCCATCTTTGTAGCTGTTACACCATCTTTATATTTCTGGTTTTGATGATTTCAGTCATGAACAACTGCAAGTTTGCACATTTTAAGGCAGTATCAATGCTGGATGAGGTTGGTAGGAGGTTTAAGCTGAACGGAACCATCATTTCAGCCACCCTAGTTCTAATTCGGATGAGATTTCAGTTAGTATGTGGCTGCTGTAACTTGTTTCCAACCCATACACAATCTGATTTGTGCCATATTTTGAAAGGTACAACTTGCAACATTATGGGAGGATCCTTGGAAATCAAGGTTTCAGTGATGAAGCTCTAATATGTGTTCCGAATTCTTCACCACTTTGGAGAAGCCAAGTAGGGCAACGATAACACGGTGGTGAGTATATGTGGCAGCCATTGGCCTTGTGGGAAGTCACAATATGGAATTGCAAATTTTCAAGGATGATTTGGGATTCGAGTATTACTAAGATGATCAGATTGGATGAGTTAAAGCAATTTAGCTTGTAATTGCTTAAAGGCAAAACAATTTTGGAAAGGGCAGTCTGTCATGTCCCTTTTTCGAAATATTTAATGAGAGAAATAATTTAATAATAATTCATTTAAGTTGTCCAAGTTTCTTTATTTTATAATGAAAAAAATGGCACTTAGTGTTATTATAATTAAAAAAAGACCAAAAAGCAATATTAATTACACGGCCAAAAATGAATTATTTATGAAATGGCAAAAAAGATAATAATTGCCTAAAAGTGTTTTAAATGCTTTTAGTTATAAAAAGACAAGTGGGGCCAAAAAGATGAATTATTCATTATTCACGATTAAAATCAAAATTGGTTCAACCTCTGCTTTTGAGAACGGAAACCCTCCATTACACTTCAAATTTGAGGACGAAAATCCTCTGATTTTCTACAATAGCTCCATCCAGGGGCTATATATGAGTTTCATTTCAGTTTGATAGAGAACAGGGCAACATTTGTAATTGTGGATCAATCACATCAGCTAGGGCATCACCTCTTAAGAGGGATTTCAGAGTTTTTTGAGCGCTGATGTCACCAGTTTAGGGGCTAATGCCATCATTGGTAGGTGTTGCAACGTGCCATATAGCAGGGGTTACATCTAGGGTTTGGAAAGGCTTATTTTTGCTTGGGATGCCAACATCAACCAGCTAGATCTAAATTTTTCGACAATTTTTCCATTTGCATGGTCATCTGTATTTGTTAAATTGCAGCATAGAAATGAATAAATAAAATTGGTATTTGAGTTGTATTTGATCTCCGCATTCAATAAAAATAAGGTTGTCATTTTCACAAGGTTTATCATTGATTTTCAGACTCTGTGTTTATTTCATATACGGGTTTATTACAAAAATTAATATTTATTTAATTCTACCCTAAGAGAATATTTCAATATAAGGGTTTTATTACAAATATCAGAATTTTGTTAATTCTGCCCTAAAGAGACATTACAATAGGATGTAATCACTTATAGGCCTTGCCACATATTCATCAATATCATGTGATCATGACACATTGCTATTATCTTACCATTGAGAATTATACTACATATGTGCCTTGCATTATTACATTGATAGCCATGATACCTAGCACAAAATTTTTACACATTGGCACATTATGTTCATTATGCTTATACAGGTCTCACATATCACTCATCAAGGGGCAAGATCAAAATAACAAAACAAAAACGTTACAAAAATCAAAAATATTGTTTTATACATGGTTAAATATTCACCTATGCTAGAGGTTTTTATAACCATGATTTACACATATGCTTCTCATGTTATTTCTTAAGTGTGTGCTATGCAAATCTACAGGTTACATAACATTGGACTACATTTTATTTGCCCACATTTTGGAGGGGCATTTTAATAAATAACATGTCCTATCTTGGGGGCATTGCCATATAGTAGATTTTGCACAATGATATCTTTCCTTGCTTGTCATTTATCATATTGAGCTAGATTACATTGGTTACTACATCCCCTGTTAGTACCTAGATCTTGTATAGCACATGGATATCTTCATTACGATTGTTACATAGTTATATTGGTTGTGCATGAATGCTTGCTTGTGTGTATATGTGTTTGCTTGTTTGTGCGTCCTTATTCATAGAAAATCCTCGTCATCACACTTGTGATTCCCGTCCTTGTGTGTTCTCTCTCTAATGTGTCTAGTCACTAACTTGTGTGTCGTTACTAACTTGGGTGGTCCATTGCTTTATGCATTGCTTGTAGCCATGATGTTCACCATGCATATTACTATATTTGTTTGGTGCCTATGTTGCCATGGTTTCTACCATGCATTTATGGGGGCATGTACTTGTGTGTGTTCTTCTTGCTATATCCAACCGAACGAGGCATATTTTTCACACTTGGGGCATGCTAGTTGATTTCATCTTACTTTGTCTTCCGAGGCATCGTACCCTTTTGTGTTGCGCTTGATATGATATTGTCTTTCCTACGCTATGTGACACTTACACATAATACTATGGGGCATAACTAGATGTCAATTCATTTATTGTAAAAATAATACATTGGTAACGACTATTTTCAAATTCATTGCATATCTTTAAGGATATCGATGCTTCAGCTATATTATTTTCCTAACATGTGATGCACTTAAAATTATCTTTTGAGATAAGTGATTAGTGCACGGGCTTTCATCCCTCGCCTCAAAAAGGAGGCATATATCAAATGCATTTTTCAAAAAAATCAAAATTATGCAAAATTTAGTGAATTTGAGCGAACCTAATTGAATTTGAACAAAATTTATCTACTTCCTTGATCAAGAAGCGAATTGGACCCTAAGGACTCCTAGAGAAGTGTTAACTATGTTTCAACACCTATCAAAAGTCTGGTTTCAAAAGCAGGTTGTGGCATTTGGGGCAAATACTAGCTAGGTGTATTCATTTCTGTGCTCTTTTTCAAATTCAAAATTTCAAATTTCAATATTCAAAATATCTATCATGAGTATTAATATCAATCGGCACTCATTTCAGGTACATCAAAAATCCATGTGAATGGAATATTAGCTCAAGTATGCATCAAAAACCCTCCACTCTTCCCTAGATAAGTGAATGTGCAAGATTATAATTAATTATAATTATACTTTGACGCGCACATGTATTCCCTCACAGTCACATACCCACATCAAAATGGGGGCACTATGTAGACACTTAAATTTGGTACAAGACCCTTTTTCCATAGTGTATTGTCTCCTATTTATCATATTTGGCCTACTTGTGTATATTTGCATATTTCTAGGACTTCTTCGACCTCATATTAGTCTCCATTTTGTAGACACATTTGAAAATCTATCCATTGGCATCCTTAAACTAAATCTTCATTTTTTATCATGCTCTTCATCGAGATCTGAGCGTCCATTCATTCTAGGTCAAATGCATAGAATCTGCCTTAGGCATACACATGCCCTGCACAAGTTTGACCCGTTTACCTTTGTGGGTCATTATGCCCATTGTCGTTGATCATGCACCTTTAACTTTGCTCCTTATGATTTCTAAAGTCGGCTTATGCGCACAACTCATCCTAAGAGTACCCTATATATACAAGTCATCCTAAGCCATTTAAGGAGGAGAAAGGAAACACACAAGGAAAACAAAGGTCAAAACCTAGAGCAGAGTCAAGCATCAAAAATCATCTTTCCTCCTACTTCAAATTGAGATTCATAGAATCATATCTTACACACTTGCGACGGAGTTGTTTATCTTGGTTTGTAATCACCCTCTTGTATCAAATGAAGGTATTAGGTTGCATGTAGTTGCATCATCACTTCTAGGGAAGAGGAGGTTCAAAACACTTGCTCGAGCTATTCCATTTATACACACTCCAAACTACATGGAAATTTGATTTGCAGGAAATGTAGTTTGCAACGTCACTTTGGCAGTTTCCTGACTCCATAACCCCTTGTTCATTTAAATGCCAAGCAAAGTCAAGGAGCAATCAATGCTACACCCTTAGCCTATAGTGTGTATCGGGATGTGTAGCCAATTTGTAGCTAGCATAGCCTTTAAGTCATATAATCACCTCTTTAGCTCGATATTGGTGGTAAGGTCAGCCTAGAGAGATTTCATGGCATAGTCAGGGTATATAGGAGGTAGTGGTTAGTATTTGATCATCATGTTGTGAATTATGATCTTATTGTATGGTTGTGGAGGTTGCCTCCTCAAAGTGGCTCATCATTTATTCATATAATTTACTCTATTTAAGTCATATTATGATCCATTGTTGTGATTCTATTTTATTTGTAAAATATTTTCATTACAAGTGGTATCAAAGCTTCAATTTGGACAAAAGTGTGAGCGAAACCCTAATTTTGGAGAATAACTTAATCCTGCAATCCATTGCAATTTTTCTCCAATTTTTTTACTAGAGTTGGAGAAGCATTTAAGTGACACTACAGTGAAAAAATTAAGGTTTGATGATAATTTTTAAGCAAGTTATTGCAGTTTTAGGGTTTTTCATAAATTCGCTCTATAGGCCACATTTTAAGGAATTTTCTAATTTTTTTACATTTTCGAAAAGCTTGCAAAAATCTAGTGGGGTTCACTTCTTTAAATTTTTTAATTTGAGGCCGACATAGGTCAAAATCCTCTTGGTCGAAGTTCAATCAAAGGTGAAAACCAAATTCAGCATTGTCAAACATTGGTATTGTAGGACCACAAACTAGGGACCGAGGCAAAGGTTCCAAAACTCAAGTAAAACTCTTAACAAAGAGGAGATGGAGTCAAAAATGGGAATTGGTGGATCTTTTGCTCTAGGGTTTTCTGTGACAGATCACTAAGTGGGCCAGCTTGAGTACAGTGTGCAAAACATGCAATCTAAAATGGCCAGCAAAGGAGATGTAGACAACATCAAAGTAGAATTGAACACAATCAAAGGAGATATAAAAAACATCACTGTAGAATTGGTGAAGATCATGATGGCTTTGGAAAATAATCAGCAACACCAACCACCTCTCACCAATGCATAGCCCAACCATGATGGATCTTCCAACCAACCCAATCCAAATCCAAGTACATCACAGTTGTGGAACATCATGCCAAAAGTGGAAAAGCACAAGTTTAATGGGAACGATTTGGTCACCTAACTCAACCAAATAGAGAACTTTTTTGATATATATTAGATCCCGTGTGGACAGAAGGGGGTAATAGTATCCTTATATCTCGAACATGAACAATTCATTTGGTATTGATGATTGTGTGCTTATTGATGATTGTGTGCTCAAAAGGAAGAGGCTCTCAGTATCACTTGGTCAGTTTTTACGGAGGAGCTGCAAACACACTATAACAATTGTGTGGTAAAAAATTACTTCAGCAAATAGGCAAAGTTGCGACCAACAAGCTCGACGATCAAGGATTATATTCATAAATTTTGGAACCTATCTTTATGTGTGGAGACGATTGCGGATGAGAACCTGAACAACCTATTTATTGGTTATCTCAAGTACCACATTCAACATGCGGTACACACATTTAATCTGCTTACTGTTTTTTATTATATTATCATGACATGCAAGGCAGAGGAAAAAATCTTGGCTACTAGTAAACATGCAATCACTAGCAACAATGATAATGGCACATCGACACTATCATTTCTTCCACCAACACAATTGATGCCCCAACAAATTGAAGAAAAAAGAGCAAAAGATTTATGTTTTAATTGTGACAACTAATACAGCTGAGAACATAAAAATGTTGAAAAGAAAATGTTCCATATTGAGGGCATCAATGAAGAAGAGGATGAAGAAAAAGCTATAGAGGTTGTTGATGAGCTAGCTAAAATTTGGGGATTTCCAACCATCTCTTGTCATGCACTATCAGGTATTAGCAATTCACAAACTCTCAAGGTAGTAGGGTTCTTGAAAAAACAATAGGTACCCATATTGATTGACTCAGGGAGTACTCACAATTTTACCAATGATAAGTTGGCTTCATGTGTGAACCGTTTTGTTTATCCAACACCTGAATTTCAGGTCATGGTTGCAGATGGGGGTACTGTTAATTGTTTAGGAAAACTTCAGTCTTAAACTCCCTATGAGGGGAACCTATTGTAAAGCCCTATGTTTTCCATTCCCGTGGGGGAGCTGATATTATATTGGGAGTCTAATGGCTCAGGTCCTTGGGCACGATCAAATGAACTTCCAGGTATTGTTTATGCATTTTCCTTACAAGGCAAGAGGTTTGAGTTGACAGGGGTGCGCGCAAAGTCACCACAGATAGTAAGCTCTTATCAAATGCAAACGATGCTCAAAAGGGATCAGTGGGGCATGCAACACAATTGTTTTCAATGGAAGCAAAATAGTCACATGCACAAATACCACCAGATTTTCAGGAAAGAGTGGAAATATATTCAATTGTTGTTGAGGATATGCCAACAAAGAGATCACCTAAAAGAGACACTTCTTCTAAAAAGTATCCATTTAGAACACTTCTTTTATGCTATAGAAACACCCTAGGCCAACCCTACCACCAATATTAAGCTAAAGAGATGATCATATGCTTTTATTAAAGGATATGTTAGCCACAAGTCGGCTACACATCCCAATACACGCTATAGGCTAAGGGCATAAAATGCCCCCTTCAAACAAGCGTTGTCCTATTATGTTACAACAAGGTGTGACGTTTCATATCCTTTGAACTTACTTTGCATAGCCTTTTTCATTTATCGTTTTTCCATTTCATTTGAAATCCTCTTAGATTTGAATTATGTACTTTCATTGTTGTATGGATAGATCTATTTAATTGCAAAATTATCCTAATTAGACTATTAAACCCAATTTAGGGTAAACAATAGTTTGCGTGATGGTTCTCTAACCTAAAAACACTATAATTGTCAAGGCACTAGATCGGACATGGGAGCCTATACTTGTGCATAAGGACATTTCTAACCCAAGATTTTTGTTTTTCAACAAAAATGTCTGATCTTACAAGAGATGAATAGAATAACTAGTATCGCTCTATTTACGGTTAATCTTACTTGAAGCTTTAATTAACATGCTTTCCCTATGGGGTGATACAATTTTATAGCACGGGCATCACTCATTCTATGCAAAAACATAACAGGCTGTGAAAATGTCCCAATAAAATAGTCTATAATGCCAACCAATAAGCTATTACTGGGTAAATTACAGCAATTATATTCAACTTACACTAGTATATTTCTATTATTTGCTGACATTAATGGTTTAAATCCACAATGCTCCAGAACTGTTTCAAATTTATCCAGGGGTTGATTTATCAAAATGCCATGTTTGAGATTTTTACTTTTAGCAATTGAGCATATGGCTCTGTTGAAAAATCTGCATTAAGTTACCAAAATACATGGCTTCTCACCAAATCTGGATATTCAATTCACTATTTTCAAGTGATAACAAAGTTCTCAAAATATGTTCAAGATCTCAGTATGATGTCTCCAGACATGTGATGCCTGAACAAGTTCGGTAAGCCCTACATGTGTATCAAGCCTTGTTCTAATTCCAATTTAATGGCAAAAGCTACTAAAAATCCAGTTGTCAACAACACCATATAACATTTTTTCCAAAAATGCAATCACCTTCTTAGTAGTGCCAATGCAAGTTTTCGGATAGGTAAGCCTCAAATATACTCTTGCAAACCATTCATGTAAGGTAACATAAGAATTCATGGAAAACAGTACAGAGTACATCACCATCTTATATACCTGTGGCAGGGAGAAGGACATTTGTGATTGTTACATCGCAGCTTCCTGCCACAAACCTAAAAACGTTTATAGTCAAATCTGACATTTGTTCACAAAAGTACAAAAATAAAAAAGAGATATTGCTAGAGGGAAAAGAAAAATTCCCAGAAAAAAGGGATTTCAGGAACAAGATTTATACCTCTGAGCAAGGGGCACAATCTCCATCACAACACCGCCGCTTGCAAAAATGGCGTCCACAATCACGCATCCGCTGGCATTTTCTTTGACAAATCAAAACTTCAAAGCAAGGAACCTATGCACATATTTGTTAGATAATCAATCATTAATCCATTGGGTGAAAAATACTAAGTATAACCAATTGTTCTGAAAAAGTAAAGTTCTCAGAAATTTCTTACATGACTCAAGAGTACAACTTTAGAAATTTTACATGCTACAAAGACCTGATAATGGAAAAGCTAACCGCATGTAATATTGTATTGTTTAACAGTATAAAACACCAATTATGTAAAGAGTTTGTTAATCACCTGTGATTAATGAGAACAATAATTTTCTTACTTAGTTTTTAACATAGCACCCTGCTTTAAACAAATTAGCTACTGTACACAATGTCATATCATAGTTTTGTGCACAACCTTCTAACTTCATAATCTAGTACAAAGATCTTAAATATATCTCTCTCAAAAACACTGAGAGATACCAATTTTGAGCCGTTTATCTTGGCTTTATCATGTACCACATTGATTAACAACTCCATTGCCTTCTCTGAGAATTTCCCACTGACTTGACATAGACAGCCTCAATCTAGCTGCACCACCGTGTCGGGCTCAACAAAAAAAATCCAGAAAAAACCAATGGGCTCCAAACTTCACCATATGCCCGAGATATCATGGTTTTTTATTCGACTTCTCCAAGGAAGAAGAAAAACACCCATATGGACATCAACTTTAAGATCAAAACTGCCTTAAGATGATCAAATAGATGTCAAAAATAAGGTCAGCCATTTTATTGACATCTCACACTATTATACCTCTTCCCAACCCCCTTGGTGGCTGTTATCACATAGGATTGCCCCGGTCTTGATTATGTAGCTTGTTGTGCAAGTGCCTAATGAAACAATGCAAAAACCTCCAAAGCCGTGGGACCTTGGCAATTTTGAGTTTAATCTCTGGGGAAGGTCGGCTTCCACTCACTAAAATCTGATGCAAACTAATAAGATATCAGTCTTGTGAAAATCTCGCTCTTTAGTGCTTTTTGGATCCTAAACTAGGGTTCTAATGAGAAAAAGATTGAAGAATTGAAATTTGCAGAAAACTAGAAATAAGGTGATTGCACCAAAATTATATAGTGGATCTAGATGCTTCCCTGAAAAGCACAATAGGGCAGAAAGTAGATTGAGTTTATGTTAAGCACAAACTTATGCAAATTTGGAAATCAGAGGCAATTTTCCAGTTAACCTTCAACAAAGGGAAAAGATCTTTATTTCAAACAATATTATCAAGAGCGCAAAAATACCACAGAAAATTTATCTTGAAACTGAAACAAAAGATAAAATCTTCCACAAAGAATTAAATAACTTGCATGACACAGAGATTCCAAAGACAAGAAAGGCAAAACTCAACTTTATTTCTCTCTAAAGGCTATAGCTTGCAGCAAGTACATTCATTATGCAAAATATTACTAACAACAAAAAAGATAGATTGGGCCACGGGATCTGCCCATATTTATACAAAAATGTCTTAGAAGACATGTAGTTAACAGAACTTGAATGCCCAGTTGAAGGAGATCATGCAAATCTGAAAACCTCATGCAAAAGGGATGAGTTCCTCTATTTCTGGCGCTTTTGAATTCACGGAATGGCTGGAAAATGGCATGCATGAGTTTTGTGTTGATCTGAAAGTGGTCTTGGCGTAGCTAGAGATCTTCATGCAAGTTCCTTGGATGATGGCTGGAAACAACTCTCCATGCAAGGAACAACGCTAAAAGGAACTTGGTCTTTAAAAAGAAAAGATAATATTGAAAATAAATTTTCAAATCTCTTTTACATGCAAACCCTAGCATGTAAAATTAAAGCGAGACTTTTCAACATTCAAGCCTTAATCACTTTTTACAAAAAAGGGGGACGTGCATTTTGCTTTTATGACTTTGCACTTTTTTCATTTCACATTAATCAAAATAGAAAGTGCAATTTGCAACTTGCTTTTTGCATCTTCCACATTTAAAAGATACGAAGTGAAAAATACATGTTTTCTCTTTCTTTAAAAGAGTAACAAAAAATACACAACTGTACTTTGTAATTACAATTAAAATGTCTTCAAAATGAAACTACACATGATAGCAAGATTTTAAAATATCTGAAAGAGAGGGAAAATTTAATCAGTCTTCAGGGTAGCTTCAGCTTTCTTGTCACTTTCTGCTCGCTGCTTCTCTGAGTAGGCATCAAAGGCCTTGAATATTTCCTGTATTCATTCTTCATCTGGCCCGTAGGAGTAAATGTTAGACGTTGCGCAATCTGTCTGTACATCAAATAACTCTCTTCGGAAAGCCCTAATACCCTGCATTTTGGTTCTCATTCGATCAATTGCCTTCTTGTAGTTTATGAACCTGTGAATTGAACTTTTAAAAAAAAATTGTGTCCTTTCTAGACTCTTTTTCAACTATTCCCTTAAAATGCTCCTTACCCTGGTAGAGACTGTCGGTATCATCCAGTGGTCAACATGACACTAAATTCATCATGCCATCAATTTCATACAATACATCAATAGCTTTATCGTGAGCCTCCTTGGCTCGCTCAGTAGACTCGATCAATATTTGTATCCAAAAATGGGCAGCCCTGTGTAATTCCTCATGCTCAGTAGAGTTCTTCAATATATTCTCAGCAATGAGGGTATTCATATCTATTGACTTTATGGCTGTCAACTTGGGATAATACATGTTCGGAGTTTAAATTTCTTCTTCGTAGCCTTCTGATATCTGGCACGATCACTAAAGAATCTGCAGCTGATGTAGCAGCACTAACTGACACTATGACCAATGAAGACTCCTGGGAAGATGATATTGTAGGCTACTCAGGAGGTGTCTGTGCAGACTTCTCCTTACCAATATCTTGCAAACCCATTGTTGCACCAAGTGTTTGAGTTGCTCCAAGCTTAACTGACAGCATGGATGAAATAGTTGAATGGGGGAGAGTGATGCAACGGAAGCAAGGATCGTGAATTTAGGAATTGGTGGAAGGGTGGAAGCCAAGGCACTGAATGTATCGATTAGGTGCGTAGGGCCACTCAGGGTTAGTGAGGTGAAAATGGTGGGTTAAGAGGAGGGAATAATACTCACTCCAGAGGTTGGAGTGGCCTGCGGAATGGTAGTCAAGATAACTGACTCTGAGGCAATGTACTGTTGAGTGGTGTTAGGGATCAATGGTGATGAAACAAAAGGAATTGTGAATGGAACAGAAAGTGGGAGTGCATCAAATGGGGAAAGAGAAGTGGGAGGAAGGGAAGGTGAAGTAGGAATTTGGATTCTCACTGTAGGGGGACCCTGAGTGCTCCCTGGACTTATTTGTACCGTTTGCACTTGGCTAATTAAGGTGAGTGGAGTGGTAGATGAAGTGGGAATGAGTGGAGGGAGAGGAGCTGCAACTTGTGATACAATGGGAACCTGCAGTGCTTGAGGAGAAGCGGCCGCTGGTGGAAGTGTTGAAGCTGTTGAACACAACTATCTACTAAGAGGGGGGGTGAATCAGTAGATCAATTAAAACTAGTTCTTTTAGACCTTTTAGAAGAAATACAAATTCATATGCAAGTCAAAGAAAAAATGCAAAACACATTACTACGTGGAAAACCCAAAGGAAAAAACCACGGTGAAAATGGCTACCAGAATCTACTGTTCTAATCCAGCCTCACTGGCTAACCTCACTGGTTACATTCAAGAGCACCCACTCTATGGAAGCACCCACTCCCTAAAGAGACATCAATCCCCTAACTGAGCACCAACTCAATTTTTTGATGGCACCAACCAATCAAAATTATGAAGCTACAACTTCAATATACAAGATGGATTCACAAATGAATCCAGATCAGTGTCTTTGTTACAAGTCTAATCTGTAACTGCTCGCTCTTTGCTCAATCTCTGCACATTCTATGTGTGCTCTTTCTTCCTCTCTGCCTCACTCTCTATTGCTCTGTCTTTCACTCTGTGTCTGCATACATTTCAAAGTGACACTCTTTGAGTTGCTCTACAGCACTCTCGATTGCAACAACAACAGCCTCATAAATGAATAAGATGTGTTTATGTATTGAGTTTTAGGGTTTCATTTATGCAACGTGTTCACACTTCAACTCCTCTTGACTAACCCCTGCTATTTGTTCACATTCAATGCGACTTTGACATATGCGAATCCTCGTGTCTCGATTCATACATTACACTTCAATGCTCAGATCTCTTTTCTATCTTTGACAACTGCTGGATTCTGGTCATAATTGCGCCGTTTCCTTTTCGTGTCTTGGTTCATGCATCACATCGTAATGTTTTGGTCTCTTTACTATGTTTGGCAATTGTTGGATTTATCTCTTAAATGCACAACCTCCTTAATCGATAATTGATCGGTTGGTCGATCAATCTCGAGCTCTGTGCAATCATTTACAAATTTTGTTTGGTCCTTCAATTGTTCGTTGAGAATATATTAAATGCGGGCATTTGATTTCTTTCTTCGCGCCAAGTCTAACCATCAAGCTCCTCTTTGCATCTCGCTACTTCCTATATATCGGGATCGCTTTCGCTCCTTTCGATTTATTCGAATATGCTCGATATTTAACTTTGCCACTCTGCATTAACCTTCAGGCACCTTTAAGGCTTTGGATTCACTCGCTCCGTTGGATCTTCTTAATCCTGACTTGTGTGTGTCGTTGGATCATCAAAGATGCTTGCTCTTTATGTTGAATAGATCATTAACCTTCGACATGTTGACTTCATATCGCTTCTTTCGGCATCTTTGAGATGCTTCCCCTTCGTCGATCTCTTCAGACTTGCTCGAACTTTAACATGTCCTCTTTGGGACAATTTTCACAGACTTTTTGTCCAGGTCCCCTTCGGGACAATTTCCGCAAACTTTTTGTCCGGGTCCCCTTTCGGCACTTTTGTTTAGGACACATACCCTTCGGGGCTTTGCAAATGTACTCTTCGGCTTTTCTATAAAGGTCCACATACCCTTCGGCTTTTTTGTAACAGTGCCTTCGAAAAATTTGAATGGTCCTCATACCCTTCGGACTTTTTGAAGCGGTCCACTTACCCTTCGGACTTCTTGAGAAGTGCCCTTTGGCTTTCTTGAACGGTCCACTTGCCCTTCGGCTTTTCTGAAAGGGTCCACATACCCTTCAGACTTTCTTGAATGTACCCTTCAGCTTTTTTGAATGGTCCACTTACCCTTCGGCTTTTTTACAGGTGTCTACATGCCATTCGGAACAATTTTCGCGGGCTTTTTGTCCGAAAGATTTGTCCTTGCCAATTTTTCCGAAAGAATTGTTTTTGCCAATTTTTTCGAAAGAATTCTTCAAGACCATTTCAGGTTCTTCATTCAACATGATTTATAGACTTGGATGAAGTCATTTTAGAAACCCGATCAACTCTTCCAAACCCATTCGGATTTTCAACTTTACTTAACTTATTAAAATGAACTAAGTAAAGTTGTTGCAAAACTCCGATCAACTCACCTAGACCCATTCAGGTTTTTCACATTGCTTAACTCATAAACATAAGAGAAGCAAAGTCACTCTGAAATCCCAATTACCTCTTCCTTGACCCATTCGGGTTTTCCACGTTGCTTATCTTATAAACATGAAAGAAGTAAAGTGCTTCTGAAACCCCGATCAACTCTTCTAGACCCTTTCGGGTTCTTGAGACAACTTGACTGATAAAAATGAGACAAGTAAAGTCGTTGCATAAACCCGATTAACACTGCTAGGCCCATCGGGTTCTCGGGACAACTTAACTTATAAAGTTGAGAGAAGTAAAGTTGTTCTAGAATCCCAATTTGCTCTACAAGACCCATTCAGGTTCTCAAGACTTCGTTACTTATTTTATAAGTAGAAGCTCTTCATAAGTCCGATATGTACTGTAAGTCTGTGCAATTCAACTTTTGACATTAATGTCTGATAGCACAAGCAGTCTTTGACATCAATGACAATATTACAAACATCAGCGAAAATTGCCAACAGAAGCCTCTTGAACTATAGGAGTAGGAGAGGGGGGAAATGGCTATAGGAGCCAATGTTATAGGATCTGAAGCAGTAGACCCTTGTGCTGTTGGTACTGTCTCTTCTGCTGAAAGATCTATGGGTTCATCTGTAGCTTCCCCTTCCCTGCTTGATTCTCCTTTCCTAACCTTAGTCTTTGTTTTCCTCTTCTTTTTTTCAAGTCATGCTAATGACTCACCAGGGTCCTCTGTTGTTGGTGTTATACCCTCAGTTTTCAATTTTAGGAACTTTTCCTTGACTCCTATGGTCTCTCTTGTAACTTGTACTCCTTTACCCCTTAGCCAATTAATAGTTCTGTTGATGACATGGGTTGTTCTATCAAAGAGAGAAAACGACTCGGCAATTGACCACCTAACTGGTGGTAGGGGTTTCACAATGACTTGGGTGAGGTATAGCGGATCCACTCTAGAAGTATCCTCTTCCAAATTATTGGGAACCGGTGCCAGGTCATAATCTTGAATATGTTGCAGGGACATTCTTGAGTAGTCCCTCATTCTTACCATCTCCTCGTCATCACAATCCTCTCAGTAATCTTCATAGTATGATTCGTGCTCATATGATGCCAAATCTAATGAATGGGTGATTTTACCATAAGGGTCAAAGTATGGCCTAGACTCCAGGGTCTTTAATGTTACTTGGCTCATCTCTGCTTCTGCACATTTGGCCTTCAAAAGAGTTTGGCATGTATAACCAATAGAAATAGGGAAGTGGATCCATGCCTTATGTCTATCCGAGAGGAGCTTATGGACCTCCACTAGCTGCCTCACCAATTCCAACAATGCCCACTTATCACTTACATAACAGGGAAGGGTGTAGGGACAGCCACTGAAGCCTGCTGCCCTAATGTAGGAATATGTGGGAAATTGTATAAAGAACGATCCCCATTTAGTAATTTCCTCTTTTGCTTCTCTGGAAAACCTTTCCTTCTTAAGCTCTGAATCAAACATGGTGATGATGTGGTAGATGAAAGCATCGTTAACTCTTCTGAATTGTTGCTTACTAGCCTAAAGGGTGAGGTCAGGGTAGTAGTTGTACACTCTTGTTATTTCTTCAGGTACCGCATTTAGACCTGGGAACAATCTCCCCTTAACCAAAATATAAACAACATACGAGGTCATGTAGAATTTGTTTGAGGTTTGAACCTCCAACAATTGCTGATGGAGAGAATCGTTGATCAATTGTGCCCAATGTATAAACTGTTTATTCTCTCGTATAGTCCAAATGTACTGATACATCCATTGTTCGTAGCACTGGGCATCAGGACTGCCAATGACTCTATGTAGCAACGTCATAACATCTCCCACCTCTTCTATGAAATCAAACCTATACATTGTCTTGGGCAATCTAGTAGAAGAGTGTTTATGGGTCTTAAGCCATTGTTTGTTGATTATCTTCTGACATCCATCTCTCTTCTCCTCGTAGAACTCTACAGATGTTTGGGGAGTTATATCCAAATAACTCTCGAATTCGGGAATGGCAAACACCGAGTTTGATGTAGTCGGAGTCAAGGTCCAAGATCTTTTCCGCCTTATCATTATATACTTGCCTCATGTCGGGGTCATAATGTTGAGCTATTGTCAAAATCAATTCAGGGCTTTGAACAGTCAGGGGAAACGCTGTAGCTTGAGGAAGTCCAGAGTCATAAATACTATGTATCCAGTCGTTTTTGAATTCTACCCCTATTCTGGCCCAAAAGTCTCCTAGGTCAATATGACCTAACTCTGTATCACTGATCTCCGTGAGGTTGGATTCCAGGCAAGAAACTACTTTAGGACCCTTTGATTTGAACTTCATTTCTTTGGGAGGCATGGGGATTATGGAAAAATCCTCTGAGTAACCAACTACGGAAGCTAGCGGAACCTGGAGGTGTTTGGAGCACGTGTTCCTTCTGACGGAACCTGGAGGTGTTTGGAGCACGTGTTCCTTCCGCAATGCGTGAGAGTTAAAAATCTCCAACGGAGGTAGGATGTGTTTGAGGCAGGTCCACCTTCCATGGTGCTTCAAGGATGTCAAATTCCCGACGGAAGTGGGAGGTGTTTGGAGCACGTCCACTTTCCATGGTGCAATGGGAGGGAAAGGAATCTGACAAGGAATATTCTCTAGTTTTTTAACATAAGGTATAAGCTAGGGAATATTCGGTCTAGCCAAGCGGAAATTTAAGGTTTCAATAAGAAAAACAAGAGAGAGAATGAGAAATTTTGAAATGAAAGCACCTTAAGGTGAAGCTTTCGAAACCCTAGTTTGCCCGAGACCACCCTAGACACGCAAATTGATTTTCAACAAACCCTAAACGAGACCTTTCAAAAGAAAACCCCAAAATGAAACAAGAAAACTCGAGAGCTCGAAAACTTTTACGAAAACGAAAGCTTGAAGCAAAAACAACACAAGGAGGTACCATTTTACTCACGCGGGTGACGTGTCTTGGAATTCACAGTCGCTTTCGCTTGGGGTATGGCTCGTACGCACAAAGCTCGAGGTTCAACAGCAAGGGTGAAGGCGATTGGAGATTCAAAACGCGTTTAGCAATCTTAAACAATGATAATGTTTTTACAAAAAACCCTGCTTATTTAGAAAAAACCTTGCATTTAATGCAGGAAATGGTGGTAGGTGGCAGAGGTTGGACCTGCTTGGAGCAGGTCCACTCTCTGCGGCTTGAAATCGTTTAGCGGGAGGCGGGGATCATCATGCACTTTACACGTTTGTAAAAAATGTGCAATGTGCATTTTGATCTCCAGAGCAGGTCCACTCTCCACGGCTTGAAATCGCTCAGCGGGAGGCGGGGATCATCATGCACTTTGCACGTTTGTAAAAAACGTGCAATGTGCATTTTGATCTTCATTACCCACGGAAGGGTTCTAAGTTGGTTGGGCGGAGGTTGGACCTGCTCGAAGCAAGTCCACCCTCTGTGGGCGGTTTAGTGGTTGGCGAGACTCGAAGCTCACCATGCACTTTGCACATTGTGAAAATATGCAAAGTGCATGGGGAGTTCCAGATTCCGCAGACTTTGGATTTTGGTGCCTCGCGGGACCCGGAACAATTGCATCTAGAGTTCCGAATTCCGCGAGGCAAAGGAAAAAATGGATTCTTGGAGGTCCAAGGGTTTTTTCTAAAAAACAAAGGGGGTCTCCCTTAGGGTTATGAATGTAATGAAATTTTTGAGACAAAAATCTCAACATTTTTGGCGACCTCTGCAGGATAATTGCCTGCTAACGAAACTAGTAGCCTTGCAAGACATTGGGCATGGAGTCAACTCTACTCTGACAAAACTATAACCTAAGAAAGAAAAGTGCTGAGCTAGCCAAGACACGAAAACAGAACAAACAACCAAACAGGGAAACAAACCGAAGAACAACTCCTAAAGACTAAGACGTGTGCAGAAGCACTTATTGAAAACACAAACTAACCCTATTATTTACAACTTTTTAGGACTTTTGGAACGAGTGCTTTCCTCAAAAGCAAGTTTTGAGGTATATCCCATTAATTGGGATTGGTAATTCTTCGCCATCAAGCTTGGCAAGCTGGAATGCGTTTGGCCCTTTGCACTGAGTGATGACATACGGACCGCTCCATATTGCATCAAATTTGGTGTGCCTGCTTGGTTTTGCTTTATCTGCATCCCACTTTAGGACCATATCTCCCTCATTGAAGCTTCTTGCAGTTGCCTTTTTATCGAAAGTCTTCTTGACTTGTGCTTGATTTGCCTCCAAGACTTTCATCGATTGATGTTTGATTTCTTCAAGTTCCATGAGCTCAGCTAATCTTACTGTCATTTCATCATTATCAATCAGGGCCAACTGGTGATTGAGTTCTAAATATGGTAGCTCGATTGACAGTGGCACTCAGGCTTCTCTTCCATACACCAACATAAAGGGAGAATTACCGATGGCCCTCTTTGGTGTAATTCTATCAGGCCACAGTGTTAATCTCAGTTTCGTATGCCACGCCTTTTGGTTATCTTCCATAGTTCGTTTAATGATCCGAAATAAATTCTTGTTGGTGGACTCAGCTAGGCCATTACCTTGAGGGTAATAATTTGAAGATGTGCTTAGGTACACATTATGCTTTACAGCCCATTCACTGATCTAGGTGCCCACAAAAGCCTTAGTGTTATCAAATATGATGGTGTGAGGAACACCAATCCTTGAAACTATGTTGTCCATAAAATCCAAAATGGATGTTTTTGTGGCATCTTTTAGAACAACTGCCTCTGTCCATCGTGTGAAATAATCCATTGTTGTAAGAACCCACTTGTGACCCGCACTTGATGGCAGATTGATCATGTCGATGAAGTCTACGCCCCATTGGGCAAACGAAATGCAGCTAGCCTTTGCTTATCAATGAAGTAAGCACACTTCTCACAATTTCTTACCCACCGATGGGCCTCCTTAAATAACTCAGGCCAATAGTAGCCTCCTCTCATAACTTTAATGGCCGTAGTTCTTGTTGAAAAGTGTCCTAACAATCCATCATGAAATTGTTCAAGCACTTTGGGCACTTGCTCATGCTCAATACATCTTAACAAGACTCCATTCAAATCTTTTCAGAATAAAATTCCATTCACAAGAACATAAGGTATTGATTGGAGTTGAAAATACCTCTTCTTTGATTGTTGGAAGTCATAGGGATATTCGCCAGTCTGCAAGAAAGGGGTCATGTCTTGAATCCAGCTATTAAATGAGTGTAGATTGTCTGGGTGAGGTATATTTTGGGCATATACTGTGTCAGAAATGGGTTCAGCAGTTTTGATGTCGACAGCTAGTTGCTCGCATAGTCCTTTTCCTCTTACCAGCTTTGTGATCATGATATCTACGTCATACTCCATGACCTTCCTAATCCATCCTGCTCGCTTTTCATTTATATCCCTACTCAGTAGAAATTCTTTGACACTCTAGTGACTAACCATCAAATGTACTTTGTTGTTGGAGAGCATGTGTCTGAATTTCTTAAGTGCTTTGACTACCACATACACTTGTTTTTCCACGAAGCTATAATTCTCTTCATAACCCTTCAAAGATTGGCTGAAGAAAGATATTGGCTGCTCCAATCCTTCGTTATTGTGCTGAGTCAAAATCGCTGAGATACTCCCCTCCCCTCCAAACGCATAGAGGATAAAATCTTTCTCATAGTTTGGGTTAACCAAGGTGGGCGCTTGGGAGATAGCTTCGAAGCTTTCTTTCCTCTCTTGCATCCAACTGAAAAGATTTCCCTTCTTTAACATTGCAGTAAGGGGTTTGACCAAGGATGCAAAATTCGGTACAAATCTCCTCACAAAGTTAATCTTCCCGAGGAAGCTTTGTAACCCCTTTTTATTACTTAGCAATGCCAATGCAGATATGGCTCTAACTCGTTCAGGGTCTATTGCAAGACCTTCTTTGGACACTATATGTCCCAGTAACTTGCGTTCATGTACTGCAAACACGCATTTTTCGGATTAAGAGACACGCCGAATTCTCTACATCTTTTGAAAATCTTTCGCAAGTGATCGAGATGTGCACCAGCGTGCTTAAACTAGACTGTGATATCATCCAGATATACTAAGAGTATATCATTTATCAGACCTTTGAATGCCATATCCATAGCTCTTTGAAAAGTTGCCCCTGCATTTGTCAGACTGAATGGCATCTTCCTATACGCGTATGTGCCCCATTTGGTGGTGAAGGCAATCTTAAATTGGTCTGATTCTTGTACCAGGTTTGATTATAACCCGAATAACCGTCCAGAAGAGAAAATCTCTCAAATCCCAACACTGTTTGCAGAATTTATTCCATAGGAGGAAGAGGATAATGATCTTTCAGTGATGCTTTGTTCAAGTCTCTAAAATCCACACACAAACGGATTTCACCGTTCTTTTTTTTGACAGGAACCAGATTTGCCACCCAAGATGAGTGTTTGATTGGAAATATTATATTAGCCTCTATCAACTTAGAGAGTTCGTTCTTCGTCAAGGGTTCAATCTTCGGATTGATGGGTCTCTGTTTCTGCCTGACGAGTTTTGTCTTTGGATCCAGTTCGATAGTATGTTGTGCTAAAATTGGGTTGAACCCTCTCAAATCATGATAACTCCAGGCGAAGTTATCATCAAACTCTCGACACAATCAAACAAAATCTGCTTCTCTAAAATATTGCATACCTTGCCTATCTTGAGTGACTTGCCTTCCGATACAGTGACGGGTTCGCAATCTTCTTCATTGATGGTAATATTCTTCTTCTCGTTTTTCAATTGGTCGTCAGAGTTAAATATATTTTCCAACGTAACAAGACCCATGGGCAACTTATTCATTTTCAGCTGTATGATCTGATCACCATATTGGTCTTGCAACCTTGATTGATTTCGTTCTGAAAACTCAGCGTCTTCTCTTAAAAAATTCACGATTTTCTTGTCACTATCAAAAACCTGCTAGTTAATCATGTTATCGAGGACAGAAGGCCTTACAATCAACCTCACATGTTGGTTGCTTTCCTTTTGCTATCTCAACTGGTTGATTATACTAAGACGTGACAGAAGCCATGCGGTCAGCATCCTTATTTTGTGCTCTTGGTACTGCTTGAATATTCAAGGCAGTGAAGTTTGCTTGTAGGTCCCAAACCCTATGCTTATATGACCTTAGCAAATTGTTTTTGGTCACACTTCTTAATCTAACCTGGTGAACAATAAGTTCACTATCCCCAAATCCCTGTAAGAACCTAATTCCTCTATCCTTGGCCAACTGGAGGCCTCGAATCAATGCTTCATATTCAGCTACATTGTTGGTGCAGCTGAATTGGAGTCTACACGAATAGAACTTTCCTTGTGTGGAGATATCAATACAACTCCCAGACCTGCACCGTTTCTACTTTGTGAACCGTTGAAATATAACTGCCACATACCTTGTAGATCCTAAGCTAGTTTGACTAAATTCGGGTTGATTGCATCTTGTTCATGAATACAATACGTCCCTAACCATGTTTCTTGTACATAGTTATAAGGATCAAATTGCAGGGCTGATCCCCCATCATCCATGTGAGTGTCTGGGATTTCTTCTATAGGTGTTGCATTCTCTTGATCCACCTCTTCCTCCTCTTGGTCTTGCAAGGTAAAGTTCATCTCTACAGGAGGAGTAGGATTATATGGTTCGATATGTTCCTTTGCAATTGGTTAAGCTCTTATTGTTACTCGAGTCCCATATCTTGTTCTAAGTAGCATATGAGAGCAATCAGCAAATAGATATCCTCCTATTTTTGCAATGAAATCTCTCGATAGACAAATGGTGAAGTATGGGGGGAGGTCTATGACTAATATGTCCTGAGTAATTGAAAGACTAGGACAAGCACGAATAGTGAAGTTTAGTCCTTTTATAATTCCTACTGTTTGAACAGCAGTTCCATCTAGTTGCACTATCCCTTTATTAACAGGTGTATATTTTATTCCTAGAGCATCTGCTATTTTCTTGGGTATGACGGAGCTACTAGCCCCTGAGTCTACCATGCAATTGTGTACCAAATGCTTCTCTATTATAAGTGAAAGGGAAAACGGAGGAGGCTTACCATTTTTGCCTATTTTATTGTCAATTTGAGGCTAACATAAATTCACTGCAAGCGTAAGTCCCTTGGCTGGAGCCTTCTCCAATATCTAGAAATTCTTCAAGGCATGCTACAGTAAGTCCCTTTGTGCTGGTATAGATAGGGCTTCCCACATAGTGACATTCAAATTAGTCTTCTTCACTTGATCAACAATGCTAAAAGGGACATTACCAACCTTTGTCGGTACTTTTGTAGGGGCTACGTCTTCTTTTACAAGATTTGGAGTTGACACCTTTGCCTTGAATTGATTGGTAGGTACGAAGGGTGGTCTTTGCACTGTATTACTTTTTGCCGGTTCCGTTGTTGCTTTGAAAGTTAAACCCTGGTCCACTCTAGGGAGTTGATCAGCTTCTATTGCTCTTTTCTTGGAACGTGTATTAGCTGCTACAGGCCCTGCACTGTTAAAAAATGTTTCATCTTGGTTTGTTCCACTGAAATCATCCTCCTGCCAATTGAGAAGAGTTGCTTCGTTTTGAGCAAGTTCTTGTGTCTCTGCTTGTTGTGAAGTAGACCCTTCTTGGTGCTCTTGCATATTCACTACACCTTGCACCATCAGGGCTTGACTGATAACACCATTCGGACAAGTATTCTGATTATGGGGCAGATTGCATGGATAATACCACTTGTATTCTTGAGCCAAATTATTTTGCACTGAGACAATAGCTTTGGAAGCTCCGGGTGCCGGTAATGGACGAGTGTTTGGAGATCTCGGTTGTGCATTTTGTCCTTGTTGATTGTTACCTTGATAAGGCTGCCTATCCCCTTGGTAGGGTTGCCTATTCCCTTGGTATGTAGGGTTAGATGGCTGAAAAGGCTTATGGTTTTGTGCTTGTTGTCTTTTCATCGCCACTAACTCATTTCCAAAACTCTTGAGTTATGACTTGACCTCATGCAGTTCATCCGTATGTGCAGGAGTTAAAGCAGGTGTCTTACTTGTAGTAGGGATTGGAGGAAGTGCAGGTGGGGCAATAGGGGCTATTTCTGGGAATAGAGGCATTGGGGGTCGTGGCGCAATTTTTCCGACTTGCTTCCAAACAGTTCTCAGCCCTTATTGCAATATCATAATCCGCAAGAAGTGTGTTACCACCCATTGACTGAATCATCGCAGCTATATCACTATTACAGGCTTTCAAGTAATATAAGAAGGCGTTATTTGCAGTGGGCTTAACCAAGATTGAAATTATGTTCCAAGTCTTCTGGAAGCGGTAATTGAAGTCAGTCATTTGTTCATGAGGGGCTTGTTAAATAGCAATCAACTGTTTGACCAAAGAAAGGTGGTCGCACTTGTCCTCAAAGTGGGAGCACATTGCAGCGCCTAACTCATCCCAAACTCTAATCGAGGCGGGAGCGAGACCTCTGTACCATTGTAAAGCTTTTCCCTTAAAAGAGGAGACTAGGAGTCTGATTGCAACATTGTCTTCGACCACGTTATGAATTGAGCAGAGATTAACAATGTCTTGTATATGTTATGAAGCGGTGGTAGAAGTTTCACCAGTAAAATATGGCAGACTTTTTAAGGCTGAGACTGATATATCAATGTTGGGCCAAAATGAGCGGACTACCTATATTAAAAGCTACAAAATTCTGATTTCTAGCCATTGCGGGGGATATAGAGCTGATCGGAGTGACCAAAGGGGATGGGAATAAAACCATAGGGTATACCTTAGGCTGAGGGGTGACTGTTTTTGTTCTCTTCTTTGATGGAAATGATAATTCTAAAAAATCAGCCCTCTTACCTTTGATAGACAATCTTGTTTGTTTGCTTGGCATACGTCAACTTGAGTTCGTGAGTCCGTAAGCCACTGGAGTCGCCAAGTGCTTTGATAATTGCACGAAACTCGTACAACGGTTGATGAGACTAGCACTGATCTCTATGAAATTTTCGGATCCCACCGGGCATGCCAAAAACTGTTACCACATGGGATTGCACCTTTCTTGATTATGTAGCTTGTTATGCAAGTGCCTAATGAAACAATGGAAAAACCTCCAAAGCCGTGGGACCTTGGCAATTTTGAGGTTAATCTCTGGAGAAGGCCGACTTCCTCACTAAAATCTAATGCAAACTGATAAGATATCAGTCTTGTGAAAATCTCACTCTTTAGTGCTTTTTCGATCCTAAACTAGGGTTCTAACAGGAAAAGGGTTGAAAAATTGAAATTTGCAAAAAACTAGAAATAAGGTGATTGCAACAAATTTATATAGTGGATCTAGATGCTTGCTTGAAAAGCACAATAGGGCAGAAAGTAGATTGAGTTTATGTTAAGCACAGACTTATGCAAACTTGGAAATCAGAGGCAATTTTCCTGTTAATCTTCAACAAAGGAAAAAGATCTTTATTTCAAATGATATTATCAAGAGGGCAAAAATACCACAGATGATTTATCTTGAAATCGAAACAAAAGATAAAAACTTCCACAAAAAATTAAATAACTTGCATGACACAGAGATTCCAAAGACAAGAAAGGCAAAACTCAACTTTATTTCTCTCTAAAGGCTATAGCTTGTAGCAAATACATTCAAAATGCAAAAAAATATTACTAACAGCAAAAAAGATAGATTGGGCCACGGGGTTTGCCCATATTTATACAAAAATGTCTTAGAAGACATGTAGTTAACAAAACTTGAATGCCCAATTGAAGGGGATCATGCAAATCTGAAACCCTCATGCAAAAGGGGCGAGTTCCTCTATTTCTGGCTCTCGAAACAGAGCCACCCTCTACGGACGGTTTAGTGGTTGGCAAGACTCGGAGCCCACCATGCACTTTGCACGTTGTGAAAACGTGCAATGTGAATACCGAGCTCTGGATTTCGCCAGATGGGTGCGTGGCGGGACACAGAACCCCCCATGCACTTTGCACGTTCAAGGCACGTTGTGAAAACGTGCAATGTGCATACCGAGCTCTAGATTCCGCCAGATGGGTGCATGGCGAGATGCGGAACCCGCCATGCATTTTGCACATTCAAGAACGAGGAAAGTGCATGGGGAGTTCCGGATTCCACAGACTTTGGATTTTGGTGCTTCGCAAGATCCGAAACCCGCGAAGCAATTTGCAATGGCGCAAATTGCATCTAGAGTTCCGGACTCCGCAAGGCAAAGGAAAAAATGGATTCTTGGAAGTCCAAGGGTTTTTTCTTAAAAACAAAGGGGGTCTCCCTTAGGATTATGAATGTAATGAGATTTTTGGGACAAAAATCTCAACAATGGCCACTATAGGTTACACCTCTTGGCATAAATAACAGTTAGGCATTACACCAACACGAAACTAACAAGGCAACCGTGTCACATTAAAATATTGCCACCCAATTATATGGCCGGCACCTCATCACACTCACTTCTGTTATGTTTTCCAATTGCGTGCTCCATAAAATGAATCGGGTCTTGCATTAATATGTAGCCTTATTATTTCCTCGAGTTGTACACAAACATGACTGCTGGAATGGTCTTTGCTGAACAAAAGCAAGAACCAATTCAATATAATTTCCTTTTCCATAAAATAATCGGAAATGTCAATAGTAAATTAACTCTAACAAAATTCTCTCAAAGAACCCTGTTGTTGCTGCTGTGAGCGAGTGAAGACTGCAGTGGTGTCTGGGATTCAAAATCGTGTGCATGATGCTTTGAATGGTTTTTTGACTGATAGTATAAAGATGAATGACAAAGAAAGGTTTGGAATTATTTATAGGCGAAGGTTAACATTAGGTGAGAGAGTAATAATGTTACCCTTGCTGAGAAAGACATGAAACATGGAGGAGGTAGGCATTAGGGCCCGGAAAGACACCATAACTCAGTTATCCATTGACACTGTAACTATTACATAAAACCCATGGGGTGACCGCTGTAACACCATGGATTCTTCACAGTTGCATGGGGGCACTGCATAAGTGTCATTTGACACATGGCAGGGGTTTTCGGCGGTCCGAATGGAGGTACAGAGATCTGCTATAATCAAAACCACAGCCCAGTGCATCATAAAACAAGTTGAAAAACTCGAACACACCTAGGAGAATGACTGAGAGGCTTGTCGACCCCAGTTTAAGTCACAAGGTGACTTAACTGGCTAGAAGAGGGAAAGATGTTGCAACTAGGACCATATGGAAGGACTCCAAGACACAATTTATGCTTGAGATAAAGTTGCTAAATACAAGGACTCGTCATATGGTAGAGGTAGAATCGAATGTATGTGTGCTAGTCCAACAAATAATGTCACACTTCTAAAAGCAATCTATCTAGGATGGGAATTATCCAAGATTAAAAAAAAGGAAACATGATGTTCTTTGGTTCTTTTGATGGACAAATTCAAACAATGTGATCTGCGCTAGCAAAAGGAATCAAGGAAGTAAGTAGGCTTGGAACACAAAACTTGGAAATCAAGGGAGACCCAGAGATTAATGTAAATGTGACGACCAAAGGCAAAGCCAATAATCAGAGATTGGATGCCCTTGTTGAGGAGGCATTGGCCTTTAAAAAAAATTACCTTATTAACTTTTGTCCACAACACTAGATCCACTAATAAGGTGGCAGACCACCTATCCAACAAGAGTATTACCAAGCTCTTAGTTATTTGGGAAAAGGAACACTTACAATCCCAACAATGTTTGGGAGGAGTTAGAAACTTTGGTATCAAAATTATTTCCGAAGGATTTGAAGTAACTATCCACTATTGTGAGCTGATAGGGCAGGTTTCCCCACTGTTTGTGGTTCTGCTCCTGTCGTGGTTCTGTTCAAGGGTCTGCTGTTGCCCGCTCTTCTGAATTTGACAGCAGCGTCAGGCAAAGGCCACTAAATTCAATGTTGCTGCAGCTCAAAAAGGAATTGCACATATTGATAAAATTAATACATAAAAGAAGATGGATATGTTGCTGAGTATTTTTTTATGTTTTGGATCATAGAAACTAGGTTTTAAAATTGTTCCACGTTATATTTACAAGATTTCAAATTCTCCTGAAAGAGCTTCTTTTGATTATTAGGGTTAGATGCATAATCTATTGATAAGTGACCAATGTATATAGCTTGACACATTGGAGAAACAACCTTCAATGCTAATTCCTACATTATGCCGGGGTCTAATGAAAGTCTGTTTCTGCTCCCTGTTGTGTATTATAAACATAAGCATCAGGGTATTCTTCAGACATTTTGTAAGTGTGGTCCACCTTTTATGAACTTTATGTAACTTCTCTTTAATCTGAAACAAACAGGATAACAAGATTGAACCCTTATTAAATCAACATGCTGTGCTGTGAAACAGCTATAAATAGTCCATGATGTCATCCTGACATGTTCACCAATAGAACACCAAGATTGGTAAGATATAGTTCAAAGATCTTAACCTAGTTGACAGAAATTTGTAATGAAAGGACTTATATTGTAAAAATTATCAATGATAGTTTGTACAATACCACAAATGCAAAAAAGTACACATATGAGTAGAAGAGAGAAAATTAGAACGTTTTTCTGAATTCTATGTTGAGAATTATTATCTAAAACAGCATAAGCTAATCCCACCTTTAGTTGCAAAGGTCAAGGAGGCTCTCATACATCTGACTAGTTTCCTAAATAGTAAAAAGCAGTGCTCATTTCTAGTGCAAAGGATATATTTAAAGAAATACATCCGATCCTCTACATTTTAATCAAGAGAAGTTGCTGATGGTAAAATCTTTATGATGGTCTTGATCCGTTTACTTCCAAGGGGCTTCATGTAAAATTCTGATAGGACAGAACATCTAAACATCCAAAACCATGACCCTCCTATATAGTTTTTGTCAACTACCTTAGCAGATCAAATTGTTTGGCAAAAATAACTTACAAGCCTCCAGGATAGATATATGGTAGTCCATCAACTCCAACTGGCACTGCACTTTTGGAATCGGTCCCATTATATTGCAGTGGTCAAGGACTAAAAATTACCTGCTGTGGAGGTATACATAACTTCTCAATCCTTTATACTGAACCAACCCATACAAATAATCAAGAATTAGATAAATACAATGTGAGGCACATAAGCTTAACAGCCCAGCCTCAAATCACACAGAGAAATGGATGAGCTTTGGATTCTCTATAGGCTTTTAAGTTTTACCTATGAGCATTTCATGCAATGAATATAGAGTAATTATTTCAAATTTTATTTCTTCCTCTTTTTGTTCACATCACGTAGTTTTTATCCCTCAAGCTAACCTTCCTCTGTCTCTCAGCACTGTTCTGTGATTTTTCCAGACAATTCAGTAGCAAGACACGTTTGAAACAAACACATTTCCAAATGTTGTTGGGGCATTCCAAGCGAAAATTTAGATAGACAGCAGAATTCAATCATCTAATATAGTTTTGGCATTCTTTTCTTCTAAAGAGGATCAACGACAAATAAATATATGCAATAAGGTTTTTTTTTATTTTGTCCACGGGTAACAGGCCTATATTTGAGTGGTAGATTTTGTTTCCCACATCGAGACCTAGGTTCTAAACTCGTAGACATGTTGCTTGCCAAGGTTCCGCTAAAAGATCTCCTGCTGTATATGTACTCACTAGGATACAGTGTAGGATTTATACAGGCTATTATGTAATCGCTAATATTGTAATCAAAGCTTCTTGAAGGAAAAAAAAATCTCCTGTTGTAAATGTACTCACTAGGATGAAATGTAGTATGATCTCTGGCAACTATGTTATCACTAATCTTGTAATCAAAAGTTTCCTCGACCAAAGGTAAAATACTAAAAAGATTCAGAGACTTGCCTCTTTCCTAGAGCTTCCACATCGGCAGAACTTAACTGTAACGATGCGGCAAGTATCAACACAAGGACCTGAGTGACATCGATCTGGACATCGATGCACAGAACATCGAAGCGTCTTCTCACATGTTGAACCGCAGGTTGGCACCACAACATCACAAGGAATCCCATTATACTCCACTTTCCCACAAGGACAAGTCCTCCTTCCCTGCAATTCACATTCCCCACAAGGACCCGCGTGGCATCCTTTAAGGCATGAATGTTTTCCGCAGCTGAGCTCCCGATCACAAGGATTTTCACATCGAAATGCAGACTCTGAACAAAAGCATTCCTTCTCCATCTTTCCACATTGGCATCTGTAAATTCCCTTCTTTTGGCACGGACGACAGGGGCCATCATGGCACTTGTCTTCACACCTATGTAGCCCACAAGCAAGGGGTCTAGAACAGGGTCCATTGCATGAAAAAATCTTAAGCCCGCATCTTCTGACATCAGACAGAGCACCGCAGAAACACTTTGCCTTCACAAGCTTGGGGCATGGTGGACATGGCCCTGGATGGCACAGCAACACACACTCATGCCCACAATTCCTCTGCAATGGCCGCCGACAGATCTCCCCACAGGTATGTGGAGTTATCCACGGATCATTGGGAGGATCATCCAATTTCCCACAGAAACACTTGTACTTCCTGGGGATTTGCGACTGTGGATAATCAAGCCTACATTTAGGGCAATGCCAGCATGAATTTTCTAGGGCTGTGGAGGCAGCTGAAGGAAATTGGTCTCTGGACAACCTTGCAATGGATCTCTCTGCAGCTGAATTGGATGCCTGCCTTGCCCACTCCTGAATACAAATCAAATGAAAAATTGCATGACAACCCAACTGGCAATCCCAAATGGAATCAATAGATCTGACTTTCTCTAAGCATATCAGGCATGACACAGCACCACTTTTTGATGCAGCAAGTAGGTTTCTTATCTTGGAAAGGCCCACAGCATTTGAATTGCCATGAATGGACAGATATTCATTGAATATACTCTCCCCAATATTCTGATTAGCTAATTTGACATCATCTTCTTCACTGCTTGTATCATCGGAATTTTCATCATATGTAAAGATTTTTGGGTCATTAGGTTGACTGTTTTGCAATGTATTTGTAGACCGTTGATTGTTTTGCAATCTATTGATAGACCATGCATTTGGAGCTCTGGATCGAATTGTTTCCATGGATTCTGAAACTTACAGTACTTCGCCAGCGAAATGTTTAGGAATGTGATTTTTTCGATATATACTTACAGAGGTGCTGGAATGTCATTTAGATCCTCTGTGAAAAAAAAAACTCATACATTCGTAAAGCATACCTGATATATAGAAACGGCATGACAGTAATGTTCGTAATGAGTAATCTTACATTGTTGTGCGTCGCAATTGCCGTCTCCTAGTTTTCACACCGCACATAAATACCATTGGGATGGAAACCAATAGATAATCGTCATTTCTGTCGACTATGCTGCAACGATTACATGAGTCGGTTATAATTGGAGATCCATTCTCGTTGGTAAGAGATGTGATACAATCTTAATTTATTGGGAATTTGGAGGTTAGGGGAGATTGGAAGCTCATCGCGATTGATTAAATTTATTTTTTTAATTAATAAATTTTATAAAAATTAATTACTTTATAGATTTTTTTAACTTTGCTATGAGGGAATTATAGGTATCTATTGAAACAATAGTTTTTATGTAACGGATCAATAAAATGCAAGAATTTTTATGCATTCTAAAGTTTAACACTAAATATTAAAAAACATTAATTCCAGCCACTGTGTGTATATCGACATATTATAAGCTTTAAGGATTTCTGAATTTGTTTATGAAATTTGGGAAGGATTGAATTGAACAAAGGAGAAGAATTTATTGTGCTACGTACACTTTTTTGTACTTGGATTGCGTATACTTTATAAGTATGTCAAAAAACATAAACGGGATAATGCAAACTTCGGCACAGAAGAGAGGGAGGAAACCCCTCTGAGTTTAAAAGGGTTCAACATTAAATTAACAATGTCTTATCTTTAATTTTTATATTGATTTTTATTTATTATTATCGTAATAAATAAATTATACATTTTATTTATTTATAATATTACTAGCTTATTAATGTATGTATTATATCTATTTGATGTTAAAGCAATTTATATCATTATTATAGATACCATAAATATTGTAACTTAAATATATTTATGACAATTTATAATTTAATTATTTATAGGCTTGGAGTATGTTGCTTAAAATGATCAAGAAGGGCCTCATTCCCAAGTTTTCACTTTGCAAGAAAGTCAACAAGAGTCTTTTTCAAAATGGAAAGCAAGATATGGCGTAGGAGCTAGAATGCAAAATTAACAAGATAAAAAATACTATAAACAAGAATATACCATGAAGTAGAAGTGTCTCAAAGATCGGGCCTTTAGATGACACAACATAGTATTTCTTTTCAGTTCTATGAGCAAAAGACTATTTGAATTTGTCAATCTAGAAAGTATTGCTTTGTGTCCAAATTTTGTTGTCATATATGTGGATCTTAGCTAGCTGAAAATAAAATGAAGAAACTACAATATGATCTTGGCTAGCTAGTCTATATTATGTTTCAAGATGATCATTGCTACCTGTTAGGACTTTTTGAGAATGTTGTTTCAATGGAGACATTCTACTATTAAATTCATGCAGGCAGAGTAGGAAGGATTGCTTCATAGTTAATAAATCTTAGTGTTTGCCAAATGGTAGGCCTCTGAAGGGGGTCAGGACTGGAGCACAACCCCATAGTCAAAACCCATTTCATCTCTATACACATCTAAATTTGCTCACTTCATTCATCATCACTAATATTACTATTAGTCGACACTAATTTTTCTTATCTCATTTATATTTTTTAATTTTATCCTAATATCACCCCTTCTAATCATTTATCTAACATTCCCCTTCATTCTTCTTCATCCATTAACCTTACTCATACCCCACAAATCAATTAATTTACCTAATTCCCTATTATCTACTAACTAATCTCACTTATCCATTATATTAGAATTTTAAATTCTAATCCCACCTACCTTAGCCTATTTCTAGGCTTTCCTACATCCCTAGTCCCTAATCACCTACTAATCTTGTTTATCCCCCCAATGGATTTTAGAATTCTTCAAATTCTAGAATCCTCTCTATCTCAACCATTTCTCTCTAGAAGCCTCTATTCTAGAGGCTTCTAAGGTATTTTTAATTTCTTGGATAATCCTCTACCATTGATCCTTTTCATCCCAACTTTAAATATTGGCCATTACCTTCCCTCCATGGCTTATTTAAACCAACCCATCCTCCATCTCCAAACTAACTATTAAAACCATAAAATCTCCATGTTAATATGATCAACCAGTCCATGTTATCATCCAAGTCATTGATCAAGCCAACATCATGCCATCATGCTAAAAATATGAGTCTTTCGTAAGCAATCCATAATCAATTAGTCTTTTTCTTGTTTTGCATCTTGTTTAGAGCATTTAACTTTAGGTTATAATGTTGGTTTTAATGTCTATTTTGTTTGCATTATAGTCAAATGGCTCTAAATAATGAAGCAGATTGGTGTTTTGAGTGATTTTGGTTAATTTGCACATCTAAATCTATTTGCTCAAAATTTCCATCTTATAGTCTCTTCCACATTATATGCACCTCCAAGCCTAGGATCTACAGCCTGCAATAGCTTGTCTTCTTTTATAAGCTTCCACCCCCAGTCGATAAGCATAAACTCTTCAAGATCGTTGGTGTTGAGGTCAATGGGTCATCTTTTGCAAGTTATTTATAAGAGAACCACATTATAACTGAACACGTTGGATTCCAAGGTGGCCTTGCCTATTATGGACCATTCTAACACAATGTAGCCAGAGTCTCGCCTCCCATGCTCGTAGTGAGAGAGGCAGCATGGTTGTGAATTTTGATAAATCGAGTGAGGCCAAAGTCACCCAGGCAGACTTTGTAGATGGAGTTGACCATGACATTGCTAATCTTGACGTCCTTGTGTTAGCATTCCTCATAGATATACAGTAACACATGCCATGAAATTTTGTCACTTAGTTATTAGTTGATGTGATGTCAAATAGGTTGTAATGAATGATAGTATTAAATTTAAAGGAATATTCTCCAATAACACTCCCATGAATATGTCATTATTTAGGTTTAAAACTTTATAAAATCTTTGTATTTTTTTAATGATATATGTTTAAAGCTATTTGACTGGTTGAAAAAAAAAGTTATTGCAAAAGTGAAACCTATAGAACCTGCTATGGCAAGACTAATAATCTCAAGTTACATTATAATGTATAGCTCACTACATACAATATTAAATGAATAGTAAAATTATTAATAAGATTAAGAGGATTGATTTGAGATGTTTGATAATGAGTTTTCATATGTCCTTGAGTTGAAGACATTAAAGTCATTAGTTAAATTGATTGATAGTTAATTGTAATATGGATAAATGGACTATAATATTAATTGTTACAAATACTCAGCTACAATTAATTAAGATAAACTACTTTAGATATCTTAAATATATTTATTTAAAATATATTAAAAGATATCAATCTCAAGATTCGTATTTTAGATTTTTAAGTACATACTATATTGATTAATAATTCTAATACCTTCTTTATCAATTTCTTATCAACTAGTTATAAAGAGTAGCTACACAAGTGTGTTGGGTTCGGAAAAACAAACTAGACAAAGAAAAACAAACTCCAAATCCATTAGATGGCCAAGATATTATGATTGTTCGATTGACTTATGCAATCATAAATAAATAAAACTTGTAAGCAACATTCAAGTGGATGTCAAATTTAAAGCTAAAATTGTCCTGTAACAACCAAATGGGTGTCAAATTTAAGTTCAAACATAATTGTGAACTTTTCACTCCTTTACTGCCATTGTAGAATGCCTATTAGTGTAATATGTGTAAAATAATAGTATAACCTAATTAATTAATTCCAATATGAGAGAGAGATGATATGCAAGGTTTAGAGGCATATTTATTTTATTTCACAATCTAGTGATAGTTTTAAGGGTGTAACAATGGAAATCTATGTCTATGAGGGGTTCACCAAAATGTTTAACAAATGGATGGAGTGTACATGTGTTAAAAAAACACTACACCAATTAGGTAAAACAAGCACATAAGATAAATCTAAGTAAATATATCAATAAATCAAATCTATATAGGCTTAAGGGGGAGAATAACAGTACCTTGAAAAGTTAATAATCAATAAAAACATAATATATGAGAAATAATAGAGAAATATTTGTTTTTTACTTACCAGGACCTTGACATTTGCTCAAAATGCATATAAGGTGGTCTTGAAAATGTGCATAATGAACTAAAGCAATCAAACTGCATTTTATCTTAGTGACATCTTTTGAAATACTCTAAAAAGGGTAAAATTGGTTTCACCCACTCTGAAATGATAATATGTGCCAAAATTGGAAAACCTACTTTAAAATGACTATGTTGATCCTTGCAATCTCAAACTTTTTAGAACCCTTCAACAACCGTAAATACGCATAAGCCTCACTTAGATTTACGAATAAGTTGAACGATTGATGCGTAATTTGACATAATAAAAGAGGGAATAAGCCAATTAAACAATCCCACACAATGAATAAAAAGGGAATAAGGACCAAAGGACCCACATAAGCAAAGATACCACTTTTAGATTACTTTGAAAGAGGTGTGACCACTTTTAGATTGCTCTAAAATAGGTTCGACTACTTTCAGACTCAACTCTAAAACAATAAAAAATTAAAAACATGAGAAAAAGAGAGAGAAAGGGAATCCTCAAGCACAAACAAACACAAATAAGAGAAAAAATATAAGAAAGAGAGAAGAATGTGGCCACACAAAAAGGAAAGGAGAAATAAAAACACGATAAAATGTCAATAAGCACCTAACTTAAAACAATGATTTATATGCACAAAAGATTGTACCAAGATTAGGTGTATACAATCCAAAATATATATATATACCCCACCTAATCCTAAATAAATATCGTTCAAATGCCTCTAAATACATATCTTTTTACCTCGCATAATCCCAAACAAATATTTTCTAAAGCCCAAACATTATTGTTCGAATACCTCTACATACATGTCTTGATAACCTAAATAATCCTAAACAAATCTAGTTCAAACCCTCTTCAATACATCTTATAAATGTAGAACAGGATTGCAAAACAAGTCAGTTCATATGTTAGTACATAAAACAAATGACAAACATAAAGAACTAACTTTATTTGGCCTACTCCCTCGAGGGGCATAGATCAATGGACTCCATAAACTAGACAAGAAAACACAAGCAATGTCTTCCCTAAGTGACTCACCTCCAAGATCAGTCCATTAATTATGTTTATGCCCAGATTTGGTGCTCCAAGTCTTTGTGTGGTAGGGCAAGTGCCTCCAACATCTCTTCTTGCACTAATTAGTTTTGGCTCTTGATTGGGTGAAAATGGAAGAAGGTTTGAAGCTTTCTAGAGATATTTTGGCATGGTTTATTTGCACCTAAAAAATATTAATTGAAAATGGTCTTGGCCCTTATATTTATAGTTTTCCAATTGACTCCAACCTATGTGTGGTTAAGTTTGGGTTAGGGCTGGGAGGTTGAATGCATTTATGTTTTGGGAGAAGGGAGCATTGATAAGACATGGCTAGCCTTAATTATGATATTTATCTCATTTACGTTGATATTTTATATTTTTGACTTTAAGGCTGATGACATCATCATGACATCATATTTCATGATATTTTTTGAATTATGAATTTATAATATTAGATATTCATTAAGTTTTCATGGATTTGTTACTTAAGTTTTTAATATGGTTTGCTTTGTTTAGTGATTTTGTTTAGTCTTTTTGCAATTATTGGAAATCGGTCACTTGTTTAATTAAAATGGTTGAAATTTTTAATATGCTTGGTTGCATTTTGACTGAAAGTGAATCAAAGGAAGGTAGCAATTGTGTACAATGTAATTCCCCAATTAGGGATGCCTTGATACAAATTGGCACATGCATGTGACGTGTGTAGATGAATTAGAGGACTTCAGTGATTGAGAACATCAATTTGTTAAGTCACAATTTGACTTGAGACAAATTAGAAGAAAATAATGATTGCGTACAAGGTAATGCTCCAATTAGGGACATATTAACATATTTTGGTACTTACATGTGACGTGTGCAGATAAATTTAAGTATTTTGGTGATTTTGTTCTAGTTTGTGCATTATTGCAAAAAGTTGTTCAAACTTGCAATTTCTGCACAATAGTGGTAAGAATTGGATGTCTACATTTTGCTCTTGTTTGAGAAGGTGTGGTGAGACATTTGATAAAAATAATGACTTTTCAAAGAATAAATAAGTCAATTAGAATGATCACAATTAGAAGAAATAAATTTGTTCCCGCTATTTATTAAATTATACATGAGTTACCAAAAAATGGGTTACAAAAATGTCCCAAACAATGTTTAGGTGGCCCATGGTGCCCCCTTAAGGGGAGAATGGAAACAATGTAATTTTTATTGGTTAGCCCTTGACCAGAAGAAAACAACTCGTAATTCAACAAAAGAGATTGAAAAAATAGAACAATTAGAAGAAAATAACTTGTTTGCACAAAATATGGATATAGATGTATATTTATTTACCATGATTTTGTTAACTTCCATGTTTATCATTTTTAGTTATTTTTGTTATGATATGATAGTGTATGCTAATATCAAGAGATGCACGTCCCTAATTAGCATATGGATGTTGATTTATTCATGCCTCTGATTGATGTATGACTGGATGTTAGAGACTATTTTAGGAGATGCATGCCCTAAATTAATATATATAAATAGCCATATAGGTTGGGTAAATGAATCCATAGCATGACTTGATGCGTAATCTAGGAGATGTATGACCTATAGTAGCAAAAAGAGTCATGCTTTTTTTTAATGTTTAGCTCATGATTGGATTATGATATCCTAGTTAGGCAGCGGATATGTAGGATGGTGCTTTCTAAGATGTTGTTCAGTGTTGCACATTGTTGTAAAATCAGAGCACTTGGTGTTTAATTTGGCAAATGAAATTATGTATCATAAGTATGAACAACCTATAATAACAGTGGATTTCAATTCGCTAAAAGACTAGTTCAAATTTGAATATTTACAACTCAAAATAATGATATAAAATATCAAAACCTAAGTTAAAAACATTCATATTTGAACAAAAAACAAAAATAAAGAACTAAAAGTTAAATACAAAATGTAACCAACTTAAGAACAAGATATGAATGAGCACAACTTAAGTGAAAACAATAATACATCAAAACATAAAAAACCAATAAAATAAAGAGAGGATAGATTGTAAAACAACTTAGAGTCGAGATATGAATAATCAAGACTCAAGTAGGAATAAGATGTACAAGACATAAACAAGCAATAAAACAATCTAAATATAGAAGTAAACAACTCAAGCCCAAATTAAGGTAAGACTCAAGTGGTTTTCAAAATGTATTTAGATACGACACTCAAAACAAACAAGCAAAAATATGAATAAATAAAAGACACAAAACATAATGCAATTAAGATAAAAGAACTCAAAGGAAGCAATCAACAATTATGCATGTGCAGTGAATAAAGCATTATGTTTAGATCATGAACATGCTACGAAAGCATTGGGAATGGAAGAATAAGGAAGGGATGGTCGAGCTAACTCCAAATGCGCTAGGCAAGTGGACCCTACCTACATAGTCCCATGGACACTAGATCCAACATGAGCTTCAGGCCAAATGTAGTTTTCTCAAGAATCAGGATAGAAAAAATGTGGTGATAAGTAGAGAAACAATGATTAATAAAATAAAAATAGGAATGGTCTCACAAAATAGCGAGATTGAAAAGTTCTAGAATTATTCATAAAATGGTGAGAACGTAAAGGTTCTAAATTACTCATAAAATGGTGAGAGTGTAAAGGCACAGGGTATAGTGAGATGGAAATAAGAGTAGTTAAATTGACCCAGGATGCCCCATGCATCCAAGTGCTGTCTATATAGTCCATGTGGACCTCAGGCCAATGTAGTTCTCTAAAAAATGGGAGTGTAATGAAGGAACCAAAATGATGAATAGAATAAAGGGGAATTCCACCTAAAAGATGACACGACTTTATAACCCTCGTGGGGATTTTAAGCCCACATTCCCTAACTATGAATGTTTTTGGTATTTTACCTGAAACTTTAGAATGTTTTTTTTGGTTTTTGGAATAAGGAAAAGTAAGTTAATATGTTCAAATGTACAACGAACCATCTATCAAAGGACATTGGCCCTTAGGTATAGACTCAAACAATAACTAAAACTGATTGCAATAGTGTTCCTCTGCAAGCCAAAAACAAAGTCTGAGGCAAAAGGGGATACCACACAATAACAAATAGGAACAAAAAAACACACACTGGGAAAATAATAAGAGAATGATCAATAAGAAGAAGTCTCAAGTAATTATCAAACAAGTGAAACCATATGTTCACATGCCCTAAGATACTAACCCAAAAAAGAAGTTATCGATGTTGATGCTGATCAATCTAAATTGCCTCTAAAATATTAATTGAATATGTCTGCATACCCATTAGTTCATAATTAAGATCATGACTGGTAATAGGATTAGAATAGCCCAGGAGGATAGGTAATGGAAAGTAGGAATGGTCCAATAAGAGAGATAATAATTCTTGTCCTAATAGAATTAGAACAACCTAGGGGAGATAAAATGGTCTAAGTAATAGAATAAGAATGGTCTAGGTAATAGTATGTGTTGTCACTTGGATTTTCACCCCTTGAGGAGATGCTTCATCTCTCCTCATCCAAGTGTCATAATGGAAACATCTGACAAGCTGTGGGTAACCAATAAGTGAGATGAATCTCTAGATTTAAGGGATAGCTCCCTGAAAGTGTCTTTAAATGCTTTCAACTATACTAACTGATTGTTTATGGGGGGAAAGGGTTATAGTTTACATGAAATGAAACTTATTTTAGGGGTGATGCACCAAGATGTTTCCCACAAGACTATCATACCCTATCACAAAGAGACAAGGCATACAAAACTAGTTTAAGAGTCATAGAATGCACTAGCATTAATATTTCAATATGAAGGCAACATGCATGAAGACTATCCAAAGTAACTGAAACCATAGATCAATTGTAGATACTAAGGCTTCATTGTACACATAAGAATATATCTATACACTTAACAACACTTCATATGACCTGCTAGGCTGGAATCACTTGCATCAAACATGGAAAGATTGAGCGAAAGCAAGGATAAATGAAAATCTCGTAACCATTCACTATACATATCTTCACACACTTTCACAAGATGATATATAAATTAAAACTAGATTGAATTTATTTTCTAAGGCAAAGTACAATGTCAAAACTAGTAGGGCTTCACCATACATAGTGTGGTATTAGATTACAAAGGCCAAAATGGCAGCTACTTATAGCATTTGAGAGAGAAGTGGGAAAAGAGGAGTCCAAAGGTCACTTGAACACTTGTCATGCTGAGAGGAGTTACATGTGTAAAATAATGAAGTAGGAGACAGACTATGCAAGGTCTAATAGGACAAATGGCTCTCCAAACTATGCAACTCATGAAATGTGGCACGAAACTCCTTATTCTGCATAAGAAAAATATCTTCATCATTCCCCCTTTTTGAAACATCCCAAAACTAACTAGAGACAAATATAATGATTGAACTGAGAGGGAGGGGTTATGGACATGCTTATCCCTGCATTGTTTGGATTCCTAATCATCTAGATCCCTCTGAAAGTGAGCCATCACTATCTACAGTCAAAGAAACTCCTCTTTTAGTCACCCCTTACACTTGGCCTCAAAATTAGCTTCATTTTTCCATAAAAATCCATTCAAGGGAGTGGATTAAACTTGAAAAGACCCTCAATGGCCTTAGATTTCTTAGTTACACCTTAAATAGGCTTCCACTTGACATTTTCACACTTCTCACCATCTTGCTCACTTTACCAATTTTGACTGGCTAAGATGAAGCTATTGGTAGACATACATGTGAGTTTTTATGAAGAATTAAATGACCATGGGGAGTTACATTAAGTCCTAAGCTCACTCCCAAAGATGATTGTTCCTCTTGAAAGTTCTTAGAACCTACACAATGCATAAAACAATCAAGAAAACCAATTTTTTACCCTATTCATATAGATAGGGTAGCACAAAATTTGATGGGGAGGAGCCTTAGAGATTATTATACAACCTAAATACACTTTCATGGCCATTCTAGTCCATTAGAGCAGCTTTCCATCTTCATTTTCCCAATCGGGTCATTTCTAAGGGTTTGCATGGGTTTTAGACCATTTTGACCTTTAGTGATGTTTCATAAAGGTCTGACATTAGATAGAGAAAATAATGCCACAAAATGTTTTTTCATGACCTTATTCAACTCATTTTATCCCCTTGATTCTCCATACAAAGTGTCAAAGGAGATGTGAGCATCTCAAGTTGCTTACTCGAGCATTTCCTTCCATTTATATAGGGCATGATGTGGTCCAAAGCCAAAAGTGGCTCTCCTTGTGGTTTATTATACATAGAAATAGATTATAAATTATTGAAAGGACCTCATAAACATGTTCCATCTCATTATAGTGCTTATTTGAGGTTAGAAGTGAAGTTGACCCTTCATTTGGCTTTAGGCTTAAACCATGCTGGACAAGCCTGCCTGCAAACTTGATGATCTAGACCACCTCATTGAGTTACCTCATTCTGTGTAAGGTCTCTCATGTTTTTTTAGGTGTGATTCAACTTCCCAAACCTCTATTATATGTCTTCTTAGCCCTTACCTCATCCCTTTATATCCCTTCCTCAAAACTACAAGGTTTGCATTCAAAGGAAGTACCCTCTGTCTGAGACAAAATAGAGAGTACTTACCCTATTCCCTAAGATAAATTAATCATTGGAGGAGTTTATGAAATTAATATAGACATTTTATACCAATTTTAAACCCTTGGTATTATCATTTAACCTTCCAATTCCTCTAAAATCTAAGATAGACTATTAAAAGGCATATTATGTGCAAGGTTCAGGATGTAGACTGTATGATGCATCCTTAAAGGTCTATATCTATTTGTTTTCCATTATTAATGGATTATTTAGGTCATGAACATCATGGTGAATGTGTTCTATTTTTGTCTATCACTTCAATCTCTTATGTTTTTTCTCACACTTTGGCTGGTCAAGTGTGAGTGTAACTTCTGACTGTGTCTCTTATTTTGGAGGGGCACCTAACAAGTGACCTTGCATGGATTATAATTGAAAATAGTGCATTATCCCTCTCAAAACATTATAAGATCATATAACAATGATTTTTACCTATTCATTTATGTTTGGGCTATACCAACACTAAGAACATTACCCTTTTTTGCTCACTGCCTCTCACAATCATCTACAGTTGGTTGTGTAGGGTTCTGTAGGTCTGTATGCATGTTTAAGCTTGAGAAAAATGCCCCATGACCTTCTCAGAGTTTCATAGGGTTATTATCATTTTTTGAGACCCATTTATATATTGCTTATGCAATACTAACACCAAAACATCATTCTTCAGCCCATTGTTCACCACAATCGAACACAGTCAACTATATTGGAATGAGTAAGACCCTATAGATGAAGATTCTTCTTGGAATAGGTTTCTAATCACCTTTGAATCTCATAATCCATTTGGAATCATCTTTAATATACCAATGTAGGTGTTTTCATGCTTAAGTCCTTATTATGAATGGTTTAGAAGCTAACAATCAGCTGTAGGTGAGTATTTTCAAATGAAGGGACCCCTGTAGGTGTGTATGGGACTTGAAATACCACATATCAACATTATCCTAATGATATTTATGTTAATTAGTATGCCCTTCACTCAATAAATCCTTTAAAACATGATAGTATTCCTTTATTATCACCTTGAAATGTTAAGGTTACTTTGCATCTCCAAACCCTGTAGATATTACTGCCTGAATTCAGTGGCCAAAGGGTCATCTTTCGGCCTTTCAATAGCTACCTTCCATTGATCATACTCCTCCCATATTTTGTGGGGATCCTCTCCTATGTGAAGGAGGACACAATATTTAACCATTAACATTCCTCAAAACTATTGATAACCCTATTGTAAGATATCAACAAAGTGACAGGGTGCTTTATTTTGCATGTTTTAGGGATTTGATCCCTGAATACAGTCATCTCACTTTTCGAAGGTTCCTCACAGTTGGAATACCAACTTAGCATTCCATATAGGTTTTCCATGATTTCTTAAATGTTTTTGGATTTCAAGAAAGGGTCCAACTCATTTTTACACTTCTATACATGTACCATATATTTGTATAGGCTTGTAGATGCTCACACAATAGTATACATGGTAGTGACTGCAAACCTAAAGCAATGTGTATATCACATGATCTTGTACATGAATCTAAATTCAACTTAATTTACATGGAATTAAAACATTTAACTACTTAAAACAAGATCAACTACCCTTATTTCAGGGTGATTATTTCTAAGAGGTGCTTGTAGACGTACATTCATGGTTGCCTGACTGTATATGCTACATATGACTACCACCATAGACTCTTTATGCTATTTATAAGGTTTCATCTGACTATTTATACAATAATAACATGAAAAACACCTTTGGACTTTTCATTGATCCTATATACTATGATCGGAGCTCAAACATCAAGACTTTAGCTGAGAGCAGGCAAAAAGTTGACTGTGAGTATGACATGATTGAGTGTTTGATCAAAGCATGGTGTTGTAAAACCAAACATGGAAGGTAGGTTATCATTATGGCATTGATACATGGGAAAAATAACATCTTATTCATGTAAGACCCTTGTAGAGAACCAAACATTCTACAAACAAGGAAAATTGACTGAGACCTCACATGGTGGCACCTTCCTACAACATGAGATGATTTGCCTATTAAAACACCTTGAAACATGAAACCAAGCATGGAAAAAATTATATTGGGGATTAAACCTCCTATTGAATCAATCTTAGCAACTATATTATATGAAACTATCTGAACAAGAACAAAACCTATAGGGTATGGGAAATAGTGAGTAGAAAAACATAGTCAACTTGTTAGAGATGATTCATAAAACATAGTTGACCAATCCTTAAAATCTCATTATTTAAATTTATTTCTATAATTTTAATTTCATCTCCCAAATTTATTTAACTTGTAACTTATCCAACTGGTCGTACCAAGCATAAACCTGGTGATTAGTTCTATGTGTCTAGAAGGGTGAAGAATGAGTAGAATGGTTTTGAACCATTTTTAGCACTTCCAGAGTATGTCAAGCATTTATATGAGTATGAAGAAGATTAAGAGTCATCTCACAACCTTCTCCCACATGTCACACTCTCTTATGGGTTGTACAAGCGCCAAAGTCTTCCTTTTTCATTGTATTTCTTGATCTTTAGTTAGATAACCTGCAAGTTTCATATGGGATTGACATTCCTAATAGGGAATCTAACCTCTTGGACATTTTAAGGAAAATTTAGACACTTGGACACCTTAAAAATTGTGCCACTTACATATATGACACCTAAAAGGCTACCAAGTGACTCAAAATGACACATAGACTAATTAGACCATTACCAAGGCTAAAATAGCATTAAATTACATCAAATAAACTATAACATACCCTATGACAAAAAATTATACCCATATATAGTTTTTTACTATAGGGGGTTGACTCATTTTAACTTGTGGTCAAAATGGTCAATGATATGGAAATGGTCCAGGTTGTACAATAGGAGGTATAAGAATGGTCCAGGTAATAATGTAAATGGGTGCTCCCAATCACAGGTCTTATATATAATAGAAAAAAATAAAAGTAAAGCATGGAAATGTTTGAGGTACAATATGTTCATGGGTTGTTCAAGCTCTTGTCCATTTGGAGTAGCTAACCTGTATGCCCTGGAACCGTAATTTGCAGTGACCATAAATGGACCCAACCAATTGGCTTCAAATTTACCTTTCGTTTTACATTTAGCATTGGTGTTTTTATTCTTTTCCTTTAGGACCAAGTCAGCAACTTCAAACTCCCTAGGGAGAACACATTTGTTATAGCTACAACGTGGTTGGTTCTGATAAGCTCACAAATGTTCTAAGGTGGCCCAATGCTTTTCATCTATAAGCTCCAACTCTTGTAATCTAGAAACTATGTATTTTTCATCATCAATAATGTCATGTAGTGAGACACATAAGAAGGGTAAATCAATCTTGATAGGGATAATGGCCTCTAAACAAAGACTAAGGAGTATGGTGTAGTTCTTGTAGGGGTTCATTGACTAGTGCAGTAAGCCTAGAGGGTAGGGAAAAACTTAAAGTGCTAATCACGACCAATGTCATTGACAATCTTCTTAAAGATTATAATAATGGTCTTTTTAGATGCCTCGACTTAACCATTTCCTTTTAGGTTGTATGGTGTGGAACATTTATGATTGATCTTGAACTAGGTATAGAGGGCTTTGACATCCTTATTCTTGAAAGAACCAAAATTATTAGAGATGATTTTGTAGGGGACGTTGTAGCGACACATAATATGTGTTAGGTTGTGGAGCTAAAAGCTTCATTGTTTGCAAACATGGAGGAGGTTGCTGAGTTCTAGGGATATCGGCATCGGTAGCGCAACCGACGTCGGTCAGGGGTGAACAAAAGGGAAGCCGACATCGGCAGGAGTCGGCTGACGTCGATCATCTCTAGTGAGACAGGGACTTACGTCGGTCGCCTGTGGCAGTTCCAGAACTATTCATCGCATGAACAGTTAGTTTGTTGAACCGATTGTTTGCATGTAAAGGCTATTTTTGGTCTTGAGTTGCGAGTCTAATTATTGTAAATTAGAAGTCTAAGTTATTTTTTAGTATGGGATCTATTTATAGACCCATTGGCATGTATTGTAATTATGAGCAAAAAAGGATTAAGGCAAGGAAGAGATCCTTCCAATTGTAAAAACAAGTTGATCTGCAGGTTGTTGTAAGATCAAGGAGAAGTTATACATGGTAAGTAAGATCATTTGAGTTACAGGTTGTTGCAAGTTCATGGGATATCTACTTGAAGTACTTTGAGTACTTGTGTACTGGCAGGGTTATTACTGACTGGTTGAAGGTGAACACCAACTCTGTGTTTGAGTTGTGTGTTGGGACCATTTTTGGTAGGAGAGTGAACTCTTGAGGGAAAGAGATTTGTACATCTGAGAGGTGTGGAAGATTGTGGCATCTTCATTGTATTTCCTTCTGGCATGAGCATTAATACAAGATTGTGTATTGTCTCTCATATTCTGTGTCATTTGTGAATTCTAGTTACTTGTTAATTATAGTTTAATTCCGTGATTAGTTGCTTATACAAGGTAATCATATTGTGCTCTTATTGAGGAGTAAGATCCTGACAAGTGGTATCAGAGCATGTTTGTTGTTCTAGGTGCCTTACAACTGGTATCAGAGCTTTTGGTTGGGTTACTAACAGGTTATATCAGATCTGGTTAGTGTTTGTTGATTACAGGTCACTCATAGGGGTTTTTATTTGAGTGGGAGTATAGCAATGGCAGAAGAAAGTAAGCTACGAATGGAAAAGTTTAATGGCAAGAACTATCAATTATGGAGGATGCAGATTAAAGATTATCTGTATCAGAAAGATTTGTACTTACCATTAGGTGGGGTTGCATGCAAGCCCATAGATATGAAGGATGAAGAATGAAAGGTTCTTGATCGAAAGGCTCTGGGATCTATAAGGATGAGCCTTGCATCGTCTGTGATTTCCAACTTATCTCAGGCTAAGACAATGGTAGAGTTGATGGAATCTTTGGCAAATTTATATGAAAAACCCTCAACTTCGAATAAGGTATTTCTTATGAAGCAATTATTTAATTTGCAAATGTTGGAAGGTGGATCTGTACATAGTCATCTTAGTGATTTCCATGGTTTGGTAAACCAGTTAAATTCAGTCAATATTATTTTTGATGATGAAATTAAGGCTCTATTAATCTTATGCTCATTACCTAAAAGTTGGGAGAGTTTAGTAATGACATTTAGTAATACCGCATTTGCTTCAAAAATCTTAAAAGTGGATGATGTTGTGAGTGTAATCTTGAATGAAGAAATTCGCAGGAAAAGCATAGGTGAATCATCAGGGAATGCTTTGAGTGTGGAAAGCAGGGGAAGGCAAAGAGAGAAGATCGAGCAAGGGAGATCAAGGTCAAAGATAGGCAGGAGATCCAAGTCCAGGTATGGCAGAATAACCTACTGGAAATGTGGAAAGAAAGGGCATGTAAAGAGAGATTGTTGGTTGGTTGAAGATCAGCAAGAAGGAACTGAAGAAGCAGATGTTGCAGGTATTGTTGCATAGGATGCTCTGGTATGTTCTTTGGATAAAGTAGAATCTTGGGTTTTAGATTCTGGTGCCTCTTTCCATGCATCCCCAAATAGGGAATTTTTTCATGAATATGTCTAGGGAGACTTTGGAGAAATTTATTTAGGAGATGGTAAGCCTTATCAAATGGTTGGCAAAGGGAAAGTGAAGCTGAAATTATAGACGGGCAACACATGGGTGTTGAAGGAGGTCATGCATATCCTAGTCCTGAAGCAAAATTTGATTTTTGTTGGAAAGTTGGGTGATGAGGGTTGCACAGTAACTCTCACAGCGGACTCTTGGAAGGTTACCAAGGGTGCACTTGTTGTAGCAAGAGGTAAGAAAGTAGGTACGCTTTATCTATCTACTTGTATTACTGATTCTCCTTCTGGTTTATCTACTTCAGCTATAGATTTGAAGATGTGGCTTAATAGGCTTGGTCACATGAATAAGAAGGGGATGCATGATCTTGAGTCAAAGGGTATGCTTTCAGATTTGAAAAGCATGGATCGAGATTTTTGTAAGCAAAGGAAGAAAAGTGACGTTTCTTGAAAAATCTGATGTTCGTGACAAGAACAGGAAAGTCTTGGTTTTCAAGGAGAAGATGACGGACAGAGATCAGCGTAAGGGGCTAAAGAATTCTGAGTAGAGCAAGGTTGATATGGACAAGGGTTTGATCCAAAAGGATCTCGTAGGTAGAAGTCATCGCTCACAAGTAAAACATAGAGACCGACATCGGTTACAAAATTGGTGTCGGCATCCAGACATGGACCGACGTCGGCTATGTGTAGCCTGACGTCGATGACTCTGGATAAATAAACACTGGCGTCGGTTAGGGAGAACTGACGTCGGTGATGAGGCAGTCGCATGGAACTGATGTCGGTCGGTGCAGACTGAGATGTGACCGACATCAGTCACTGAGACAGATTTTAGGCGGACAACAAGCTGTCAAGGAGTCTCAAGCACCCATATGAAGGACTTAAAGGGTAAGTAAGCCTCAAATTTGTCATTTCCCTTATTTACACTACTTGTTGCTCACTGATGGTAAAGAACTAGGAAGTTATTAAAGAAGCAGAGCAGGTAGATCCAGGAAACAGTGGGAGCTTGGCATGGATGAAGGATGTGATTCCTTGGAGAAGAACCAAATGGGAGTTTTTGGTGGAGTTGCCAGCTGGAAGAAAGCACTGAGAGACGAATGGATGTTTAAGATAAAAAAGAGCGGGAATGGACAAGTGAGACGGAAGGCCAGGGTATATGGTCTTGAGTAAGCTGCAGGACAATGGAGGTTTGACCATTGTGTTTCTCTTTACTAGGTTGGATAATATTAGCTACATTATCATGTTACTGTATTGTGTGCTTGTTGCAGGGTTACACATACAGGGAGTTGCTGAACTAAAGGTAAAGTTAGTTCAGAGGTGTGTCATGAGGAATCTGGGAGCAGCAAGATTCTTTGGCATGAGTGTGTTTTAGGGACATGGAAGGTCACAGGTTGATTTTGTCTCCAGATGATTGTGTGAAACTGGTTAGCACGCCGATGGTTGGACAGTTCTATGGACAGTGTCATGATTCACATAATGAGGTTAAGTGCATGGTATGTACTAAACTTGAGATTTCCCAAGCAGTGGGAGTTGTCAGCAAGTTTGGGTCAATTCGAGAAAGAAGCACTGGAGGGCAGTTCAGTGGATTCTCAGGTATCTGAGAGGGACCAGCGGTAGGTGCACATGCTATGTAGGGTCAAGTTCTTTTCTACATGGGTTTGTAGATGCAGATGTGGCAGGTGATTTGGATGATAGGAGGTGCACCACAATATTTGTGGTGGTTGGTCTTCAAGGGTGATATTGAAGAGGGATACAAAGCCAAAGAAACAAACTAGATGATGTACAGGTGTAGCTATTTATCTCCAAGTGGGAGATTGTTAGGTTGTGGAGCTAAAAGCTTCACTATTTGCAAACATGGAGGAGGTTGCTAAGTTCCAGGGATACCGGTGTTGGCAGCGCAACCGACGTCAGTCAGGGGTGAACAGAAGGGTAGCTGACATCGGCAAGAGTCAGCCAACGTCGATCATCTCCAGTCAGACAAGGATTGATGTCAGTTGACTCCTGTCGTGTTAGCTGCCCTTCTGTTCACCCCTGACTGATGTCAATTGCACTGCCGACGCTGGTATCCCTAAAACTCAACAACCTCCTCTATGTTTGCAAATAATGAAGCTTTTAGCTCTACAACCTAACAATCTCCCACTTAGAGATAAATAGCTACACCTGTACCTATAGCTGTACATCATCTAGTTTGTTTCCTTGGCTTTGTATCCCTTTTCAATATCACCCTTGAAGACCAACCACCACAAATCCTGTGGTGCACCTCCTGTCATCCAAATCACCTGCCACATCCGCATCTACAAACCCATGTAGAAAAGAATTTGACCCTACATAGCATGTGCACTTGTCGCTGGTCCCTCTCAGATACCTGAGAATCCACTGAACTGCCCTCCAGTGCTTCTTTCCCAGATTGACCCAAACTTGCTGACAACTCCCACTGCTTGGGAAATCTCAGGTCTAGTACATACCATGCACTTAACCTCATTATGTGAATCATGACACTATCCATAGAACTGTCCAACCATCGGCTTGCTAACCAGTTTATGATTGATATTGAACTAGGTATAGAGGGCTTTGACATCCTTATTCTTTAAAGAACCAAAATTATTAGAGATGATTTTGTAGGGGATGTTGTAGCGACACATAATATGGAAGTAAATGAACTTGGTTATATTCTTGTCAGTTATGTGAGGGGTATTACCTCTATCCATTTAGTAAAATACTCTATGATAGTAAGGATTTGCTTGTGGTCATCAGAGGAAGTAAGGTTTATTTTCCTAACAAGATCGAGTCCCCAAGTTAAAAACAATCATGGTGTGGTAATTAGTTGAAGAGGTAGTGAAGGTGCGTGTATCAAATTGTCATGCTTCTAATAATTAATACACTTATTAACATATTTGTAGGCATTTGTCTCCATCTTTGGCCAATAATATGAATTTTTAATATTATATATTCATTAAAATTCCATGTATTTTTCTCTTAAGCTCTTAATCTTGTTTGCTTTGCTTAATGATTTTGCTTAGTCTTTTTGCAATTCTTAGAAATTAGTTGTTTGTTTAATTATAATGGTTGAAAAAATCAATTTTCTTGGTTACATTTTAATTGGAAATGAATAAGAGAAAGGTAATAAGTGCATACAGGGTAATGCACTAATAGGGATGCCTTGACATGGATTGACACATATACGTGATATGTGCAGACAAATTAGAGGATTTAAGTGATTAAGAACATCAATTTGTTAAGTCATAATTTGAACTAAGACAAATTAGAAGAAAACAATGATTATATATAGGGTAATTCATTAATTAGGGGCATATTTATGTGGTTTAGTACTTGCATATGATGTGTGTGGATGAATTAAAATGTTTTTGTGATTTTGGTCCAGTTTGTGTGTTATTACAGAAAGTTGTTCATACTTGTAATTTTGGCATGGTAGTGGTAAGAATTAGATGTCTACAATAATTACTTCACGAATCTTATTTTCTTGCCTGGTGATCTATGTAGTAGAATATGATTATCACTTATTGTCCTGCACATGGATTTCACCTCTTACACAATCTCCACACTTCTCTGCATAAAGCATGATCACATTCTTATGCATAAGTATTATTCTTGCACATAGACTACTATACCTAGATCTCCCAAATTTTAGTTTATATATTCTACAATGCACTCCTCAACTTGTAGTCCATTGCACCTTACTAGCACCTACTCGTAGACTCATGTGCCCACACTTATATTTACTCCAACACATCCATGTGTCATCCTACTCTAACTACATGTCTTATTGGGTGGTACTTTCCAGCTAGGAATTTATTAGTTAGACCATTAGTCACCACCAACTTGTAAGATCAACTGTCTCCAAATAGAGAAGATGAAATGACTCAACCATCTTATTTGTAATTGACATCAGTTGTAACTACTCATGTATGAAGATGTAACACATGCATCCATCCAATGGTCAATGCAATACACACTCTTAACACATAGCATGCTTTGCATATATACTATGTAACACACACATTGTAACACATTGTATCCTTTTCTTTATATTTTTTGCATTAAACAAAAGTTGCATTTTTTTCAAGTTAAGACTTCTACTCGATAGAATGTGTATTGATTGCTCTATTTGAATATGTCTCTACGCATTCACTCTACACAACCAAACTTGGTTTTTCCTCGCACACTTGGTCATGGTCCCTATGGTGTGAATAATTTGCATCAATGTTTTTCTCTACCTTTCCATGCCTATAAAAATGCCAATGTAACTTAAGAGAAGGTCTATCTGTCATTTTTCTTTTAGAAAATTTAAAATAATGTCGTAGTAAAATCAAAGATGGTTGATTCCCAAAAGCACCCTGAGGTAGCCCTAGAAGTTCAAAGGCTTATTTCTAACACATTGAACATTTTGGCAAATTTTGTGAGTTGATGATATGACTCAACTTGATGCCTTCCACTACACCTCCATAATATGATCAATAGTGGTTTCAACAACATTCTTCAAATAACAAGTCAATATTGACATCCCTCTATTCGAAGGCAATATCAACACTAAAGCATTGGATGCCTAGATTCAAAAATTTTAGGCATAATTCTTAGTCAATTGCTTCACCGATGTAGAGAATATCACCTTTATCATATTAAAGATGTCCATTCTGGTGGTCCACTAGTGGGAGATCTTCATCTCACAATGTGTGCAATATTGTGTTCCAATCAAGTCGTGATAGAATTTTTTTGATGGATTTAAGGAGGAATACTACCCTCTTTATCACTTTGAAGATGAATACATCATGTTCTAAAAATTGCGCCAACACAAAGATCAATTAGTGGAAGACTACACTGATAAATTCCATGACTACTATGCATGCCTATAAGAGAACTTGAGTGAATAACATAATGTGTTGAAGTACATCAGGGGACTCTCACCTTATCTCTGTGAAAATATCGAATTATTGACTTTTGATACTCTAGGTGAAACTCATAACAATGCTTCTAAGATTGAAGCCAAGGTGAAGATGAAGTTGTGTCTCACCTCTTCACCCAACACTACATGCAAGGGCTAGCCCTTGAAAAAATCCTCATTGTATCCTTCTACACAGAAGAAAAATATTTATTACAAAAGAGAGTAACCTCATAATACTACACATAACTAAATGGCTCCAGTGCCTTCTTCTTCAGACAAAAGGCAAAAAAAAGTTTGGTGATAAGTGGTGCCATCACCATCACTCATCCACCCATAACAACTCTAAATATTGTGTATAATAATCCTTACTTGCACAATCTGCATCAGGACCCTCACCAATAGACAACACTCATCCAGATGCCTCTTGTCTAAGCACTAACACCACTGCAATCAACATCTTTGAGGAGTGTGAATGTCTCTTCCACACCAAGTTCTAGGTGAAGGGTCAACCTTTTCATGTCATCATTGACAGTGGTAGCTGGAATATCATCATTGCACAAACCACAACACAACACCTTAGAATTTCCACTATTGCACATCTTATGCCATATTTGCTAGCATGGATTCAATAAGGGAGTGATGTATAGGTCTAATGGCAATCTACTTTATAGTATAAAGTCAAGCCTATGGAGGACAACATCACTTTTGAAATCACACATGTGGAGGACTAGAACATCTTGTTGGGAAGATCATATTTGTACAACTATGAGTTATATATCAAGCCACGCCACAATGTTGGACTATTTATGCACAAGATCATTTATACAACCTCTTTGAGTCAATGCCCATGACCATAATAACCTTGGTCTCTACCAAGCAGTGTCATAAATTCATGTTGCACATTCATAAGTTTGCGTTACTTGTGGTTTGCTTCAATACACCTACGTAGATTATGGAGCACACTTTGGTAGCACACACCACTCACACAATGTCATAAAAACAACAACTCGATAAGTTATTAGAGTAGTATAGCAAAGTCTTTATAGAGCTTAAAGGCCTTCCAACACACTACATAGAAAAACACCACATTGATTTGGTTCTTGGATCCCCTCTTCTAAATAGTCCTCTATATCATAGATCAATTTGGGAGAATGATGAATTTTAATCCTAGAAACAAGAGCTCCTTGATCAGGGAAAGATTAGGCCTAGCTCTTCTCCTTGTGGGAGTCTAATAGTCCTAAAACCCAAGAAGGATGGGTCCTAATGTCTTTGAATAGAATATGATGTACTTAATAAAATAATGGTGAAAAAATAATATTCCCTACTACACATTGATGACTTCCTAAAATAGCTCTTAGGTGAATAGTACTTCACCGAGACTGACTTGAAGTCAAGTTATCGTGAAGTACTAGTCCATCCCAAAGACATTTGGAAGATAACCTTTAAGACATGGGAAGGATTATATGAATGGTCGGTCATGCCTTTCATCCTAACCAATGCGCCAACTACATTCATTAGCTTAATGGATGATCTACTTGTGCCCTTTCTCAACTCCTTCATCACTATCTACTTGGATGACATTATCATCTTCAACAAGACTTGGGAGGATCATATGGAGCACATCTCACACATCCTAGACACCTTGCATCAATGCAAGTTATAGGCTAGCTTATCAAAGTATACATTTAGTGCTACCTAAATTTAGTACTTGAGCTACATAATTGATCATACAGGAATCCAAATAAATCTAGAGAAGATCAAAGTGATTTAATATTAGCCTATTTTGCATAATCTCATATAATTAAGGAGTTTTCTTAGGCTCGCTAACTTTGAACATATGTTTATCATTGGTTTCTTACACATCTATTGGTCAGTCAACCATATGACACATGTAAAATCCAAGTTTGATTGGATTCATGACCATTAACATGTTTTTGAGGCAATTAAGCAATGCCTATGTGCAATACATGTTCTCACAATGTCTGAAATTGCACATTCCTTTGAAATTCACATCAATGCATCTGACTATGCACTCGGCATAGTGTTCTATAGATACTAAAACTAATTATTTATAGCATCTCAATCGTGTACATTTGACAAATATCAATCAAGGCTCTACCCTTTAGTTTTAGACCTCCCTAATATTGAAAGGCTCACATGCACCATCTCATTGTGCCTAAATGCATACCTCTTGATCTATTCCATATCATTATGATGGCCTAGGTATCTTACACTACATATAAATCTTAAAACATGATAAACATCATTCATTATTAATATCAATTCCATATTTGTTTTCTAGTCTTATAGACACTATCAACCAAAGAGGAACACTACCACCGATGGTAGTGTCCAAATCCTTATGTAGTGTCCAGTTTCCAAAATTCATATAAATTAAAAACAATTTGAAACCTATGGGTTAGTCTATTTGTCTTATTAAACCCTACTATGCGATATTTTCAAAAGGTGTGGTATAAATACAAGTCTAAGCCTTCTCATTCCTTATCTAGAAAATATAGAGAAAACACCTACCAAAGTTAAATTAATCGATTTCACAACTAAACTATTCTTCCCTATTCATCCCAATTTTCATATCAAGCAAAGATTAGTCCTAGTACAAGCATGAAGTATTCAAATAGCAACCCATGAGCGATATTTGTTAAATTATAAGCTAGATCATTGCATACATCATCATATAATATACTACACCCTTGTGCACATACTCTCCCACACATATTGGATAACTACACAATTTTGAGGCCCTCTTTGGAGTATTGTCTATGTAGACAGTGCCCATTCATAGAGGGATTTTGGGGGTCAACTCAATAACTTGAGCCCACTAATCCATTTTTAACAAAATCTTTCCAAAGGTGAAGAAAGTGAAGAGCTAGGGATTTATCAATCAAGAAAGAGTGTCAAATCGTATCCCAGATCTAAACACATTGGTAGAAAGGAGACATAAAACCCATAACAACAAAGTTAGTCACATCCAAATCCATTCATTATTACATATTGGACACATGCAACATAGTTAGACACTAGCATTGACAGTAGTGTCTAGATCCAATGATAATGTCTATAGCCACATAAGTACAATTTCCAAAATCTTACAACTGATCCAGAATATTGATTCTACATACTTTACACTTGTTTCTAGTCTAGATCCACCTATGCATAGTAGACCTATCTAAGTATCATTTCTCTTTGACATTACAAATAACTGAACATCTACCAGATTTAGTAGTTTATATATTTAGCATATCTCATTATTATAATTCAAAATATTCATTTATCTGAGTTTTCAATTGGTTGTCATGTTTTAGATTAGTTTATCACCCTTGTGCTTGAACTACATATATATTATTAACCCTATACCACATATTTTAACTTTAAAGTTAAACATTTGGTGAACCCAACCATTGAATCTTCATATGCAAACATTATTTGCTCTAGGGTTGTGCAACTTCCTAGGAGTTCATATTTAATTTCTAAGGTATCTCATTTTTTATTTTAACAAAAATAAAATGCAGGGTGTTTTTATAAGATCAAGCATAATGAAGTGCATATTTTAAAATTCATCAATATTGAGCAAAAAAAATTTCAAATCTTACAAAGTGAACAGAAGTAGGCATGTTTGACCTATTTCATTGAGAAACATACTCCTATAAGTTGTAATAATCACCATCCTACTCCCATCACTCACCAACAACCTATGTTTGGTTACGCGATCCATGCTATTAATAACGAAAAGGGCAGGTCATCACATCATGGTCAATGTGTTACTCCCCCTATCATAAAAAATGTGGATATAAATGAGATCAGGAATTTTTTTGCAAAGTTCACAATGATATAATGACCTCTTTGCAAACATCAACCCATTAAAATATTCCTCCATGTAAAACACTAAAATTACCCAAGGTTCCTACATTTCCAATTAAGGCACTCATAGTGCATGATAAGAACTCAAAATTTCCATCTTTTGATTGGGAAATATTCCATACAATTCACAAAGATATCATGGCTTCCTTGCAACTCCCAACAAATGCACAACTACCAAAAGACATCACACTTCCAAACAATGTGCAATTACTAAAGGCTTCTAAATATTAAATCAATGCATACTTACCAAAGATTTAAAAACTCTTAAATGATATGCCACTACCAACTTTTTCAAATGAGATACCATTACCAAGTATGACAATACGTTTAAATGACAATCCTTTACCAAAGGATCATAAATTTGCAAAAGATACACCATCTCCAAAAAATTGAAAACTTTCAAGTGAAGATAAATCAATAGAAATTTGAAATGTTTCGAGTAATGCAAAACTCAAACAAAATGCTCATAATGATGAAACATTTATTGTTCCCATGTTTCAAATAAATGATTAATTACACCCAATGGTTACATATTTTTAAACTTAAAAAATTCCTACTACTTATCTTGTGTCTATGATGAGTACTATAGGAGAACTGAAAAGACAAGTTTTAATTCTTAAATTACAAATGTCATCTTACAATGCTATTACTAGTTATAACATTATCCAAAACCAACCTCTTGTGAAATATGTATATGAATATCCTTATCCACAAGAGTTTATCATTCCATTTGTAGACACTAAATCTAAATTACATAGCATATTAGTCTTGTACACTTGGAAAATACCTATCATGGTTATACCCTTTAGTTCTAAGACCTTCCCGCTACCAAAAGACTTGCATTCACTATCTCTTTGTGTTAGATTGTGGAGCTAAAAGCTTCACTGATGCAAGCAGGGAAGGAGGTTACAGAAGGGTTGCAGAGTGTCACAGACACCGGCGTCGGTCAGGCCAACCAACGTCGACAGGATAAGGCAGGAGAGCAACCGACATCAGTCAGTAGTCGGCCGGCATCGGCGACCCCCAGTTAGACAGGGACCGATGTCAGTCACCTGCGTGGTTCGACTGTGAGTATATTATGGGCAGTTAGTTGACGAACCAAGTGTTTGCATGTTTAGAGTTAATTTTAGATTGAGAGCTGCGGATCTAATTATTGTAATTAGGTGTCTAATTATTGTTTGGATGAGATCTATATAATAGACTCATGGATTGTATTGTAAACTTGTGCTAGAGAGTAAGAGAGCAATATTATAAGCTCCTTCTGTGTGTGAGGTGAGCAATGGTGTGTTCCTCCTAGTGCCATAGTACCAAGTGTGGGTGCTGGATTGGAAAATCAGCAGGGTTCTTCATGTATGTATGATCTTGGTCATCAGGTGAGCATGGCTTCTATAGGAGATCTACATGGTAAGTAAGATCATTGATTTGTAGATGTATGTGTGTGCAAGGTCTAGGTTCACAGGTGTGCAGAACCAGGTTGATTTGCAGGTGTGCAAGATCAGATAGGACAGCAACACAACAGGGAGCAGAATCAGGCAGGATCTACTTGGAGTACAGTGTGTACTCAGATAGAGCAAGAGAGAAAGGCAAGGAAGTTTCTTCCATAAGTAAGGTCTATTGAGGTGCAGGTTATTGCAGGTTAAGGGGAGATCTACTTGGAGTACGTTTGTGTACTTGTGGAGTGCGTGGAGCACTTGTGGAGTGCATGGAGCACAGGTATAAGGTGAACACCAACTCAGTGTTTGAGTTGGGTGTTGGGACCTAAGAGAGAGAGCTTTGAGGAGAGAATTACTGTTCACTTGAGGTGTGGGAAGCCTCTGAAGAGGTGGTGGAGAAGAAGTGGCATCTTCTTTATTGTATTCTTTTCTGTATGAGTATTAATACAAGTTGTGTATTGTCTCTCATGTCTTGTGTTATTTCTGGATTCTAGTTACTTGTTGATTCTGGTTATTTCCGCATATTAAGTTGCTTGTATTTGGTAATCAATTGTGTGCTTCCGGTATTCATATCCCAACACTTTGTGCCAAATTACTTATCTATTAGTCTAACCACTATTATTATAATGACTAGTCCTTTGATACTATTCAAAATGCTATAAACCTAGTTATTATGACTCTGTAAGCTTTGGACTTGTACCTATTTTCTAGCTTTCCAGACACTTACATTCTAGCTAGACACCTATGTCGACATTAGTGTCCTCTTTCAAACTAAGTGTCTAGTGCCCAAAAGTCACCTAATTTTATAATGACATATATCCTAAAGGTTAGCCTAAGTGATTTAGTGTGATATATTATCAAAAAGAATTGATACATACAAGATCAACTCTCTTTCATTCCTGACCTAACAAGACCTAACAACTCACAAGGAAACTTACCAAAATCACTTGATCAAACATTCAAGTGAGAAGATTTTCTATGTTCATCCCTATTTCCATATCAATCATAAGAGTAGTATCCCCCCAGTCTAAAGAACTGAAGGAGCATTCCCACGAACCACATTTGTCATGTTACAAGCTAAGTCACTATATGTACTTGCTTATCACACATTGTATCCTTATACACACACAAGCCAACACGTAAGGGAGAACTACATAAGTTTAAGACCCTCTTTAGATTATTGTCTATGTAGGCAACTCCCATTGATAGAAGGGTCCTTGGGGCAACTCTACATTATGTGCCCCCTAACCCATTTTCCCCATAATCACTCAAAGGGTGAGGAAGCTAAGGTTTTGATAATTTGACAAAGATGGATAGTGTGTGCACACAATCTAAACACACCAAAAGAAAGGTGACTTAAAACTCAAAAGGCTCCAAGTGTTTGCATATAGATCTAATCACTAATATGTACTGGACACCTACATCCCACTTAAACACCAACATTGATGCAATTGTCTAGATCTGATGCAAGCGTCTGAGGCCACATAATGTAAAATTCTAAAATCTTGTGACTTTTATAGAATATTAATCTAGTCCAATTCCAACCTATTTCAACCCATATATGCATGTGCATAGTAAACCAAATAAGTACTCGTATTTCCTATTTATAGCAATATCAATCAATAATTGTACTTTCTATTTTGGGCATATCTCAGTATTTAAATTTAAAATATTATTTGATCAAGTTTGTAAATTAATTGGCCTACTATAGATATATTTATCACCCTTATGTTTATTCATTTATCTATTCTAATCCTAGATGATCTCACACATCTAAATTTAGAGTTAAACATTTGGTGGATCCACATTTGACATTAACATTTGGATAACATTGATTTGTTGACTGGTATGTAGCATTGAATACTACAAATACGTGTATCACCTTTATTGTTAAGGATATGGAGATTCACCTACACCATGATGGATATGGTCATCTTCCCCCATTGATAGCCTCTAAAAAATAATTACATATAAATATTAAGGTGACAATGCATCTCTATAAATGAAGGTTGAAAAATGTATCAAGTGATCCTACACCTTTTAATGATAAAGACTTCTTCGATTAATCCTTTAAAATATTCCAAAAATATCAAAAAAATAAAACATTCAAAATCCAAAAATATTCAGCATTTCCATATCTTATTAGCTCCTTGGTATCTATGTCATTAGTTCCATGTTGGTGGATAACACATCATTTATTTTGATATACACACATATGTTTCATGCATATTTTGAGTGTGATATAGGGATACCCAGGTACATTATATATACACATATAAATGTTGGGCATTTCCTCTACTCATGTCATTAGTATGTTGGTGGCATTTTTTTTCTTGATCACAGTACACCCAAATTACATTATTATATGATCATTTCCATTATCATTTTTGAACTTATATAAGTACACGTGCCTTTATCCATGTTTAGATCTTTCAAAATATACTTGATATGCTATGTAATATTAATATTTTGTGCTAAAAACATCAAAACACCTTGTGTCTTAGAGGAGACCTATAAAAAATTTAGAGTAAAAGCTTCAAAATGCACTTAAATCTCTACTTTTCACTCACTAAGTAATAAGCAAAAACCGTAGATTTTTGTGCACTTTACAAAGTTGAAAAGTGCACTTGTATCTCTACTTTCCTACCTATCGAGTCCCAAGCAGGGACCAAAATTTGCATTACACTTTCTAACTTTGCAAATTTGGAAAGTGTGTTGTGCACTTTGATTCTCGCTTTTCATTAAGACCTAAGTGGGAACCAGAATTCCCACTACAACTTTGCAAAGTGTAATATGAATTCCACTCCCCACTTCCTAAACATCTTTGCCTTCAAAACCCCTTAGCAGTAAGCAAAAAACAAAGAACGAAGGGAGTATTACGAATTTAAATGTATGTAGAGGTTTCTCAAAATTTTGACTACCAAGACAAGTGGGAAACAAAAAACTACAAACATATTGCAAGTTGAAAACTTGCAAAGCGACTTTGGAAACCCGCATTTCTACCTATTAACCCATTTACCATCATTATTGGCATATTTGGCATTAATTAAGGGTTTTGGCATATATTTTGGGTTTTTTACGTCATTTTAAAACATTATGAACCAGAGCTCCATTGCCAAGTGATGCCACGACTAGACCCCATTCACTTCCAAAATGAGCGACAACACAACCCAAAGCTCTATTACCAATGAATGAACACCAAATCCATCACTTGTAAAACCCTACATGTGCATACTTAATATTCTCCTCGGTCACATACATTTTATTTTAGTCTAATCTATATCATTGGCCACCATTGTTCTTTTTATGCAAAGCTTAGGTGTTTTCCCTTGCCATACTCAAGGTTTTTCCTTTAAAATTGTTAATAGCACAGTCATTTGACCTTATATTACTCAAAAAATTATAGTTTTTTACATTCACATGTTAATATCTTAATGAGATTTGTCTAAATTCTTATTTCAATTAGCATAGGTTTTTTCTGAAAGGTTTTCATCGATTTTGATTCGTCCCCCTTTAGCTTGGTTCAAAAACTCAGGAATATTTCCAAAGCTTCACTTATTCCTAAGATTAGACCTCGATAAAGATCAAGATTATTTTCTCACCCTAAGCTCCCATCGAAGATTTAAATTGTAAATATAAATCATATTCCCATTGGACCTTTGGTTAGAGTTTTCAATTATGAATTATACCCCAAAACCTTGACAGAGATTCAGTCATACTTTGCAAGTGATTTTACAAGTTAATACCCCACCGACTCTGTGTCGGGTTTTACATCTGCTATTGCATACCATATTATCATCAGATTAGAACTGATATAGAAGCATAATGAAACTCTACCAAGTTAAAAGTAAGAAAATTACCTATAGTTGCAAACCCAAATCTCAACTAGCTCTTTAGTTGGTTCCCTTACACATTTTCCCAGTGTATATATCTAGGAAGGAGATGAAGTGAAAATCAAAGGGACCTGGTGTCCATTATAACTTATATTATGACATTAATGAGATAACTGACACTGACCTAGGTCACACAGTTCTAGCTAAATTTTGGATTAGGATCAATGCAGAATTCAAAAGTGAATAGATTCAGAGCATATATGATAGTGGTTTACCTCAATATGTAGCCTTTTCATTCTCAGTACAAAGCCCTAAGCTTGAGCTCACTATGGCCAAGCATTATGATGCACATAAAAGAGAGGTAGTGAATGATAAGGGGGAGAATTTTTGGAATCTAGATCTAGATTTTATTGACATTGTGTTTTTAATCCTAGAGTTTGAAAGTTATATAGATATTACTCCTAAATCCTCCTGGAAATTCTACTAGGACAACACCTCAGTGTATGCACAGATTATAAACAAATAGTGGTTGAAGACCCCTAAAGCTTCAACCTCAAGACTGCCTAAGACCCTGGCTAGGATATAATTTAAAGAAGAGGTAAGGGACATCATTATACTCTTACATAGAGTTATAGGAAGCTATAATGCAAATAACTACTAAGATTGGATGTACCATTATATCTAGGTAATCCAATGGAATAAACAATACATTCATTAAGCTCAATTAAATAGTGAATCCATTCACAAATAGTTGGTAGAGGTTCAAACTATTGGTAAATTTTACATGACCTCCTACCTCATCTATGGTTTGCCAAAAGGGAGGGCATTCCCAGGGTTAAACATAGTGCCATATCAGGTTGACAGAGTTTATAATTACTATCATGATCTCACTTTTGATGGAAGTAAACAATAATTTAGGAGAGTTAATGATGCATTTATCTACTGCATCATAACTATGTTTGAATAAGAACTTGGGAAGACAAAGTTTTTTGATGTTACGATGATAGATATTGAAAATTGGGGATCATACTTCATCCAGTTCCCCACATGTTCCTGTATCAAAGTTGGTGGTTGTTGGGAAATACGGAAGCACAATTGATTACCATGCACAAGCAACTAACATGTGAAATTAACCAGAAGTAACAAGTCTCTAGAATTCAGAAATAACACAGAATATGAGAGACAATACACAACTTGTATTAATACTCATCCAAAAAAGAATACAATAAAGAAGATGCCACTTCTTCTCCACACCTCTCAGAGGCTTCCCACATCTCAAGTGTATAGTACTTCTTTCCTCAAAGCTCTCTCTCTTACGGTCGTAACACACAACTCAAACACAGAGTTGGTGTTCACCTCCAACCAGTCAGTATCCACTATTGCCAGTACACCAGTGCTCCACGCACTCCACAAGTGCTCCACGCACTCCAAGTAGATCTCCCCTGAACTTGCAACAACCTGCAACTCAAATGATCTTACTTATGGAAGGATCTACCTTGCTTTCCTCTATTCTCAATAACCGAGTACACACTGTACTCCAAGTAGATCTCTCCTGATCTTGCTACCTGTTGTCCTGCTATCCTCCCTGATCTTGCACACCGGCAAATCAATCTAGTTTTGCACACCTGCAAACCTAGATCCCGCACCCACATACACCTACAAATCAATGATCTTACTTACCATGCAGATCTCCTAACATAGACATGCACACCTGCTGACCAAGATCATACATACATGAAGAATCCTTCTGATTCTCCAAAACTAGCACCCACACTTGGCACTGTTGTGGAACTAGGAGGAACACCCTTGCTCACTTCACACACAGAAGGATCTAACTTTTCTCAACTCAAACTAGCACACCTTAAAATACAGCCCATGAGTCTATTATATAGATCCCATGCATACAATAATTCAACATCTAATTACAATAATTAGATCCACAGCTTCTAGTCTAAAATTGGCTCTTAACATGTAAACACTCGGTTCGTTAACAAACTGTTCATGCAACTGATAGTTTCACAACTGCACAAGCGACCGACGTCGGTCCCTGTCTGCCTAGAGGTGACTGACGTCAGCTGACTCTTGCCAACATCAATTGAATTCTTGTCCACCACTGGCCGACGTTAGTCGGCCTAACTGACGCCGGTGACTGTGACACTCAACAACCTCTCAGCAACCTCCTTCCCTATTTGCATCAGTGAGGCTTTTAGCTCCACAACCTAACAATCTCCCACTTGGAGATAAATAGCTACACTGTACCTATACCTGTAACCCATCTAATATGTATCCTAGCTTGTATCCCTCTTCAAGCTCAACCTTGAAGACCACCCACCACAAAACCTGTGGTGCACTTCCTGTCATCCAAGTAACCTGCCACATCCGCATCTACAAACACATGTAGAAAAGAACTTGACCCTGCATAGCATGTGCACCTACTGCTGGTCCCTCTCAAATACCTGAGAATCCATTGAACTGTCCTCCAGTGCTTCTTTCCTAGATTGGCTCCAAACTTTCTGACAGCACCCACTGTGTGGGCAACCCAGGTCCAGTACGCATGTACTTAATCTCATCATGTGAATCAGGACCCTATTCTATGAACTGTCTAACCATCAACATGTTAATTGGTATCACACAATCATCCAGAGATAAAATCAACCTGTGATCTCCCATGTCTCTAGAACACACTCATGCCAAAGAATTTTGCTACTCTAAATTCCTCATGACATGCCACTGAACTAACCTTACCCTTAACTCAACAAAACCCTGTATGTTTAAACCTGCACCAAGCTCATCCTCCACATACAGTAACATGATAATGTTGTGACCATCATCCACCTGGTAAGACAAACACAATGGTTATATTGACACTGACTAAATCCCTACTTTGTCATCCACCTAGTACCACCTGTTAGCCCTGTACCACTATCTTGCAGCTTCCTCAAGACCATATGACCTAGCCTTCCATCTCACATGTTCATTCTCTATATTCTTTAACTAAGGAATCTATTCATCTCTCAGTGCTTTCTTTTGGCTGGTAACCCTACCAAATATCTCATTTGGTTCTGCATCATATTCCTGCCATGCTCCCACTGTTTCCTAGATCCTTCCTGCTCTGTAGTGAGCAACGAGCATAAAGAAGAGGAACAACAAATTTAAGGCTTACTTACCCCTTCAGTCCTCCATATGGGCATTTGAGACTCCTTGACAGCTTGCTATCTGCCCAAAATATGTTATAGTAATTGACCTCGATCACCACACAGTCTGCATCTGATCAACGTCGATTCTATGCGCCTGTCCTGACTACCGACCCCACCGACGTCAGTGTCTACTTGCTGCCGACGTTGGTCCTCCTAATCAACGTCGATCTTACCATGCCTGACACCACCGGCTCTGGTCTGTACATGACCGACATCGGCACCTGTCTATTCGACGTCGGTTCTCCTTGACCGACGCTGGTACCTGTGTTCGCCTGTGAGTGATGACTTTTTACCCGTGAGCTTTCTTTGAATCAAATCCCTGTCCAAACTGCTCTGCTTAGAGTTACTTAGCCTTCTCCACTAATCTATGTCTGCCATCTCCTCCATAAACACCAAGGCTTTCCAGTTCTTAAGCCTATCAAACACATCTGACTTCCTCTTAAGAACATGCATCTCCTTCTTGCTCATGTGACCAAGCCTATAAAGCCACGTCTCCGCAACAGAAGAAAAATTAGTAATATAAGCAAGTAGATAAAGAGTACCTACTTTCTTACCACCAGTGAATTCAAGTGTATCCATTGTGAGAGTTTTTGTGCATCTCTCATCACCCAACTTTTTTGAAGAAATTAGCCATATCTTCAACACTGGGACCTGCATGACCTCCTTCAACACCCATGTGTTGGCCGCCTGCAATTTCAGCTTCACTTCCCCTTTGCCAATTCTTTGGCAAGGCACACCAACCCCTAAATAAATCTTTCCAAAGTCTCTAAGGACCTTACCATGGAAAAATACTCTATTTCAAACTACATGGAAAGAGGCAACAAAATCTATAAAACAAGATTCTACTTTATCCAAGAAACATACCAGAGCATCCTGTGCAACAACACCTGCAACATCTGCTTCTTCAATTCTTTCATGCTGATCTTCCACAAACCAACAATTTTCTTTTCCCTGCTCTTTCTTTCCATAAGACCGTAATTGACCATTCGTGCTTTTCAATTCCTCCATTCTTAGCTTACTTTCTTCTGTCGTTGCTATACTCCCACTCAATCAGAAACCCCTGAGAGTGACCTGTAATCAAACACAAAATCTGCTCCCTACAACCTTAGCTCTGATACCACTTGTTGGGAAATACGGAAGCACAATTGATTACCATGCACAAGCAACTAACATGCGGAATTAACCAGAAGTAACAAGTCACTAGAATTCAGAAATAACACAGAATATAAGAGACAATACACAACTTGTATTAATACTCATCCAAAAAAGAATACAATAAAGAAGATGCCACTTCTTCTCCACACCTCTCAGAGGCTTCCCACACCTCAAGTGTATAGTACTTTTTTCCTCAAAGCTCTCTCTCTTACGGTCCCAACACACAACTCAAACACAGAGTTGGTGTTCACCTCTAACCAGTCAGTATCCACTACTGCCAGTACACCAATGCTCCACGCACTCCACAAGTACTCCACGCACTCCAAGTAGATCTCCCCTAAACTTGCAACAACTTGTAACTCAAACGATCTTACTTATGGAAGGATCTACCTTGCCTTCCTCTATGCTCAATAACCGAGTACACACTGTACTCCAAGTAGATCTCTCCTGATCTTGCTACTTATTATGCTGCTGTCCTCCCTGATCTTGCACACCTGCAAATCAATTTGGTTTCGCACACCTGCAAACCTGGATCCTGCACCCACATACACTTGTACATCAATGATCTTACTTACCATGCAGATCTCCTAACCAAGCCATGCACACCTGCTGACCAAGATCATATATACATGAAGAATCCTTCTGCTTCTCCAAAACCAACACCCACACTTGGCACTACTGTGGAACTAAGATGAACACCCTTGCTCACTTCACACACAAAAGGAGTTAACTTTACTCAACACAAACTATCACACCTTAAAATACAGCCCATGAGTCTATTATATAGATCCCATGCATACAATAATTAGACATCTAATTACAATAATTAGACATCTAATTACAATAATTAGATTCGCAGCTTCTAGTCTAAAATTGGCTCTTAACATGCAAACACTCAGTTCGTTAACAAACTGTTCGTGCAACCGACAATTCCAGAACTACATAGGCGACTGACGTCAGTCCCTGTCTGCCTGGAGGTGACTGACATCAGCCGAATCTTGCCGACATCAGTTGAATTTCTGTCCACCACTGGCCGACGTCGGTCGGCCTAATCGACGTTGGTGACTGTGACAATCAGCAACCTCTCAGCAACTTCCTTCCCTGTTTGCATTAGTGAAGCTTTTAGCTCCACAACCTAACAGTGGTTTTAGTGGGTGTCCTTACACTCTTCCCAGATATGTCAATGATAAGTGGGCCCTAATGGAACTTGTAAGACAACTAGTGGAAACCCACAAGTCCTTTCAAGTAAGCACAAAATAGACATACACTTCCCTATTAGTATAAGGAGATACACATGCCCTTCCTTATCCAATGCCAAATGTGCAAAGGCATAAATGACTCAAATGACTTTGAGAACCATCAAGGCTAGGCCCCTTAATGATGTTACAAGTTTTATTGCTATCTTATTGGGTTCTTCATTTACTCACATACCCTTTTTTGAAGATTATTGGGAGGACATGCAAGATGAGGAAGAGGTTAGGTTGAGGGATTATTCTAGGATGACCCAAGACAATATTAGGAACTATGACATGACACTAGTTCCAGATGAGTTAAAAGATGAGACACAACTAGTGGATAGGTTTTATTATGATAATCATATCTACCTTCAACTCCTTCTTCAAGTCAGGTGGTCCACACCCAAATCCTTTTCTTTACTAGACAGGACTACCCTAATCATCAACATGACTTTAAACTAGTTGAAAAGTAAGGTGGTAAAGATAACAAAAGAGATCTTAAACATCATAGACATGTTCAGTAAGGCAAAGGATATAGAGGTAGATGTAGAAGCAATAGGGGGTTCCAACAGTGGCACCCAAGGGATTAGGTAATGGGACCAGTTATCTCACACAAAGGGAAGCAAAAATAGAAGATCAAAAGGGATGCTTCCAGCACCCAAGTGCTAGTAACCCAACCACTTGACCAAGCATTACCAATTTTTACAAGGGACTCAATTACTATACCCCCTCCTATTGTTTCTACAATCTAACCTATGCAAGTAACCACTCCCCCATCTAGCTCACTAGTATAAATGATCCCCTTGGAAATAAGCCAATCAATGCAGTTGGTTATCCCAACTCCATCCTCACCTCCCTCTTCCATAGTCACTTCCACCTCATCCCCTATATATTCTATCACCCCATTAATCACCAATGCTACCCAATAATACATGGTTGTCGACTCAGTCATTCTAATTGTAGTCCTATTATCCACCATAAACACTGGGTCGATAACAATTGCATCTTCACCTTCCATCACACTACCCACTACTTCTAATCTGGCCATTCTAACCACACTATTAGATTGTTTTGCTACCTTAGGAACCATCCTTCCATAAGTTCCCTTGTTGCCCATCCAAGTATCTTTGCCTTCTCCCACTCTCACTTTGACCCAAACTCCCAACAAAGAGGTGGAGATAGAGAAGCCCATTGACACAACTATAGCTAGTCAACCCACCAATGGGGTAGAGACAACCAAATCCTCAGTTGAAGACTCAATGAAAATGTTAGTGGTAGATACAACACTTGTTATAGTAACTACCAGTGTGGTAAATTTAGTCACAAATTCATAAGTAACAGTGGCCATATGGACATGATAGGATTCATTGGTATCCACTCTTAGTTGGCTTACACAAACAATGTCTAAGAAGAGGAAGCAAATGATATCTCTTAAAACCCTAGATTTTGGTATATTGAAAGCATCTAAATGACCAAAGAGAGGTCCCAAGACTATTTCTAGAGTCTCTTATGATGCAACAAGGGAGATGTATGCAGAGATTAGTTCCCTTACCTGAAAAACAAAAAGAATATTTAGTGGTGGAGGATTAGTAGGTATCCATGAGACACCTTGGTTGTCTAATGAGAGAGGTACTGAAACATGATGTCCAAAAAGGCATAAGCTATCGATTCAATAAAATGGACAGTGACAAGGTCACCAAGGATGAGTTGAAGAACAAGGTAGAGCAGTTGACGAATACCTTAAGGAAGGTCATAGACCTAGCCAACTCAATCTCCCCCTTGATTCCCTGATAAAGAGACATTTGATATAATGACAGAGATAAGCATAATGGGCAGAACTACAAAGAATTGGTTCAAAGAACTAGTCACCAAAAGGAACAAGGTGATAGGATTGGCAATGGATTATTACAAAACACTAAAGGATAACCTTGGAACTTTAAAGGTAGAAATAAACAAATTTGATGAAGAAGTTGAAAGGCTAAAGATTTACTCTCCCAAGTTATATGTCATTGATCAAATAAAGAGTGACCAAATAAAGAGTGACATCCTCATGTCCAAAAACATACTCATAAATCCTTTGGAACATGATGAACTGGAGAGGGTAGCCAAGTTTAGAGTTAGAATACTTAATGAAAGTATTGATAAGGCCAAAAACACAAGTGAAAAGGCCACTAATGTAATATACGACATTAAATATTCAATTTGTAAATTGTCATGTGAGACACTAGATTACCAATTTGAACCTCTTCATGTTCAAGTTGTCCAAGATAAATTCAAGGAGGTGATTCAGAGGCAGTTAACACATGACACAATTTTCAATTTGAATTCCATCCACCCATTTATCAATTACCATAATACACTTGATTAGATGGGAAAAGATATCAAAATCTATAGAGCTTATTTCAGAGAATTATCTGAGGTAATGGTATAATATGATATCAATAATATTTACACAATTGGTCCTGATGAAGAACACCTGCAATAAATATTCAACAGCTTTGACACTTACATCAAGAAGATACAAGCAAAAACGGACAAGGAATCCGCTGATTTCACTATCATTAATTGATTATTTAGTTATTTAAGAAGAATGCATTCTATAAATTAAAATTTTTATAAGCTACATTAAAAAGTTGTAAAGTTACAAGTTGTAAATTGCAACTATCATTTTGACAGCTATTAGCTTTTAGTTGAAGAAGAATTACTTGTAATTTTCAATAATCATTTAGTCAAGTTTGAGTTGAAAAAGTCCTACTTGTATTTTGTACTTTTCTTTTTGACAAGTTGAATGACATAAAAGTTGTAAAAGCTCTCATTATAATTTGTACATCCCTTTTCGTCAAGTGATTTATAAGTTGTAAAAGTCTTAAATGCAATTTACAAGTTAGGTTTTGCAAGTTATGCTTTAAAATATTCGAATATGGAAAAAAGAATTCAACTTTGTTAAAAGATTGACCAAGTCAGGAAGTTTCATTTTGGTGCCCCATTTCTTGGTGAGAGACTTCTTCAACTGAGCTCAAGGAGAGATACTTAAAATGGAAGGCTTCAACAATATTTTTCTCCTTCAACATTTGGTGAAGCGCCTAGCTGCTTGTAAAGTCCTCTTCTTCCTTCTACTCGACCAAAGATGCCTCTTCAAGTTGAAAATGAGGACATTTGTATGAGCACTCCCTAATTTCTTTCTCCAGGATTAAGTATAAAAGTTTTGGACTTCTTTTCTTAAGAGAGAGTAAGTGTTTTATATAAATATGGGTCCTCTATGTAACCCATGGATATTTTTGCTGAGAGATAATTTTTTTGCTTTTGAGAAGTTCATCTACATGTCGTAACCTAAAGAATATCAATATACTAAAGTTTTATCTTTCTTATTTTATGTCATCCTTGTGTATGTATGGATTTTATTACATTTGTGAATGTTATAAGTCTTATTTCAATCATATAGGATCATTTGTGGATTTATCTTACTCTTTTGAAATCTTGTCAAGCAAAAATTAAAAACTTTGTTCCTTGTTTGATAAAATGTCCAATATTACCTTTGATTTCATACTCATGTAAGATTGTGTTTCAAGAGATTTCAGTATATTATTGTTCAAACTATGTTTGATCAAAGAAATCAATAATTTCCACTAAAACCATTTTGGTGCATCACCATTTATAGTTTTAAAACTCCTTCAAAACTCATTTCCTTACAAATAAAACCCCAGTTAGGAGCAAAATCAGAAAGAAGCTATAGTTAGAAGTGAATTGGTCATATATCAGTTACACTAAGCTTAATGAAAGGAAGCTGGCCTTCTCCAGAGTTTCACCTCAATTTGACAAGGTCCCACAATTTGGAGTTGATCCCATTGTGTCATTATATTCCTATGTACTACAACTCCTACAAAACATAGTAGGTGCAAAATCTAACCGATACCATATACTTAATTTTTTTGCTAACACATATATCCAGGGACTAGTATGATATGCTTATGTTAGTTGCTTATGATTTCATGCTTTCCTTTTTTCACTTTATTGAGTGTTTTCCTTGTTTGTTATTGTTTTGCATTGTGTGACTTGTTTGATCATTTGAATATGTCCCATTGGGTGCAGCCCTCATGCCTTTGTTTGCCTATTTTGAGATTTGAATATGTCATAATTTGATGTATGTGGACATTTGAACATGTATTTATATGATTTTGGACATTTTACTAAGTAATATCCCTTTGATTGTGTGGCATCTAAACATGCCCCTTGTAGGCGATCCATTATTTTGCTTTTGAGTGCTCTTGTGTGTGTGTGTTTGATTGCTTGTTAAGCTTGTATTATTAATCTATAAACATTTCCATGATGTACATCATACATCTTAATAATTTATGTGATCACATATTGTGTACATCATTGATATATCCACCTAGACATGATATTCCCTTATACGACATGATCCATACACAAACTATACAATTATCTTATCCTTTTGAGGTATGATAACTACCAGTTTCTACTTCCTTTCACCTTAAAAGGGGGGCATATAAGTGGATGAATGTCATAGAGGCATGATTTTCATACCTTCATAGTTTTATATTTAAGTGGTGGCATGACAAAAAGTCATGACCTCCACACTTATTCAGTACTCAACATTTTTAGATTACAATTGGGGCATGTTATGGAAACATGTTCTCCACACTTAAACATAACTCAAATTCTTCATATTCAGTGTGGACATTTCATGGGAACATGTATTTCACACTTTAATAATTTTAAAATTGATTGAATTTCAGAGTTATGTGATTTAGATACATATTTATGGCAACATTCTATACATTGGTACCATTGTTATACCCAAATTTTAGCTTAAGACATATGTGAGGTGCATATACTATACAAAGAGTACCTTAAATTACAAAACCAAATCAGAATTTAGATTTCAAATACTACTATGGACTGATATCATACCCAAGATGGACTTTTACGGACTTTATTGAGTCAATATACTATAGTAGTTGGTTCACCTTTTGGCAAGGTTGAGGTGATTAAATCACTCAATATAATCAAGTTTATAAGTTAGAGTTGATTGAATCATATAGATTCAAAAGATATACAATGGGATTTGATTGGATCACTGACACTCACCAAGTTATAAATATGTTTGGGTTGCATGATTGAGATATGCTCAATGGTCATGTGGTAACTCACCTTCTCACCAGGGTTGGGGGCATATTGTTCTCTCTCTTTCTATATATATATATATATATATATATATATATATATATATATATATATATATATATATATATATATATATATATATATATATATATATATATGTATGTATACACTTGTAGGTTTCTAAATTATCCTAATCTCAGCTCCAAGGCTTCATAAGAAAACATCTCTTCAAATCAAATTGCTAAAGTTTAAGATGGTTGCATCGATAAACAAGTGTACTCCTAACCTTTTTCTCTTTAATTTAAAGCATTTCAAATTCTTTTAATTCTAGATTATATGAATTGATTATATATTATAACATGCTTTGGTTGCAAGTTAGTCACCAACAAAGAACTCAAGTTGGGCTCACACAAAGGTAAGAAGTGTTATACACACCCAGGTGCACATTTCTTTCCTTTAAAGTAGAAATTTCATTACTAGATTAAAGTGGGGGGGGGGGGGTAAATATAGACACTAAATACAAATTGTATAACACATCAATATTGTACACTTGGAAAATACCTATCATGGTTGTACCCTTCAATTATAAGACCTTCCTGCTACCAAAAGTTGCATGTTCACTATCTCTTTGTGCCAAATTGCTTATCTCTTTGTTTTATCAAGTATCCTATACTATTCAAAATGATATAAACTTTATTATTGTCATTCTCTATAAGTTTTAGACTTGTACCTATTTTTCTGCTTACCAGACACTTGCATCCCAACTAACATTTATGTCAACACTAATGTCCCCTTTCAAACTAAGTGTTTAGTAGTCAAAAGTCATCTAATTTAGGAATAAAATGTATCTTAAAGGTAAGCCTAAGTTATTTAGTGTGATATATTTTTAAAAAGGATACAAGATCAACAATCATTCATTCTTGGCCTAGCAAGACCTAGCAGCTCACAAAGTAACTTACCAAAGGCACTTGTAATCATATAAAATGTCTAAATTGATAGTTTTAGTGTGGCTTGTGATACCCCATCCGTAGGTCCTTTTTACATGCTCTTGCGACCCTTATAAACACCTTATTTCTCATTACCAATCATCTAGAACCTTCTAAATGGTCATTCCACCTTAGCTAGATAGTATTCCCCATGCTAATCAAGGTCCCCCAAGTCTTGAGCCTGTAGGATAGGAGCACCCCATATAGACTATAGCACCCCATAGAGAAGTTTCCCATTTTTTACGGTCCTATCCATTTAAACTTTGAGCCCCAATAGTCATTTTCATCCAGTCCTTATCCTTAATTAGGTTAGCCTAACATGAATGCATGTAACCCATGACCAATTGTTCCCTGTAAAAGCCCACTCAAAGCTCATTTACAAAGGGTGTGACCAAACTTACTAATCAAGTAAAAATACAAACAAATCACTAAGTCAAACTTCCCTATTCTTTGCACACAACCACCCAACATAGCTACAAACTTACTCAAATCCTCATACCAATCCCTAACCACCTCAAACACTATCAATTTGGCATTTGCATTTGCATCACACTATTGCACAAATCACACTAGGTGGGAGAAATACATATAGCTTGATGCCTCTTCAGAGTATTGGTATGTAGGCAACATGCCCACATAAGGGGTGTAGATTACACATTCAGTACATATTTCACGCTAACCCCCCTCATTCTCAAGTGCCTCAAATATCATTTTATCAAGCATGATGGAGGGTTAGGTTTTTAAGACAAAATAAGCTCCATAATGAGTTTTATTGACAACCAACACTTGATTTATCATAGGCACAATGTAACTACCCTGAAAGTTTCAGGTCTCTATGATCAGTTTGGACAATAGCGACAAGAATGAACAACAACGTTAGACACCAAAGTGTCCACTTTTTGGTGCTCTCGTATTTTTTCCCAATGAAATCCAAATTAAAGTTTACAACACCTTCACAATCCTACACATCCATTTTCAACCTTTGTATCATCCCTCTCAGTCTATTTTCCAGCTAAGTTATATTTATTGTTATTTATTTCTATTTTTAGAAAGGTGAAAAAGACAAATAGTTACACAAATCAGGATTATATTTATTGCTATATTTTGTATTGATTTATTAATCTAGACCCTTAACTAAAATAGGAATAAAACTCCATTATTCCAAAATAAGTTAAATCATTTGGTGAACATGGCTTACTTTATTTATGCACAAAAACCCTATAAACCCTAGGGAAAATTCCTTGTTGATTTTATCAATATTCATCTAATTTTTTTCTACATATATAAATCAGAATTTTACATTTAATTTTTATAATTCATCATAGTAATTTTAAAAATCATTTTTTTCAAACCTTAGTAGAATATACTAGGTCCCTATGCTTTTGGATATATCACCTTACATGTTAGTAAGCTTCGTATTCTTTTTATGTATATTCTTGTTCATTGTTTTTCAAATCCTATATTACATTTATTTAATCTTCTCTTTCATTTTTCAAGTTATTTTCCTTATGCCACCTAAGCTCCTTGCATCTCTTCCTTTGAGATGAAGTGCAAGACTTAGTGGCAACCCTCTTGAATTCATCTAGATTCCTCCAACCCATCTATATAACATGGATAAACAACCAACTTAGTTTCCTACTATAGATCCTACACATACATATTACACTAATTTTCATGGGGATAATTCTAACAATGAGTAGTATGAGAATAACAATAATGATATACACACCGATGTTCATGCTCCACGACATCAGGCTACTGATCCACTTCCACCTATTGGTGATAATGATGTTATCATCAATAAAGATTTGATTTCATAAATTTTTAGAGAGAGACATAGGGAACAACATCTTACATTAGATTTGATGCCATTATCTTACAATCTATCATGAAAATTGAAAAGGCTAAGCAAGTTGAGTCTTGCATTCCTTCAGAACAACTAGTTACAAATGACACTATGGGGGCAACTATGTCTCAACAACCCCCTATAATAACCCAACCATCTTATGTGGTACCACCATTTATGGCTAGTACATTTTCACCACTTGATGTGGTTGCCCTTTTGTAAGAGATTAAATCTCTTTAATCTAAGGTACTACATCTTGAGCAAGGTGCCTCTAGACCAACATCAGCTTTGGACTCTTTTACTCTACTTCATACACCATTGGCACGCCATATTGCTTCTACACCTTTGTGACTAGGTTTTATTTAACCCAAGCTCACTCTATATGATGGCAAGGGTGATATAGAGACACACTTGAGAGATTTTCATGTAGCATACTTCGACTATGTGCCAAATGATTGGTTACTAACCAAGCTATATCCACGAAGTTGAAAGGATTATGCTCTATATTCTATCGAATCAGTCAGTCAAAGCATTCAATCCTTTAGTTGACATATTCTTAGCTCATTTTAGTATTAACATACGTGACAAGGTTTATTATGCCCAAGTTGCACAACAAAAACAAAGGAGAAATGAACATCTCACATATTATGTTCTTATATATAAGACTATCTTGGGTAAAATGATTAGCCCCATGACTAATCAAGAATTATAATATCTCTTCAAACAGAGTCTTTTGCCAGCTTTGCATGAGTCAATAATGTTCAAAAAAATTTCTTCCTTCACTGAGTTATGTCATACACTAAAGGAAAGGGAAGTCAAATTACTTTCAATGGGCAAATTCAAGTACACAAGCATATCAGAAACAATAAAGAAAAGTAACATTAAAGTCCCATACAAAGTAAAGGTTAATGATATCAAAAGTCAAAATCAACCTATAGTTAATACTGCTTTAGAGCCCCCTCAATGAATGGTTTTATTGACACCTCCTCGATGAGCCTTTACCTATCTGCCAGTATCTCCAGCTAGAGTCTTATAATAGCTATTGGAATGCAATGTCCTATCTCTCCTTCCTATTCGAGAAGTTGATACGACAAAGCCTCTTCCATGTGGATATGATCAAAATGCATTATATGATTTTCACAAGGCACTAAACCACATAATGAATAGATGCATTAGTTTACGACACAAAATACACGAATTGATATATGACATCCTTATTGATCTTGGCACTCTAGTTGAGCCTTCTAAGATAAAGTAAACACAAGACAAGGCTCAAAAAAAATTCTCAGATCCTTTCCCATAGCATTCTAAATAAGAGACAAGGGGCATATCAGGTGTTCACCATGCATATCATGCACACCCTCCACCAACTACATACCGGGCACCTTTAGTTGAGTCACATCCTTTGAGCAACATGATTGATGTGCATAATTTTAGAGTTATAGCTAGACCTTCAATATCCTTCTCATAGTAGGAGATAGTTGAGGATGATTCAGATTACTATGTACTCTTTATCAGAGCCTACATTAATCACCATCCCAATCATAGTGTTTTTTTAGACAATGGATCCAGTGTCAACATGTGCACTATGACATTACTTTAGCATTTGGGATATTCAGAGTAGGATATTACCCCGATGGACATAGTTATCAGTGGATAAAGTGGAAACATATCGAGTTCATTGGGTGAGATTATATTTCCTCTACAAGTAGCTCTAGCACATGTGGCCACACCATTTAGTATTATTCCCAGTGCAATAGTCTTTGACATGTTGCTTGATTGACCATGGATCCAGAAACCTTGTGTAGTACCTTGTATAGTTCACAGATGTGTGAAATACACTCACTTTAGTTAGGTTGTTACAATTGGTGGAATTATGTATGAGTTACCACTCCCCACTTTAGAGGCTTCTCCTACAAGGTAGTCACTAATTTCAGCTCCTCCACCAATTACAATTCTTCCTCTAGTTGAGATTTAGACGCAATCAAGGCCTCCCTCACCAACAGAAGAGTTCCTACACTTCCACAGAGGCCTATCTTAAAATAACCACTACATTAACAATAGTTTTGGGACTCTAAATAGTTTCCAACTACAGTATTCGCACCCAGAGTAGTATCATTGAGGTCTCATGCCTCTAAACATAGAAGACATTTTTAGAGAGATTCTTCTACTACTAGATGGGTATTTAAGATCCCCATAGTTGCATTCACTTCTTAGAGGTACAAGGGGACCCCACAGTCAATTTTCACCATAGACATTTCAAAGCACTTACAACATACATAGCTTTTAGAGTCACAGTCTCAGCCCTTCTATAATGCTTCACAATCACACACGATCCCTCTCCTTGATACAGGACACCATGATAGGGAGTCTCTTATGAGGCTCATCGGTTAGTATCATTTCTTCTTAGTCTTTTTTGTACATAATTTCTTAGCTTACTTGTACATAGTTTCTTTACACTTTATTGTACATAGTTTCCTTATGATTACTTGTACATAGATTATTTCAATATACCAAAAAACAATACAATATTTCAAAATACCAAAAATAATATAACATGTCAAAATACAAAAAAAATCAAATAACTCAAAACACCAAAAACTTTTTAATTATATGTAATATCCATGTTTTACATTTCTACTACCATGCTAGACATACATTTTGTTGTTCTATACTATTGCTTGTTGATTTATCTACATTACCATGCTTCACTTGATGTCCTTTTGGTGTGTGTAGTGACACCTAGATCCTTGATTGCTTCACTCTACCCACTGAGGGGACATCCTACTTATACATTCAAGACATACATTGACATATCTACCCATCGAAGGCATCTTCTACGTGACTACACTATCTAGGTTATGTCATTCCTACACCACACACTCTAGTTATCATGTTGATGTACATTAGTCAATAGCTTACATAGATTATTCTATCGACACTCACTAGTATATATCACTTGTGTATTTATTAGCATCTACCTAGTCTTGTACTACATGTTTTGCATACTTTTATTTCTTGCTTTGATTAATTAGATGTGATAGTATTTCCAACATTTACATGCCTTCCTTTCTTGATTTGAGTATCTAGATGTGATTACATTTCTTAGTTCCTATTTTGTTACTCATGTGTGCCTTAGGACATTTGACAATGTCCTTTGCTTGTACTCTTGTATGTGCTTGTGGCCCTCGCACCAATATTGCTTGTTTACAATTGTATGTGTATGCGGGAATTTGAACATGCCTTGTATGCTTGCTTTTCCTAGTTTGAGTGACATGTACCCATGTCACTTATTTTCTTGGCCCCTTGGCCTCTTTTGTATGCTTCTTGCTTCTTCCCTTATGTGTTTATTTGCTTCTCAATTATTTAAAATGCAATGATCTACATCATGAATTATCTTGCCTTTTTGGATGTCATGATGGACATTGTGATATAGGAATTTGACTCAAGAGAGGATGGTTAGTATAGTATTAGTTCCAAAATGAAAATAAAATGAAAGAAACACACTAATAGCATAACATCTCTAGGTTTAAACACTAGGGAGAGCTTGGTAACAAAAACAAATGACAAACAAAACTAAAAAGTAAGGAATAAAACATAAGAATTCCTTCACATTCTTTGGATGCTCCAAATGCCTTTGTAGTAGTGGCTTGCTCAGTTTTGTGCTCATGAAGTCCTTGCCTAGCTCCATATCTCCTTGGCACCTTTGGCTTTTGGCTTGGCTTGGCTTGAAATCAATTTGGCATGGTAACACTAGTTGCAATGGCTTTTGGAATCATTTGTGCATTATAACTTTGCACCAAAATAGCTTAGAAATGATGTTCATGGCCTCTCTATTTATAGATTTTTGAGAATGTCTAGAATCAACCTGAACCGTCCATCTCAAGATTAAGATGTGTGGTTGAGGATTAATTTAATTTTTGGAATTAAGTTTATAATTATCCTCATCATGACATTGGAAGAAGGGGTAATTAAGAGGCATGGAGGGCATCATGGAAGGCATTAATGAGGCATGGAGGGAAAATCTTGATATTTATGACATTTATGGCCTAGAGATGTCTTCCCAAGAAATGAGGTCAGTTGATGATGCAGATATTCAATATTCATTTCTAAGAACAAGTTTTCAACAAGTTTCCATGGAATTATTAACTATGCCTTGATTTGAGTTAATTAGCTCTTAAGCATGATTAAGAACTTTGTGCACAAATTACTCAAATTGATCATAATGCCTTGTTATTGGTCCATAACTTGATTAGATTGGAATTGGAAGGTGATGTTAGATGCATTAGATCCATATTCTCATTTAGGATGTTACCAAAAAAAATAACAAAGGCATGTGTCTCATGCAAGAGATTTGATAGGAAAGAGCAATATAGAACACCCAGATGCAAAATTGGCATTTTAACTAAAAATGATCTGATCAACGTTAGTTGGCTCATAAATTTCATTGCCCCATTTAGGGATATCTTGGCCAAAATCAGCACTTGAATATGTCAATTTCACATCATTTAGCATGTTTTAGCGTTTTTAGGCCAAATTATGCATTTTTTGTGGAAATTGGTCAAAACCCTGGTTAGAGGTTATTGGTAGCCAATTTTAGGTTTCTACAGTTTGCCCCTATTTGGGAAGGTGTTACAAGATATAAGCACAGTAATGGCTTCCCAAAAAATGAAAAGGTCATGTATGTCTATAACTGTAATGATGATAAACTAACTGTATAATGCCTCCTTGAGGGAACAATTGGCACAAGTAGGTCAACAAATAGTCCCTCAAAAAAAAAGCAAAGAAAGGAAAGATGATGGGGTGAAAACACAATTATATTAAAAAAGTAGTCAAAGTCATTGAGATGCAAGTGGTGATGGGGAATCAAGAACAACAAATAGCTCTGATCCCACTTAATAGGATCTTGCTCTTCAGAAAGAGCACAATATGATTACCTTGTATAAGCAATTAAATATGCGGAATTAACCAGAAGCAATAAGTAACTAGAATTCACAAATGACAGAATATGAGAGACAACACAAACTGTATTAATACTCATCCAAAAAAGAATACAATGAAGAGACGCCACACTCTTCCACACTTTTCAGGCTTCCCACACCAAGTGTACAGTAATTCTTTTCAAGAGTTCACTCTCTTATCAAAAACGGTCCCAACACACAACTCACACACAGAATTGGTGTTCACCTCCAATCAGTCAGTAATAACCCTGCCAGTACACAAGTACTCAAAGTACTTCAAGTAGATCTCCCATAAGCTTGCAACAACCTGCAACTTAAATGATCTTACTCACCATGTAGATCTTCAAACGTGGCCTTGCACATCTGTTGACCAAGATCCTACAACTGGAAGAAATCCTTTTCTTTCCTTAATTACAATACATGCCAATGGGTCTATAAATAGATCCCACACTTAAACAATAACTTAGACTTCTAATTTACAATAATTAAACTTGCAACTCAAGACCAAAAAATAACCTTTTACATGCAAACACTCAGTTCAACGAACTAACTGTTCATGCAACGAACATTTCTAAAACTGCACAGGCGATTGACGTCGGTCCCTGTCTGCCTGGAGGTGACCGACATCGGCTGACCTCCTGTCGATGTCGGTTTCTCTTCTGCACTGTAGATGACCGACGTCAGTTACATTGCTGACGTCGGTATCCCTAGAACTCAGCAACCTCCTCCATGTCTGCATAGTTGAAGCTTTTAGCTCCACAACCTAACAATCTCCCACTTGGAGATAAACAACTACAACTGTACCTCTACCTGTACCTATACATCGTCTAGTTTGTTCCCTTGGCTCTATATCCCTCTTCAAGATCACTCTTGAAGACCAACCACCACAAATCTTGTGGTGCACCTCCTGTCATCCAAATCACCTACCACATCTGCATCTACAAACCCATGTAGAAAATAACTTGACTCTGCATAGGATGTGCACCTACTGTTGGTCCCTCTGAGAATCCATTGAACTGCCCTCCAGTGCTTCTTTCTCAAATTGGCTCCAAACTTGTGACAGCTCCCACTGCTTGGGAAATCTCAGGTCTAGTACATACCATGCACTTAACCTCATTATGTGAATCAAGACACTGTTCATAAAACTGTCCAACCATCAGCGTGCTAACCGGTATCACACAATCCTCCAGAGACAAAATCAACCTGTGACCTTCCTTGTCTCTAGAACACACTCATGCCAAAGAATCTTGCTGCTCCTAGATTCCTCATGACACACCTCTGAACTAGCTTTACCTTAAGTTCAACAACTCCCTGTATGTGTAACCCTGCAACAAGCACACAATACAGTAACAAGATAATGTAGCTAATATTATCCAACCTGGTAAAGAGAAACACAATGGTCAAACCTCCATTGTCCTGTAGCTTACTCAAGACCATATACCCTGAACTTCTGTCTCACGTGTCCATTCCCACTCTTCTTTATCTTGAACATCCATTCGTCTCTCAGTGCTTTCTTCCAACTGGAAACTCCACCAAAAACTCCTGTTTGGTTCTTCTCCAAGGAATCACATTCCTCATCCATGCCAAGCTCCCACTATTTCCTGGATCTACCTACTCTACTTTTTTAATAACTTCCTGGTTCTTAACCATCAGTGAGCAACAAGTAGTGTAAAGAAGGGAAATGATGAATTTGAGACTTAGATACCCTTTAAGTCCTCCATATGGGCGCTTGAGACTCCTTGACAGTGTGTTGTCTACCCAAAATCCATCTCAGTGATCGATGCTGGTCACAGCTCAGTCTGCACTCGACCGACGTCGGTTCCATGCGACTGCCTCATCACCGACGTCAGTTCCCACTGACTGACGCTGGTGTTTATCTGTCCTGAGTCACCGATGTCAGACTGAACATAGCCGACATCGGTCCCTGTCTAGATGTCGATGTTGGTTTTTTAATCGATGTCGGTCTCTGTGTTTTACTTGTGAGTGATGACCTTTACCCGCGAGCTCCTTTTGGATCAAACCCTTATCCATATCAACCTTGCTCTACTCAGAATTCCTCATCCCCTTACGCTAATCTCTATCCGTCACCTTCTCCTTGAAAATCAAGGCTTTCCTACTCTTGTCATGAACATCAGATTTCTCAAGAAATGTTACCTTCTTCTTCTGCATACAGAAATCTTGATTCATGCTTTTCAAATCCAAAAGCATACCCTTTGACTCAAGAACATGCATCTCCTTCTTATTCATGTGACCAAGCCTATTAAGCCACATCTTCGAATCTACAATTGAAGTAGATAAACCAGAAGGAGAATCAGTAATACAAGTAAATAGATAAAGCGTACCTACTTTCTTACCTCTTGCTACAACAAGTGCACCCTTGGTAACCTTCTATGAGTCCACTGTGAGAGTTACTGTGCAACCCTCATCACCCAACTTTCTAACAGAAATCAAAATTCGCTTCAAAACTGGGACATGCATGACCTCCTTCAACACCCATGTGTTACCTGTCTATAATTTTAGCTTCACTTTCCCTTTGCCAACCATCTGACAAGGCTTACCATTCCCTAAATAAATTTCTCCAAAGTCTCCCTAGACATATTCATGAAAAAATTCCCTATTTGGGGATGCATGGAAAGAGGCACCATAATCTAAAACCCAAGATTCTACTTTATCCAAAGAACATACCAGAGCATCCTATGCAATAACACTTGCAATAATACCTGCAACATCTGCTTCTTCATGTCCTTCATGCTGATCTTCATCCGACCTGCAATCTCTCTTTACGTGCCCTTGCTTTCCACATTTTCAGCAAGTTATTCTGCCATACCTGGACTTGGATCTCCTGCCTATCTTTGACCTTGATCTCCCATGCTCGATCTTCTCTCTTTGCCTTCCCCTGCTTTCCACACTCAAAGCATTTCCTGATGATTCACCTGTGCTTTTCCTATGAATTTCTTCATTCAAGATTACACTCACAACATCATCCACTTTTAAGATTTTTGAAGTAGATGCAGTATTACTAACTGCCATTACCAAACTCTCCCAACTTTCAGGTAATGAGCATAAGATTAAGAGAGCCTTAATTTCATCATCAAAAATAATATTGGCTGAATTTAACTGGTTTACCAAACCATGGAAATCACTAATATGACTATGTACAGATCCACCTTCCAACATTTGCAAATTAAATAATTGCTTCATAAGAAATACCTTATTTGAAGCTGAGGGTTTTTCATATAAATTTGCCAAAGATTCCATCAACTCCACCATTGTCTTAGCCTAAAATAAGTTTGAAATCACAGACGATGCAAGGCTCAACCTTATAGATCCCAGAGCCTTCCGATCAAGAACCTCCCATTCTTCATCCTTCATATCTAGGGGCTTGCATGCAACCCCACCCAACGATAAGTACAAATATTTTTGATACAGATAATCTTCAATCTACATCCTCCATAATTGATTGTTCTTGCCATTAAACTTCTCCATTCGTAGCTTACTTTCTTCTGCCATTGCTATACTCCCACTCAAACAGAAAACCCCTGTGAGTAACCTGTAATCAACACACACTAACCAGATCTGAAACACTTGTTAGTAACCCAACCAAAAGCTCTGATACCAGTTGATGGGGAATCAAGAACAACAAACAGCTCTGATCCCACTTGTTAGGATCTTGCTCCTCAGAAAGATCACAATATGATTACTTGTATAAGCAATTAAATATGCAGAATTAACCAGAAGCAATAAGTAACTAGAATTCACAAATGACACAGAATATGAGAGACAACACAAACTGTATTAATACTCATCCAGAAAAGAATACAATGAAGAGACGCCACACTCTTCTACACCTTTCAGGCTTCCCACACCAAGTGTACAGTAATTCTTCTCAAGAGTTCACTCTCCTATCAAAAACAGTCCCAACACATAACTCACACACATAATTGGTGTTCACCTCCAACCAGTCAGTAATAACCCTGCCAGTACACAAGTACTCAAAGTACTTCAAGTAGATCTCCCATAAGCTTGCAACAACCTGCAACTTAAATGATCTTACTCACCATGTAGATCTTCAAATGTGGCCTCGCACACCTGCTGACCAAGATCCTATAACTGGAATAAATCCTTTTCTTTCCTTAATTACAACATATGCCAATAGGTCTATATATGGATCTCACACTTAAACAATAACTTAGACTTCTAATTTACAATAATTAGACTCGCAACTCAAGACCAAAAAATAGCTTTTTACATGCAAACACTCAGTTCAACGAACTAACTGTTCGTGCAACGAATAGTTTTGGAACCGCACAGGGAACCGACGTCGGTCCCTGTCTACCTAGAGGTGACCAACGTCGACCGACCTCCTGCCGATTTTGATTTCCCTTCTACACTGTAGATGACCGACGTCGGTTACACTGCCGATGCCGGTATCCCTGGAACTCAGCAACCTCCTCCATGTCTGCATAGTTGAAGCTTTTAGCTCCACAACCTAACAAGTGGGATGATGTAAAATAGTTTACCCAAAGGCAGTTATAAGCATTATACCCTAATAGTGGCAACATGGTACGAGAACACAATGATTTGCCCAAAGGTGGTTATAATCATTAAGAAGATGGCGCTGCCCCAATTAGGATAGACAAAAAAGATAACAACATGCCCCTGTATGGGTAGAAAAAGTAAAATAGTGACAACACAATGATTTGCCCAAATATGGTTATAATCATTAAGAAATGCAGGTGGGATGGTGTGCAATGATTTTCCCATAAGCAGTTATAATGATTAGACCCTGATTATGGCAAACATGATAAACTTGGTCGAGGTTGACAATAACTTAACACATAGGGTAATGATGAATTTGAACAACCTACTAGTAGGAGGATGCTCATCTAAACTAATAAAGGTTGAAATTATTTCATTGTTAATTACTCTATTTGGGATATGATTGGGATTGAATCAAGAAGTCGATGCCGAAAAGATATCATCATTTCTAAATAGACTTCCTGAAGCTGAAGTTTGTTATAGCACGTGTCGGTAGGCATCATAAGGACTTGGCTGAAATATACATAAGGACTGACTCCCATAATCCAATACTCAATATAACATAATGCACCAATAATAGAAACCATGATGATAATGTAAATGTATGAATATGGATGGATTTAAGTGTAAGTGTGGGCAAGGAATCCCCCAATGAACACACATAAACTGAATCAAGGCAACAATGCTAAAAGCAAACAAATAGGTAGATAAACAAAATAAACATAAATAAACAAAGAAAAAACATAATAGAAATCCTACGAACATTGCCCCTAAAAAATAGGTGACAACTTAACAAACAAACAAAAATAAGGGAATAGAAGAAAAGGAAGGGGGTGGCTGAGTTGTCTCCATATGCACTAGGCAAGTGGATGCTGCCTACATAGTTCCATACATGTAATATCCAATAAAAAACTTCAGGTTAAATGTAGTTCTCCTAAGGAATGAGAAGAATGCGATAACAAATGAAGACAAATAGAATAGATGTGAGAGAAGAAGAAGAATGGTCTTGTAAAATGGCAAGTGTGTGGGAGAAAAAAGCCAAAAATGAAGGGGAAACTAAATGACAAGTGATTTTCTTGTAACTTAGTAAGGGTTCTGAGAATAGTTTAGGAAAAGAAGTGGTCAATGTTTTTGAAACTAAATGACAAATGATTTGCTTGTAACTTAGTAAGGGTTCTGAGAATAGTTTAGGAAAAGAAGTGGTCAATGTTTTTGTTCTTTTATAATAAATTTTCAAATGTTTTTGGAATTTTTTGAAGTATCTCAACTCAATCGAGAATGATGAGACACTAAATGGTTCAAGCTCATAAAATGGTGAGAGTGTTCAAATTTAGGTTGCTCATAAAATAGTGAGAGAATGGCTTAGGTTACTCACAAAATAATGAGAGCATGGCTTAGGGTGCTAGAAAAATGGTGAGAGCGTGGCTTAGGGGGTGATTAAACTAACTTCAACAAGTATTGAGCATTGCCTACATAGTCCTAGAGTAAGACCTCAAGTCATTGTAGTTCTACCCATACTGCGGAGGAATTTGACTAGTGTAGTAGTCAATTCAAATAAAAAAGGTATAATTGGTAACAAGGCACAATATGACATAGGATGCGACAAGGTGGTACATCAAGGCTTAATATTGCCCCTAGTTTTCCCATAAGCGGTTATAACCAAGACACAATGGAATAGATCAATGGTACTAATTTACTTAAAGGCAGTTATAATTAGTAGCAAGACTGGTGGTAAGAAAGGAATAACAAATGAAGGATGCAACTGTGAAAACTTTTGTCACACTATCCCAAAATATAATCTATGTCCAAAGTACTTGAACCAACTAATGAAACTAATCAGATACCTCAATGCTAAAACTGCGTAATGAATGGCAAAAACTAAGGTCAAATGAGCTAGGATTTAAAACACACTAGGTCAATAGAATGGAAGCAGAAAGTGGATATGATGAAGAGGATGGATAAGGATGGTATTTGTACAAATAAGAATAGTGATAAAAAGGCACAACTAAATGGTCCTTATAGGCAATACATCTTAGCACTGAAGCATAGTACCGCTTGAGATGAATAATATTCATTGGCTCTAAAAGTTCATCTTCATCTGGTGTGGAAAGCCTGTATACTGCTAATCCATAATCTACATTAATGATGAAAGGCCCTATCGAGTTTGGTTTGAATTTTCCTTTATGCTTCTTCTCAACCATGGTATTCTTTAAGAATAAGATCACCAAGTTTAAATGTTCTATACTTAACACGTCGATTATAGTGGCTTTTGAGTCAGTTCTTATATGCTTGAAGATTTTTGAGTGTAGTTGTACATTTCTCAAGTAGGTATAGCTTTTGCAGGCGAGCTACTTGATAGTCATGATCATCTAGGACATGCTTGAAAGAGATGCACAGTGAAGGTAATTTGACCTCAATGGGAATGATGGCTTCAGCACCATAAACAAGTGAGTATGTAGTGGCTTCTGTGGGGGTATGATGATTGGTATGGTATACCCAAAGGGCAGGGAATATTTGCAAGTGCCAATCACGACCAACATCATTGACAATCTTTTAGAGAATATTGACAATGGTTTTGTTGGATTCCTCATATTGACCATTACCTTGAGGGTAATATGCTATAGAAAAATGTTGTGTGATGTTATATTCAGTACACAGCTGGTTTGCATCCTTGTTCTTGAATGATCATCCATTGTCATATATAATGTTAGAGGGGATACCATAGCAAAAAATGAGATGGTTGAAAATGAATTTTGAAATTTGCTTTCTAGTCATGTAAGTGAGGGATATAGATTTAACCTAATTAGTGAAATATTCGGTGGCAATAAGGATATGTTTATGGCCATCCGATGAAGTGGGGTTGATCTTCCCAATGAGGTCAAGTCCCAATGTAGAAAATGGCCATGGTGTCAACATCAGTTTCAAAGTTTTTGATAGGGCATGTATCAGATTAGCATACCATTGACATTTGTCACACTTCTTTACATATGTAGTGGCATCTACGTCCATTATGGGCCAATAATTACCAATACGTAAGAGATTTATAGACAGGATTACCCCGATAGAATGAGCTCCACATACTCCTTCGTGAACTTCTCTTAATGCTAGTGTAGACTCTGTCGAAGTTAAACAACGAAGCAGAGTTCTATCAAAACTACAATGATAACGGGTAGATCCAAGTAGAGTATAACGAGTGGAATGATGAATAAAGGCCTTAGTTTGTTTTTGAGATAGGTTAGGTGATAAACTTGGTCATAAATTTAGTTGTAAAGGTATAAGTACTAGATAGAATTAGGACCAACAATATCACAAATTATTGCAACGATTGAAGGTTTATGAGCTGGTACAGATAAATTCTCAATGAGGAACTGATACTCTCTAGCTTTATCTATTTATCAAATCAAAAATATAATAGTATCCATGGCATCTGCACTTCTATTACTTGCCCTTGGTATGTACTCAAACTAAATATTGGTAATTTTTTACTTAAGAGTATCAACCATGGCTTTATACGGGACCGGCTTGTCATCTTTGATCTAAAAATGATTTGTGACCTGATTGATGATTAACTTAGAATCACCATAAACTTGGAGATGAGATATATTCTAATGTACTACTTGTCAATGTTCTGCAACAAGTGCTTCATACTCAGCCATGTTATTTATACAAGGAAAATTGATTCTGAAAGATTTAGGGATTAGCTCCCCCTGTGGTGTAATAAACAATAAGCTTACCTCCAATCTATGTGCAGTAAATAAACCATCAAAATATAGCTTCTAGGGTTTCTCCTCAAGGGGTGTGTCAATGATGGTCATTTTGGATTCATCAGGAAATTGAAACATGAGTGGTTGTGTGTATGTCAGAGGTGCTTCAACAAGTTGATCCACAAGAATTTATCCCTTGATTGCCTTTTGATTGACATACCCGATGTCAAACTTACTGAGAAGCATGATCCATTTAGCCATTCTACCTTGAAAATCAATTTTAGATAGTAGATACTTGAGTGGATCTACTTTTGAAATGACCATGGTCTTATTATTCAACATGTAATAGCGTAGTTTCTGAGCTGTGAAGACCATGCCCAAACAAGATTTTTCAATAGGTACATAGTTATGTTAATATGTAACCAAGATACGACTTAGGTAGTATATGGCATGCTCTTTTCTATTGTCATCATGTTGAGCCAAGAGTGCCCCCAGAGCATGGTCAATAGTTGATAGGTATAACAAGAATGGCTTTCCTGGCATAAGAGGTAATAAAATAGGTAGATTAACAAGATAGTCTTTTAGTTGTCAAAAAGTTGTTTAGCAATGATCATCATAGTTAAATACAACACCCTTCTTTAAAAGGTGTGTAAATGGATGGCACTTGTCTGCTAGCTGAGAGATGAAACATTGAATTGATTGGATCTTACCCTGTAAACTATGAAGTTGCTTTAAATTGGTTGGTGGTAGCATCTCGATTATAGCATGAACTTTAGCCAGATCGAATTCAATACCTCTACGAGACATGATGAAGCCAAGTAATTTGCTTAAAGTTACACCAAACACACATTTATTTGGATCGAATCTGACTTTTTACTCTTGTAATCTTTCAAATATCTTATGTAGCACTACTGGATGGTCAGCCTTGGTTTTGGATTTTCTTAATATGTCATCGATATAGTCTTCAACAATATCATGCATCATATCATGTAATATGACATTCATTGCCCTTTGATATATAACTCTAGTATTTTTAAGGCCAAATGGCATTACCTGATAACAAAATATTTCTCATGGAGTAGTGAACGTTGTTTTATGCTGGTCTTCTAGTGCTATTTTGATCTGGTTGTATCCTAAAAAGTCATCCATGATTGAAAGCATTTCATAACTAGCCATGGAGTCAACGATCATGTCAATATTAGGCAAGGGAAAATGATCTTTAGGACAAGTTTTGTTGATGTCTCAAAAATTAGTATAAATTCTGACCCCTTCAAGCTTTTTACTAACAGATACCATATTAGAGATCCATTCTGCATAATCAATGCATTGGATATATCTTGCTTCTAAGAGTTTTTCTAACTCTTTCTTTACCAATATAGTAATTTGAGGATGCATCTTACGTAGCATTTATTTTACCTAATTGGCATCAATATTAATCACAAGGTGGTGCAAAACCAAAGCGGGGTCTAAACCTGGCATGTCAGAATAGGCCCATGCAAAGATATCTACAAATTCTCTCAACAGAGCTGTAAAGATGTCACGTTCCTCCTCAATGAGGGACGCTCCTAATTTTATCTATTTTAGGTTTGATGTAGTCCTGATATTTACCTTTATTATATCTTTGACTAGAAGGGTCAAACCATCTTCTAGTATAGTAGGTAACGACTTGAATTATTGGCTTATGTCAAGGTCCTCTGTTAAGACTTGCTCTTTAATTTCTCCTAGGCATGATGAATCTGAGTCCCCTAATGGGAGATTTGGTCATGTGACAAAAATAGTTGGAAATTATTGAAGAATTTGATCAAATACTTGTTGTTTCTCAAAGCTAAACTTGGATCCACATGCAAGTTCATCATTGGTGGGCTCTTGGTATAAATTTGAAGAAGAATGAACACCACCATATAATGACACCTAAAATAGGTTTTCACCACTAGACTGGCCTTTACCTTTCCTTTTTCCCTGGTTAAATAGTGCCTCAAAGAGGTTTTCACTTTGGGACCTAAATGTTTTACTTATTTGTTTCTGGCTAAAGGTGTTCACTCGCTCTCCAAAATAGGTAGTAGGATCCAATGTGATTGAGAATCTTGATTTATGATCTCCCAATAAAATGTTGTCTCTAAGGCCTAAAAAGTCATAGAATACCTCATCATTCTGGAACTCATCAATTGACATACTGGATTCTTGTTGGTCTGAATTTATTAGCTAGAGATAATATAATGACAATGGGTTGTGATGAATAGCCAGGGTAAGGGTACAAATGTCATTATTATCAAACTGATTGGTTTTATCTAGATTATCAAAGGTGAGGCCATGATCAAACTCTGCTTTGCTATTGGTATCATCATCACTAGTCGCTGGTGATGGAGTTTGAATAAGGTATGTGGGGTCACCCCAGGCAGTTTAAATTCAAGTCCATAAGGTCTTAGATACTTAGTCATGGAAATTGGCTCTATGGTTCGTTTTTGATTTGGTCTGAGGCCTCTTCCTTCATAATTGTGACAATCTATGATCCTATTGGGAATAGGATACTTTGTACTTTCATAACAATTAGCTTGGTCATTGTTGTATAACTATAATTCAACCCCTTTAAGAAGGTCAGGTTCTAGGCTAGATGCTGGTACAAATGTGATAGTTCCCCTATCTTTGTTATTTTGTTGCTATGCATATGTGATGTGACTTTAGGTCACCCAAAGGTTTTCAAATTCTGAGGAAGATTAGAAATATGAAACGTATCAAGGGTCACATACTCTTTAGGTCCATTATCTAAAATGGTGAAATGATTAGAAGCTTCAGGAGGTGGCATGTGGGAAAGAGAATCCAAGGTATTATGATCTATGCAATTATCTGGTGAAGTATCAATAAGTATAGTCTTTCCTTTATTGTACTTGGAACTTAGATTCATGTCATACTGATAATTGTAGCTTTGAAATCTAGCCTCAAGATGCTTACAGTGTTCATATGGGTGTAAATCTCCTAGAATATTCACTTCCATCCCTGAGTGGAAAAACTTGATACATTGGTGCAACGTTGATGGGATTGCATGAATCTTGTGTAACCAAAGCCTGCCTAGAAGCATATTGTATGATAACTCAAGATCAAGCACATGGAAAAGTGTATCATTAGTCAAAGGCACAATGATAACTAGAAAACTAATGGTGCCTTGTGATTCTTTTTCTTGATTATCATAAGTTTTGATGGTTATTATTTATGGTTGAAGATCTACCATTGTGTACCTAAGAAGCTTGATGAGCTTTAGAGACTCTATGTTGAGGTTGGATCCATTATCTATAAGGACATGTTTTACTTTATGCCATCTGATATAAACTTCTATGTATAATGGGTTATTATGAAGTAGGCTAAGGGAAGACATATCACTTTGGTTAAATATGACTTATTGGGCTAGAGCTAGGTGTCTAACCAAAGATTGAAATTTATCAGGGGATATGTCACTAACAACAGTGGATTAGGTCAAAAACTCATTTAAGATGTCCTTATGGATTACTGATGTTCGCAAAAAATCTAAAATAGAAATTTATGTTGGTGTCTTTTATAATTGTTACACAATATCAAATTTCTTGTCTTGGTCAGTAGTGAATGGTTTATTCCAAGGCTGAATAGTTGGTTGGATGACAAGTATAGTGGCAAATGGTTGTGAGCCTAGGATAGTAATCTTCGATCTTTAAGTTGTGATTGCATAATCAAGATTAAATACTGGACCATTATTGCTAACCAATGTTGGGAATGGTGTGGGACCAGACATGACAAGTCTCAGTTTTCAGGACACTCGCATGTGGTCACATGGTAAGGATGAGTTATCAATATAAGGTCCAAAAGGGGATGTCCTAGTTTGTTGGTTTGCCTATATGCATTCCCAGGTCAAAGAAGGATTATCTATGTAATTTAGCTTAATGTTGTTTTTTAGCAATGGTCTAGGCTAATTAGTGCTTGGTCTAGGATTAATGGAGATGGTATTAACGCTACTCCCTGCAATATGACCTACAACCATGTTGTATTTATATGCAACTACATGGTAGGTTTATTGGTTATTACCATTCTGACCTTGGTTTTGTCCATTGTTGTATCATTGTTGGTTCTACTGTTGATTTTGTTGATTCTGCTAGTTTGGCCTTTGATTTTGATACTATTGATTTTGCTACTGTACTGGCCATTATTTTTGTGTTGATTATTTTGCTGCTACTAATTGTTCTGTCAGGGAAAAGGGTTTTGATAAATCCCAAGAGTTTGATTGGAAGTGGAAGTACCATTATCCAATGTTATCTCCCCATTATCCAACATATTCTCAATTAAATGCTAAATTTGGACACATCTTCATAGATTATGCACATTGACCTAATGATAGTCACAAAATTCATTTTCATGATACCAATCAGGATAAGGAATGCCTTATGGATAATGTTTTGGTATAGGCTAAGTAATTAGATTAGCGGTAGTAAGCTTACAAAATATAGATTAAATAGGTTCTCCTAGGTCACTAAAAACATGACGTGCAAGCATGATTATTCTAAGAGGAGGAGTTTGCAATGATAATAACTATCGTATTTGTTGTGTAGGTCTTGATTATTAAGCTTGTGGTATTGGTTGTGTTGGTTGAATATTTTGTTGATCAGCTTACTGATAAACAAAATAGGTCTGATCAGCCAAAGTAGGAAGATTGGTCGTCCAAATGTGTAGGTTTACCACATCAAAAGGGGACTAATCTCTCCTCTCATCAAGGGGAGATTCCCTATATATATATATATATATAATCAAAAAATAATACTCAAGGGTAGGATAAACTATTCATCTCTCTTTCTTTAGAGATGATGCATGCAAATCAAAGGAAAAAAACTCAAGGAAAATGACAGAAAGCACTCCTCTTCTTTTAGAAGTACTATTTAGCAAACCACAAGAATACTCCTGGTAGTAAAAGCAAAATGTAACCAAGGACGTAGTAACCAACAAATTGAGATGTAGCACAAAGTCCCCACCTGAATTGCCCAAGAGTGAGATATAAAGGGAAATGAGGGTACAAAGTTGTCCCAAGGTCCTTTACACAAAAATAAAAAGAAAACACACTAAAGGCAATTATGGTGGCACAAAGTCTCTCCACAGTTGACTTCAGGACACCTTCCTGACTACTTTCACTAATTCTGCTTGTTGAATTAAAGGAACAAAAAATATATTAAGGAAAAAGACATAAGAATAGTTTCCCCAACAACAAAGATATCATAGCACAAAGTTTGAATAGTCACTTGCTTTCTTATTCCAATAACAAAATATGATCAACAATCTGAGCTCAAAGTCTCAGTAATGCTTTTCAATTTGGGCAAAGTTTTGTTTTTGATTGTCAGAGAGCGATCCTTTTACACTAACAAGAGAGTCCCTTATATAGCCTCTTCAAGAAGGACTTGGGAATAGTAACACATCATGTTGCATTGAACTTTGTTAAGAAGATAGGCTGGAATTTAGGGGCATCTACCCATTTGCTTTTCTCAATGCAGAGAAACAAGTCATGCTATTGAAATTTTGCATCCTTTAATGTCCAGCTGACGATCTAATCCTTCTTCATCATTCCTCCTTTTTTGGTTAATTAAATCGGGTCATTGATTCAATTTGATGCTCTATTCCTTAGTCATTTCCTATTGATCTTGGCCTTAAAGCCTTTGAATGCATTTAAGTTCCTAGATTTAAAACTACAAGGGTCAACGGCTTTTTTATTGTCGCCACTTTGACATCCACGAGCACGTCACTTTCCTCAGCAATTCCTTCAGCTTTGTCATTTGAGCTTTCTCAGAGGGGACTTGCCCTTCGAGCCTTGAGAAATGATCCGCCTTGGGTCGAGAAGAGCCCCCCGCAAGGGTATCTGCCCTTCAAGCAGTCTTCGGATGGCCTTCAGGCTAAGTTCCTTGGCTCTTCTTTGAGGTTTTTCAAAATCAACGGCTATTTTATGAACCTTAAAATTGATGTTTGCACACCTATCAATACATTTGAATTTCCAACAGCTAGTTCGTCATTCTTAACTTTGACGTCTTTGGATGCGTCACCCCTTGGACTTTCTTTGGCTTTCTTGTTTTGCATCCTCTCGAAGGGAAGGTGACCCTTCAGCTTTAGGGAAGAGTCCTTCAATTTGGCAGCTGAGATTCCCCCATAAGGGCACCTACCCTTCGGGCTCCTTCGACAGCCTTTTGTCTTTAGAGTCCTTCAGACATTTTCCCACAAACTTTTTCTGTGGACATTTTCCCATAGACAAAAAGTCTACAAGAATTATTGCTTTGTCTTTGGCCTTCATAAATTCCTTCAGGATTTCCTCTCGTAGCTTCTTTGAATTTTTTCGGACTTTTTGTCTGAAGGAATTCCTTCGGAGAAAAAGTCTGAAGAAATTATGCCTTTGTCTTTCGACTGCCTTAAACAAAATTATGAAAGAACTTACCTTTGCGGCTTCCTTGAAAATGACCCTTTCTAAGGGTGATTTTGTCGACCAAGTGCCCTCCGCAAGGGCACTTGTCCTTCGGGAGGCTCTCTTGAACTTTTGCATTGAACTGCTCCTTTGAACCAGTCAATGAACCAAGCTTTGAATCAAGATTTGAACCAAGCCAATGAACCAAGATGATGAACCCTTGGATTGAACCAAAATACGTTGAACCGTTTGATGAACCAACTGACTGAACCGAATCATTGAACCACTCCATTGAACCAACTTTGGTTCAACGGTTCAATGGTTCATTCCCTTTGATTTGGCTAAGTCCTTTTGATCCTTGTTGAACCAAACACTTTGAACCTATTGAACCTTGAACCCGTTGAACCTTTGAACCAAAATGGTTCAAGGTTCAACAGTTCAATGGTTCAAGCCTCGAAAACTTGTTCTTTTGATTGAATCTGCCTATGGAAGCCTTTGAACCTGACTTTAGAAGCCTTTGTACCTGAAAGCAGTTGAACTCTTGCTGCTGATGTTGAACCTTCGAACCTGTTGAACCTATTGAACCAAAATGGTTCAAGGTTCAATAGTTTAATCCTACTTAGAAGCTTGCCGATAAACTCTTTTGGTTGAACCTGGTCATTGAACCAACTTTGAGATTGCCTAAGTGTTGAAAGCTTTCTTCTTTCCTGTACAGTTCGTAGAAATCAACCTATGAATCCCATTGAACTTGGTCTACAGAGTCCGTAGATTCAAGCCTATAGAGTCCGTAGATTTGCTTTTCCTGCAAAGTTCGTAGATTCAAGCCTGCAGAGTCTGTATATTTTTGAGAAGCTTGAAAAATGAGGAATTTGAATGCCCAAGACAAATTTCAAAAAGGGAAGAGACAATTTTGGTATGCAGGACAAAATAGTTCAAATGTTGTCCCAAAAATGAGTGATATTTTTGGGGGACAACAAGTTGGAGAGGTTGTTGGGTAGGAGTAAGCTAAAATGGTGGGGTAGATGATTTTTGCATCATTTGGACATGATAGGATTCAGTTACTCCATTTTCCACAACATTTTTATTGTGGTTGAATTGCTTTGGTCTTTTGTGGCTATTAGCCTATGCCAATTGTGATGTTGGTGCTTGAATGGGATGTTAGTCATTTCCCTGATTGGTACCTTGATTTTGATTAGTTGAATTAAGCTTGATTACTCCTTTACTAATGAACACTCACTCAATCAACAAACCTTTATTGATAATTTCCTTGAAAGTATGTACACATCGTAGATCCAGATGATATGCTATCTCACTATACAAATTTTTGATAAATAAAGTGGCTAATTATTTATTTGGTAAACTATGGGTGAAATAGCTTGCAAGGGCTCTCCATCATTGTAAATAACTTGCAAAACTCTCACCAGCTTTTTGCTTTACTTGCGTTAAGTCCACTAATGAAATCTCATGCTTGAGATTATAGGAAAAGTGCTACACAAATTTATCAAAAAGATCATCAAAATCCATTACTAAATTTTTGGGAAACATTAAAAACCACTCCAAGGCTTCTCTAGCCAAGCTCCTTGGAAACAATAACAAAAGGTATATGTCGTTATATGCCACTGGTTGACATGCGACAAAGAACTTGATCAAATGAGCCTTATGGTCACCTTTTCCTTTGTATTTATCGAATTTTGGTGGTTTGTATCTTGGAGGAAATGGTATCTGCAAATACTTCATGTTGAATGGATACAAACATACATAATACAATTTGAACTTTTTAGTTTGTTTCTCAACCTGAATGGCAGTAATTGCATCTTTCACCTATTGTAATTTTTGGGATAAGAAACTAGAAGGAACATTGGTTTGAGGGAGAATATTGGTTTGGGTAGATGGTTGGGAGGTCACAAGTGGGACATCTTGACCAGGGTATGATGGAGATACATGTTGGGGTATATTGGTTTGGTTGGGGAATGGATCAAGAACATGCATACGTAGATTAGGATGTACTTGAAATTGCACACTTGGTTGTGTGATATTCTGGTTTGGGTTGGCGATAAAGGTTTGACTTGGAGGATTTTATGGTTGGAATGGAGGGATATAATTATACTATGCATGATGTGGTTGAAAAGGGACATGCTGCCAACTAATCAAACCTTATTATTGAGTGAGAATTTGTGGTCCAAGACCCTGTCTCTAACTTTGTGACACATTTTGAACCAATGATTATCTATAGGTACTTGAGAAACATTGGAACCTCCTTGTTGCATGAATCCCTATGAGGAAGTGAAAGTAGGTTGTAGATTTTGCATCTGTTGCTGACCAATATTTGCACATTGTTGACTAATCATTGTTTGGATTTGGATTAGCATACTAGTCTGTGATTGAAGAGGTATGTTCATCATTACCTGATGAGGTGGAACTGATATTACCCCTGATTGAAGTGGCAATATATTTGTCCTCTATTTCGTTGATGCACTAGATTATGGCTGTTGTTGTGGAATACTACTCTTTAATTGTTGAGTAGTATGATTCATCACATTTTATTATTGAGGCATGACATTGGCCATTATTTGATTACCTAATCCCTTAGGTTATATACTTGAGGAAGCAACCGGTTGAGGTTAGGGTGTAAAAACTTATATTCTTTGGTATGACATTCCACTCATGGGATGAATTATAGGCACATGTTATTGGCTAGTTGATTGTGCATTAGTACCACTTTGATCAATATTGGATGTTATTTGCACATTGTCCACTATGTTTATCTCACTATTATGTGTAGAGGCCGAAGACACTTCTTCAATAATAGACATATGTGTCAAGTTATCTATCAAAGCGATTTATATGAATGAGTCAAAACTTAGATTTTCTTGTTTAGTTAACTCTATCAACACTCCTATTGAAGGAATTAGGCCAATAAGAGGCTTACTTACCATGTTCATTTGATTGAAATCATGTGCTAGATTTAGGTAGGTTTGATATGTAGTCTGCATTTGATTAAAGTGATCTTCCATGATGTTTTTGCCTCGATTAGATATATTAGGATTTTGGTACATTGTTTGGACTAGAGCCATAGGATTGCTAGAAGAAGCATGTTAATCACAAATGATATTGTCAGGCACTCATACTAGACTTGGTAAATTTTCATGGGGGAAGTATGCTGGAAACTTGGACCCTACCTCTATAGCTCTAACCAAAAGCTCGTCTTTGTTCTCTAACAAATGTCGCTCAAATAAAAATGGATCATACATGGAAGCCATATTAGTAGAATATGACTGTTGAAGAACTAGCTCATCCACTATGGGTATTGTGCCTAGGTATTGTGTGGTTTATTCTTGATCTTGTTTTGAATAGGGTGGTGTGTTAACCAAATAGTTAGCTAATGGATCTTGGCTTTGTGCCCCTAATTGAGTATTATAAGAGGGATAAGAATCCATCTCATAAGAAATATTATCCACATAGGGTTCTTGCACCATATTTTATTGCACAACTACATTACTAATCCTTGGATTGTACATGAGTCCACTAAGAGTGTAGGAATACATGTTGGGATCCATAGTCAATGCTTTGTGATAAAAGGTCAAAGAGTTATACAAACTCTTAAAAGGACAATGTGTAAAATAGATGATGTTCCAAATTGATCTAGATTCGTCAAAAGGATCAAAAAGTTTATGCAAAAAATTGTGAGGAAACAAGCTAGCATGAAGTATCTAATGTTTCATTGTTCAAACAAAGGTAAGCAAGTAAATGGACCAAAAATCAAAATGCCAATCTCTATGGTTAAAGTGTTTCAAACTAGTCTACTCTGGGAATTTAAATACTACTAGGTCTTTTGGCCAAACACAACATCAAAATCCAGGCTCAAACAAGGAATGTGCTAGGACTCTTGGCCAAACAACGTCAAAAGCTAGACTTTAAAATAGATGAAATTTTTAATATAACAGGTTTGAAACACTTCTAACAAACACTAGGCATTTGATTCTTGGACATGAACTTGATCAACTAGGTATAAGGTATGAAACAAAAGGCACTTTTAGAAATAATTTATTTTTTCACCAAAAAATGGTATAAAACTTGGTTCCTTTGACAAACAAACTAGACAAAAGTGAATAATATAACTATTTTTTAAACAAAAGATTGCAAAAGTACACTTGGATTGGTTTGAAAATGTAGGAACAAATATGGAACTCTATGCAAGAGGGTCTATAAACAATATTTGAAATGTTCTGGGTAGTGTAATGACGCTATACTACCCAAAATGTGTGACAAAAAGGTTTGTTTCAAAAACTCTCTAAGGCAAAGATGATTTTCTACAATTTTGATAGCATAACACTATTTTTTTTGACTCAAAATGTTATGGTGTATAGACTCAAAGTGCAAGTTTTTAGCACAAAATGGATTAAGTCTATCAAGTGATGACAATGATTATGAGTCTTGAACAACCTTCAACCCAAATTGTAAATTAAACCTAAGTTCCATCAAGTTTAGTGCAAATGGCGAACCCCCTTAACACATCAACCTTATGAACTTGTAAAGGTGAAATTTCAGATTTAGATTATAAGTGAAGGACTTAAAATAACTTTGGTAAAGGTCTAGACTCAATTGGGTAGCATAACTGTGCCAAAGTGGATGATATGACTCAAGATTTTGATGCACTTTTAAACAAGGCAAATTGATGATCTTACGTGGGCATCTTAATGCCTCTTTGTTCAAAATAAAATTTGGACTATGTGTTTGGTTTGGATTGTTTGTTTACACCAAGTTTTGACTCTAAACAAGACTTTAATCTAGGACAAGACCAACTTATTAACCATTCTTAGATCTTAAAGTGACAAGGTTGCTTGGTATTGTTGGAATCCATCAATGTACGCCATTTGAGAGGATTTTAAATGTTCATCCAAAAGTAAATGCACATTATATAGTAGGCTTTCTACACCCCCCCTTCTCTCAAATGATAGTACTATGACATGAACCTTGAGGTGCACCTTGTACCAACACCACTTCTACGACAAGTGGGGATTTATCTAAGATCTAACAAGTTTCCAAATGATCTAGGGGAATCAAATGACTTTCACGCTAAATAATGCAAAAAAAAAGCATGGATTTTGGGTTCGTATCAGTTGGCTTGTTGCAAAAATGTCTTGTCCTTTTTGCAACCACTACATCCTGTTGTTCGCTTAGTGTAGTGTGATGTCCAAAGTACCACTACGTCCCATGTGCAACTCTAATTATAAGCCAAATGAAGTCAATGCCGAGAGGTGAAACCCTGGGTCAAAGCTTCCCTAAAGAACTCACATGAGGCGATGAAGTCCCTTCACAAGCCAAATTTGCATAAAAAATAAAGAAAGCATGAAAGTAGAAAAACTTTAGGGTTGTTTTCAAGGTCACCCAAACTTTGATGAGTTTCTAGGGAGTGCTTTAGATGACTTTCTTTCTAAGCCTTGGACTAGGCTATTTGCAATAAGAATGACGCTTTTGATTCCAAGGGTTCCCTAAAGGGGACAAATGGAAGAGCATAGACGCAACTTTCCTCTTTTTGTCAAACAAAATTTAATTAAACAACTATTGTTAACAAAAATTGACAAGTGTGGTCAATTTTAAGCGCAAATGAAAAATTTGGTGATGTTCATTTGACCCATTGGTCTTAAGATTGTGAACTTTGAAACATTCATCTAAGCATCTAAATTTTTCATTAAACACCAAAACAAAGTTCCTAATTAATTTTTAAACATGCAAAAGGTGATCTAAACATGTTTTTAGCAAATGTCAAGCTTGGTCCTACAACAAAAATGTCAGCATGTCCTTTAGATTTGAAGCTCTTTTTGGTTTGAAATAATGAACTTTAGAAAAAGAGCTCTTGGGTCTGTGTTTTAAGAAAAATAAAGTGACTGATGTCAGTTTATATAACTAATGACAGCTACAATTTTCAACTGATGTTGGTTATCTAACCTACATCGATTATACCAATGTGATCAATGATAGGTATACAACCAATGTCAGTCTTACTTGTTGACGTTGATTACTGTGTAAAATCGTGGCAAATAAAAATGACAAAATAAAGTTAAAAATTTAATTTGCAAGAGTTTTAAGGGTCCAACTGAATATTTTAAAGTTAAAAAATGATTTTCTTTAGGTGTGAGATGCATCTAGTTCCACCGGGCATGCCGTATGTGATATAGGAATTTGATTCAAGAGAGGATGGTTAGTACAGTGTTAGTTCCAAAATGAAAACAAAATGAAAGAAATAAACTAATAACATAACATCTCTAGGCCTAAACACGAGGGAGAGCTTGGTAACAAAAACAAATGATAAACACAACTAAAAAATAAGGAATAAAATACATAATTTCTTCACCTTCCTTGGATGCTCCAAATACCTTTGTAGTAGTGGCTTGCTCGGTTTTGTGCTCATGAAGTCCTTAGCAATGAAAGCTTGGCTACCTCCATCTCTCCTTGGCACCTTTGACTTGTGGCTTAGATTGGCTTGGAATCAATTTGGCATGGTAACACTAGTTGTAATGGCTTTTGGAATCATTTGTGCATTATAATTTTGCATTAAAATAGCTTAGAAATGATGTTCATGGCTTCTCTATTTATAGATTTTTGAGAATGTCTAGAATCAACTTGAACCATCCATCTCAAGATTGAGATGTGTGGTTGAAGATTAATTCAATTTTTGAAATTAAGTTTATAATTATCCTCATCATGACATCGGAAGAAGGGGTAATTAAGAGGCATGGAGGGCATCATGGAAGGCATTGATGAGGCATGGAGGGCATGAATCCTAATATTTGTGGCATTTATGGCTTAGGGATGTCTTCCCAAGAAATGAGTTCACCTGATGATGCAAATATTCAATATTCATTTCTAAAAACAAGTTTTTAACAAGTTTTCATGGAATTATTAATTATGCCTTGATTTGGGTTAATTAGCTCGTAAGCATGATTAAGCACTTTGTGCACAAATTAATCATAATGCCTTATTATTGGTCTAAAATTTGATTGAATTAGAATTAGAAGGCGATGTCAGATGTGTTGGATCTGTATTCCTATTTAGGATGTTATCAACAACAAATAACAAAGGCATGTGTCTTGTGCAAGAAATTTGATAGGAAAGAGCAATCTAGAGCACCCAGGTGCAAAATTGGCATTTTTACTCAAAATGATCTAATCAAAGTTAGCTGGCCCATAAATTGCATTGCCCTATTTAGGGATATCTTGGCCAAAATCAGCATTTGAATATGTCATTTTCATAGCATTTAGCATGTTTTAGTGTTTTTAGGCCAAATTGTGCATTTTTGGTGGAAATTGTTCAAAACCCTGGTTGGAGGTTATTAGTGGCCAGTTTTAGGTGTTTACAGACATCATGCTCATCCATCCTTGACAACTAACAAGATTTATAGTTTTAGTTTAGTATACTGCACATGTTATTACATTGTTACATTTATCTAAGCATACCCTTGTTGATCTAACAATCTCTAATAAAAACTATGTTATATATTGAGACATATTTTTGATCATCATTGCTATATCATGTATTTTGCATCATAATACACTTGAAGGGCTCTTTCTTCTAAGGGCAGTCATTGTAGGGTCTTCATTCCTACCCTCAAAAGAGGTGGTAACAAACAGGGGTTTTATCATAGAGATCAGAGCCCTCTATCGATCAAAAATCAATTTTCAAAACACTCTAAAGAGCAATCAAAATTCAAAACACGTAGAACAGACCAAAAAAATAGGGAAGAACATAAAACAATCATTAGAAATAGTAAAGGACAAGACCACCCCATTCAGACTACAACACCATAAAACAAAGTGTCCACTTTTTGACACTCTTGTCCAAATAGTCAAAAACCAAATTTTTTATAGAAATAGATAGAAAAGTAAGGTCAATTATAGTTTTGTCAGCTATAGTCCAGTTGAAATTGGGTAGTTTTAGTATAGTTTTACTCAAATTATCCAGATATAATGGGAATCATGCACGGCATGATGGCTCTCGCTTCTAGTTTTAGATTGGGTAGTTGGTATAACTTCTAGATCAAAATCTATATTACAAACACCAGTGATTAGGGGCAATATGCATGACACATTTTCCTTCTTTTCTTTTCAGTTCATTATATTACCCAAGTATTCTTAGAAATTGCATGCCTTATTCCATATATAGATGGTTGACATCATTTCGAAGTGGCTTTCATATAAGCTTAGTTCTTAGTTTTGGAGTGGCTTTCATACAAGCCTAATCTCCACCTTTTGGAGTGGCCAAGATTGGCCTAGTTCTTAGTACACATTCAGTTATCCATGCCACATTGTCATATTATAGAGCATTCATGGGCTTCATGAGCCATCTCATATAACACACATTTATATCAGTATCAGTTCCTAGTTCACACTTAGTGGGCAATGATGGAGCCAAAGGACTAACTAGTCTTTGTATTCTAGAGCCACCTACTCAGAGGGATTAGACAACAGTCCAAACATTGATTAACATATGCATGATCACATAGCTTTGCTACATAGTAGGTGATGTTGGAGCCAAAGGGCCAGCCTTTATATTCTTGAGCCACTCTCAATGAATTAAGCACTCAGCTCCGTTTGTGATATTACTCTTGGTACAACACATACCCAACATCACTCAACATCACAATAGGTTTTGTATTAGTTCACGTACCCAATGGGGTGTATTCATTCCTTTCTCTTCCTTTCTCTTTTACCCAACCTTTGTACATTCTTATTTTAGACATAGAATGTCTAATAAGAACTAATCTCCTCCTTATTTTCTCTTGTAGATTTACACTTTACGTTGTGCTCTCTCTATGCACACTCAACATCACACATCCTCACGGGCTTCACCCTTGCAGGTAAGTTCAGATACTCTTTCTATTTTTCTTTTATCCTAATATTTTGATTTGCTGCATCACTAAAATAAAGGGGGGAAATTGTAGTCATATAAAATGTCCAAATTGGTGGTTTTAGTGTGGCTTGTAATACCCCATCCATAGGTCCTTTTTACATGCTCTTACGACCCTACTAGACACCTTTTTGCTCATTACCAGTCATCTAAAACTTTTTGAATGATCAACCTCAGCCAAATAGTATTCCTTGTGCCAATTTTAAACCCCCAGGTCTCAAGCTTGTAGGACAGGAGCACCCCATTTGGACTATAGCACCCCATAGAGAAGTGTCCCATTTTTGGTGATCTTTTCCATTTACACTTTGAGCCCCAACGATCATTACTTATCCTTAATTAGGTCAGCCTAGTGTGAACACATCTGACCCATGACCAATTGTTCCCTATAAAATCCCACTCAAAGCTCATTTACAAAGGGTGTGACCAAAATTACAAAACAAGCAATAATATAAATAAAGCACTAAGACAAACTTCCCTATTATTTGCATGTAGTCACCCAACATAGCTGCAAACTTACTCAAATCATCATACTATTCTCTATCCACTTCAAACACTATAAATTTGGAATTTGCATCCACATCACACTATTGCACAAAGCACACTAGGTGGGAGAACTACATATGGCTTGATCCCTCTTCGAAGTATTGGCATGTAGGTAGCATGCCCACACAAGGGGTGTGAATTACACATTCAGTACATCTTTCACACTAACCCCCACTCTTTCTCAAGTGACTCAAATGTCATTTTATCAAGCATGATAGAGGGTTAGGGTTTTGATACAAAATTAGCTCCATAGCAATTTTCATCAACAACCAATGCTTAATTTTTCATAGGCACACTCACACAGGCAAAACATAACTACCCAAAAAATTTTAGGTCTTTATGATATGTTTGGACAATAGCAAGAGGAATGGACAACAGTGTTAGACACTAAAGTGTCCACTTTTTGACGCTCTTGTCCTTTCACCCAATGAAAGCTAGATTTAGGTTTATGACACCTTCTCAGTCTTGCATAGCCATTTTCAACCTCTATATCATCCATCTTAGTCTGTTTTCTAGCTAAGTTATATTTCTTCTCACTTATTGCTATTTTTAGAAAGGTGCAAAAAAAATAGTTGCACAAATTAAGACTGTATTTATTGTTATATTCTGTACTAATTTATTAATCCAGACCGTTAACTAAAATAGGAATAAAACTCTATTATTTCAAAATAAGTTAAATCACCACTCAATCAGGTATTCAAGTGAGCAAATCTACCATAATCATCCATATTTCCATACCACACATAGGAATAATATCCCCACAGGTCTAAAGTATTGAATGAACATCCCATGAGCCACATTTACCAAGTTATAAGCTATGCCACTCTCTATACTTGCTTATCACACATTATATCCTTATGTACACACAAGCTAACACATATGGGAGAACTACATAAGTCTGAGCCCCTCTTCGGAGTATTGGCTATGTAGGCATCGCCCATTCATAGAGGGGTCCTTGGCGTAACTCAACATCATGTGTCCACTAACCCATTTTTTCCACAGTCACTCCAAGGGTGAGGAAGCTAAGGCTTTGATCATTTGACAAAGAGTGTCAGCCTATGCATGCAATTTGAACACACTAGAAAAAAGGGATAGAAAACCCAAAAGGCTCTAAGTGGTCACATCTAGATCTGGTCACTATTTTATACTAGACCTGCATCCAACTCAAACATAACGTCGATACAACTACCCAGATTTGACACAAACATATGAGGCAATAAAATGCAAAATTTTAGAATCTGATGACTATTCTTGATCCCTTATCCAATCCACTTCCAGCTTGTTTCAACCCAAATCTACATGTGCACAATAAACCAACTAAGTATTCTTATTTCCCATTTATTATAATATCAATCAATAGATGTACTTTCTATTTTTGACATATCTTAGTATTTAAATTTAGAATATTATTTATCTGAGTTTATAAATTAATTGGCCTATTATACATTTGTTTATCACCCTTGTGCTTATTCATTTCCATATTCTTAACCCTTGATGTCTCACACATTTGAGTTTAGGGTTAAACACCAATAGTGCCTTCCTTTTTTTGACATGAATATCCTTCCCAACTTATACTTCAATATTACATTCTTTTGAAAATTGGGATAAAGATGAGTGAATATTATTAAAAGCATTTCATATGAGCCTTATGGATTAATCTTGTGATTGGTTCTATAGTTTACCAAATGGTTCCTTAGCTACATTCAAATAATTAGAACATGTTTTTTTCTCAGCCTTTATTACACGTTATGTGCCAAAATTTGCATTGAAATGTTTGCAAAACTTCAATAATGATGAATCTCTTCAAGATTATGCTATTCGCTTTAAAAATGCATCATATACCTTTACATATTGACCTTTTAGATTTGGAAATACAATTCCTATTTAACAAAGCTATCACTCCTCCACTAAAGGAAATGGCATTACATAAACATTATAATTCATTCACCCATCTATACATGGATGTGCATAGATATGCCTACTTCCTACTCAAATATAAAAAAGAACTAAACCTTTATCCTACAAAGTACAAATGTTTTTTTCATGATACATACGATGGGAATGAATTACCAAGTGAATATAATGAAAAACCACATGGCATCCCAAATCTTTATATGAAACCTTCATAAAATTTACTCAACATGGGACCAATACAAAATGGACATACTTCACAAACACTTCCAAATTCAGCAATCATCCTCGCCAAAAGGATTTAACAATTACATTATTCATGGGGGAGCTTATTTTCACCATAAGCATATTGATCCCATAGAGAATGAAACATTTTTTAATGAAAGACATATGCAACAACTTGGTTATACCATCAAGGACTTACATAATAAAGGAAGTTGGAAAAACTCATTGGGATACATAATATTACCAATTACTTGTAGACCATGCATTTTCCAAATGAAAGTATGGGTCATACCCCATACAACCCCACACAAATTTACATTGGGTTTATTTTGGATATACCAAATGGAAGATATAATTGATCAAAACTAACAAAGAATTCCATTCCCCTACAAGGGAACATTATTTCACATACCACATGATAGTGATGGTAATTCTACTAAGCAAGTAAGGAGAGAAGAGGAACATGCTATAAACCTTTTTCACTCAAAACAGTCCAATCAAAACAAACTTGATCCATTCGATGCACATTAAGAAAACATTATAAAAATACAAAAAAAAAAACAAATATTCTAAAAATAAAAAAAATTCAAAAAAAATCAAAAATACAAAAATAGTTAGCATCCCCATGTTTTATTAGCTCCTTAGCATCTATGTGGTTTGTTTTATGCTAGTAGATAGCACATCATTCCATCCCTATATACACATATTTTTCACGCATCTTTGAGTGTGATACAAACATACCTAGACACATGATATATGCACTTCCAGATGTTGGACCTTTCCTCTACCCACATCTTATAGTATGTTAGGGCATCTACTTCTTTGATTGAGATTGATACAAGTTACATATCCTTTATGACCATTTATACATTATCATATTTGAGCTTATATGCCAACATTGACACATGTATATATCCATACTCATATCTTTCATAGTGTACTTGATATGTTATGTTACAAAACATTTTTTGCTAACACATATATGCAAGACTAGTATAATATGCTTATGTTGGTTGCTTATGCTTCATTCATATTGTCACTAACTTGAGTGTATTCCATTGCTTGTTATTGTTTTGCTTGTGGAACATTTGATTATGTTCCTCACTTGTTGGCCCTTGTGCCATTGTATGTTGATTGGACATTTGAATATGTCATTCTATGTGGATTGAAGATTTAAATATGTCATCCCTTTCGATTGTGAGACATTTGAACATGCCCCTTGCATGTGGTCTCTTCAAATAATTCTTTTGCATTTTATTAAGTACTTTTGTGTGTACACTTAATTATTTTTTGAGTTTGTATTGTTACTCTCTAGACATTTCCATGATTTATATCATGCATCTTCGTCACTTGATGTAATCACATACTGTGAACCTGACTGATATATATTCTTCAACATGTTATCCGTATATGCTACATGATTTATACACAAATTATATAGCCACCTTATCCTTTTGAGGTAGAGTACGATCAAGATTCTATTTTCCATCGCCTCAAAAGGGAGGGATATCAATGGAGGCATGTCATAGAAGCACAAACTTCACACTTTCATAGTTTCCATATTTCAATGGGGCCATGCCATTAAAACATGACCTCCACACTTATACACTTACCTAACATCTCTAGACTTCGGTGGGGGCATGTTACAAAGACATGACCTCTACACCTGCATAATTTCTAGTCAAGTTTTGTGATTCAAATATACACTCGAGTCAGAGTCTTTTACATTGCACTATTTTTACATAGATTTGAAATAGAGTTTTTTAAATTTATGATACATATACTCCAGCTCAAACATATTAGAGGTGAATATGACATGCTATTACACCAAAAATTATAAAACTTACCAATTATACTACTCACCAGGATGTATCGATTATACAAGGATGTATGGTTATCAACCCTTTTTGTTGCAGCAATTGGTTCATTTTATAGGTTGAAATGATGAAATCATTAAACCTCACAAGATTTATAGATTATAGTGATTAAGTCATCCAATCTCACTGGGTTTATAGGGTGATTTGATTAAATCACTCACACTCACCAAAATATATATTCACACTTGAGTTGTGCGATTGAGATATAATGATATATCACAACTCATCCTTACACCAGACTGGGGGAATAATACCTTACAATCTCCCTCTTTAGATCTCAAAGGTTCAATATTGAACCTTTTCTAGTTCCAATGCTTAATAAGGAAGAATCTTTACCAAGTCAAGGCATCAAGAGGCAACATGGTTGCATCAACACATAGGTGTACTCCTTCTTTGCTCTTTTTCTTTTCAAGAATTTTGATTATTTCAAATTTTAGATTATATGCACTAATTTGTACAATAACATGCTCTTGGTTATAGGTAATACACCAACAAATCACTCAAAATGGGCTCAAACAAAGCTAAGGTGTGTTATACACACCCATACACATAATTATTTATTTTAAACTAGAAATTTCATCCTTATGCATTACTAGATTAAAGGGGGAAAATGTAGATACTAAAAGTGAATATTTACAACATCTCAGTCTTGTATATTTGACAAATATCAATCAAAGTTCTACCATTCAATTTTAGACCTTCATACTGTCGAAAGGATCTCATTCACCATCTTATTGTGCCTAAATGCTTATCTCTTAGTCCTATCTATATCATTATGATGATCCAAGTCTCCTGCACTACATAAAGCTTAAAACCTGATAAACATCATCTCTATACCTATTTTCTAGCATTATGAACTCTACCAACCATAGAGGTGGTGGTAGTGTCCATATCCTTGTCTACTGTCTAATTGCCAAAAATCATCTAAATTGAAAATGATTCAAACCTTATGGGTTGGCCTATTTGTCTTAATGAACCCTACTAAGAGATATTTTTAAAAGATGTGGTATAAATACAAGTCCAAGCCTTCTAATTCCTCATCTAGCAAATACAAAGCAAACATCTACCAAAGCTAAATCAATCAACTACACAACCAAGATTTTTTGCACTATTCATCCCTATTTTAATATCAAACATAGGATCAATCATAATACATGTCTGAAGCATTCAAAGAGTAGCCCACGAGTGATATTTGTCAAATTACAAGCTAGATCACTGCATACATCATCATATAATATATTGCACCCTTGTGCATATAATTTCCCACACATAAGAAAAAACTACGTAAGTTCGAGGCCCTCCATGGAGTATTGGTTATGTAGTCATCGCCCATTGATAGGGGGTCTTTGGGGTCAGTGTAACATCGATAGCCTACTAACACATTTTTAGCAAATTCATTCCAAGGGTGAAGACGTAGGGTTTGATTAATCAATGAAAAGTGATAACTTGTATCTCATATCTAAATACATCAATATAAAGGTAACAAGAAAACCATAACAACAAAGTTGTTCACATCCAGATCCAATCATTATTTTGTATTGGACACCTACATCATAGTCAGACACTAACATCGATAATAGTGCCTAGATCTGACAGTAGTGTTTGCAGCTATATAAGTAAAATTTCCAGAATCTGACGATTGATCTAGAATATTGATCCCACATACTTTACACTTGTTTCCAATCCAAATATGCTTTTGCACAATAAACCTATATAAGTATCATTTCTCCTTGGCATTGAAAAAAATTGAATATCTCCCAGATTTAGTACTTTTTATATTTAGTGCATCTCAATATTATAATTCAAAATATTTATTTATCTGAGTTTACAATTAATTGGTCTACTATAAATTAGTTTATCACCCTCATGCTTGAACTACTCCTATATTCTCAATGCTATACCACACACTCTAAAATTAGGGTTAAACATGCTCATACAACATGGACATTTAGTTGCATACCACTCCAAGATGTTCAACGACAGGGTGCAAAGGTACTTCACCTATGAGAAAGAATTATATGCTATTATTCAAGCAATCAAGTAGTGACATCACTACATTATGGGGAAGGAGACAATTGTTGATTTCAATCATAATCCACTTCAATTCATGCAGACGTAGAGCAAGTTGGAGAACACGCATCACATGAAATGGGTGGCTTACCTACAATAGTTTCATCTTGTGATCAAGCATGAGAAAGGGAAGGGCAACAAGGTAGTATATTACCTTAGCTGACTAGTAGTTCATGTGCTCAACATAGTGCTAGAAGATTGGGTATTCTTCTACTTAGTTGATTAAGAATTCACAGACAATTACACCAGCCTTGTGCTAGATCAACAAGTTCTAGAGTTTTACATGTCCGACCAACTTGTCTACAAGCTCGAGTATCTCTATATTCCTAGTGACACACCTTGCTAACATCTCATTTGGGGGGCACACAAGATTTTGATGTGATAAATACTCTAGCCATCTACGTTATGGGGAAGGAGACAATTATTCATTTTAATCGTAAGCCACTTTAGTTCCTACAGATGCAGAGCAAGTTGGAGAACATGCATCACATGAAATGGATGAATTACCCGCAATAGTTCCATCTCATGATCAAGCACAAGAAAGGGAAGGACAACAAGGTAGTAGATTACCTTAGTCAACTGTTGATTCATGCACTCATCATAGTGCTAGACACATGTGACCATAACTTCGTAGACTAAGTATCCCTCTATTTAGCTGATAAAGACTTCACAAACACTTACACGAACCTTGTACAAGATCAAAAAGTTCTAGAGTTATACATGTCTGACCAACTTCTCTACAAACAAGGGCATCTCTGTGTTCCTAGTGACACATGTCACCAATGACTCATTTGGAAGGCACATAACATTTTGATGTGACAAAAACTCTAGCCACATTATAGTTATACTTTTATTAGCCACACATGCACATACATGTGGAGTGCCACATCAAGTCTTGCATTCCTTGTTGCATTGCCAAGCCCACAAATAAGAAGTTAGGACTATACACACCTCTACTGGTTCCATCTAGACCATGGGATTATATCATCATGGATTTCATGATTGGGTTGCTTGTAACTAAACATCATCATGATGTTGTGTTTTTTGTAGTGCATATGTTTTCAAATATGGCTATCATGGTCACTTTCAAGAAAGACATTGACGCAATTGGCACTATGTAGGCCTTATTCAACCATGTTTGGGTTCACTTTGGGCTCCCAACATCAACCATTCTTGACTGAGATCCACGCTTTATAAGTCACTTCTAGCAAACACTATGGGTCTTGATGGGAATGCAGTTGGACCGATTGACAACTTTTCATCCATAGACAAATGGACAAATTAAAGTTATTAATCACACTCTTGTTTAACTTTTATGAATGCACAATCATCTGCATGCTCACATCTAGAATGAAATTATTTTGTACATTCAACATGCCTACAACAAAGCACTTCACAACTCTTTGAGGCATAATTCATTCTAAACTGTCTTGAGTTTCAACCTTCAACACCTCTAAACATCTCCTACCATGCAGTGGTTGACACTGAGTCGTGCACACGAGAACATGAAGTAGACAAAGCCAATAAGTTTTTACACCACTTCTAATTTGTTCATCTACAAGTTCAACAGATTATTTGTTGCACACAAATAAAGTATAAAGAGCACCACGACACGCATCCCACACCTCATGCATTCTAAGTTGGTGATAAATTCTAGTTGCATCTTCATAAGGAATGCTTCAAAGGTCCACATCGGAAGATCAAGCCTTTGCACTAAGGCTCTTACACCATTCTGCATACAACTAGTGAGAATGCCTTCATTCTTGATTTGCCTTTGTGCTTAGGCATGCACCCAATATTCAACGTGGAACTTCTCAAGCTTTACACTCCTCCATTTCTTGAGCTGGCAGTGACATAACATCCTTCTGATCTTGATCCCAAACACTGGCACCCCGTAGAGGCAGATCAAATTATTGAAGTGACATACACATACACCTACCATGGAACATATCAAATTTTCTGAGTGGTAAAAGTGGGATAGTATTTTGATCAAACTAAGTAATACACCTCTCAACAACTTCGTGTGTAGTTCCCTCAACTGCACACTGACACAATGGAGACATTACTCTTGAAGAAAGGGTGAATGATCCATGAACAACCCCTGTGCATTAAAACATGCTTCTCACTTGTTTTCTTGCACATAACTCACACCTCATGCACAATCTTGTGCACTCCTCTGCACAAAGCTTGCTCATAGTTTTGTGCATGAGTCATGTGCTTGCTTGTTGATTTTCCATGCCCAGTTCACCCCAAATCATAGTTTGCACACTTCACTACGCACTCCTCAACTTGTAGTCTTGTGCACCTCATTGGCACCTATTCATATACTCGTGTGCCCACCCCCATCTTTGCTCCAACACATCGAAGTGTCAACATGCTCTGACTATGTGGCTTGTCAGATGACACTTTCCAGTTGAGAATATGTTAGTTGGATCAGTAGTTGCCACCAACCTGGAAGTTCAATTGTCACCCAACAAGGAAGATGAAATGACTTGTAACTGTTTTCTTTGTAACTAATAATAGTTGTAATTGCTTGTCCATTTTTCTTGTATAAAGATGTAACACATGCATCTAGCCAAGGGTCGATGCGATATAGATAACATGCTTGTTGTATCTACTTTGTAACACACACATTTGTAACATATCGTACCAATTTCCCTATTCTTTCCTATTGAAGAAAATTTGCATTGCTTGTAAATTAAGAGTTCCTCTCCATTGAATGTGTATTGATTGTTCTATTTGAGTACGTCTCTATTCATTCACTCTACACAACCCAATAGTTGTGTAGAGTACGTCTCTATTGAAGATGAAATGACTTGTAACCGTTTTCTTTGTAACTAATAATAGTTGTAATTGCTTGTGCATTTTTCTTGTATAAAGATGTAACACATGCATCTGGCCAAGGGTCGATGTGATACACAATCATAACATAGATAACATGCTTGATGTATCTACTCTGTAACACACACATTATGTAACATATTGTACCAATTTCCCTATTCTAAACTATTGAAGAAAATTTGCATTCCTTGTAAATTAAGAGTTCATCTCCATTGAATGTGTATTGATTGTTCTATTTGAGTATGTCTCTATTCATTCACTCTACACAACCCAACTCGATTGTCCCTGCACACTTGGTCTTGGGTCTCGTGGTGCAGATCACTTGGTGTCTCCTCTCCTAGAATATGTCTCTTTAATACATGAAGAAATGCTGAGTTATGGGATTGGAAGACCCCCAGGGTCTTATTTGGGTTACTAGTCACACTAACAATGTTGTATGGTTACAAGGTGTGGGCTAATAAGACAACGAGTTTGAAATGGAGGCAAGTAGAAAAGATCCAAAAGTGTATAATAAAAAACAATTTCAGAATTAAGGATTCAATTCCCTATGAAATCATCCTCGTTGAAACATGAACTTTCCCTTTAGAGGCAACTGCTATGACCATGGTATTATGCTATTTGAAAAACACAAAAAACAAGAAGATCGACAAGGGGCCTAAGGCTACAAAAGATGAAGAGTTGCATAGAAAGAAGAACACGTGGATTACGCAGAACCACAAATAGATGAGTAGATCGGATATCAACATAACCTAATGCTCAAACCGTAATAGAGACATAAAAACTATCTGAACAAAAAGTTTATAACAATAATGTGGAGGAAGGAAACGAGTAAGAAAAGACAACACTGTATTTCAATGTTCAACCCGACCTATGAGCATAGTGAAAAAACATATATAGGTGCTGAAATTAAATGAAGGGAAGAGATCCTCATTGTTCAATTGAGGACTAACTCTCGTAGGATCAAAGGTGAGATAGGTTGATGGACGACTCTTAAGGAACAATGAGAAGAAAAGGTCTATGTTTTTTGTACCATAGGAGTGGTCGAAACAAAGGAGCACTTTATCCTTAAATGTCCTAAATATACGGACATACAAACCCATATATGTGGAACTTTTAAGAGGGGGGCTCCATGGTAAAACTATTTGAAGAAAAAAGAATTAAAAAATTGGAGAAGATGTTAACTCAAATCAACAAAAGAAGCAACAACCTTCTAAAGGATACCACATGTCCCAATTTTTTTAAGTAGTTAGAACAATAAGTATGATCCATAGTCACATAGACCGTTTAGTCTCATAGGCCTAATTAAAACCATTTCATTTCATTTCAAATTGTTTCTACGTGCTTAGTTTCCCCTGGACAACAAGAAAATTATGAGGGCATGCTATCTTCACTTGTATGACTCTACCCGACCTATAAGAATATTGAAGGTTGTTTCTTAATTTACATTTGTACGACTTTACCCAACCACTAAGACCATACTTTTCGATGGCTTTACTATATAACCTTCTATTTATCATTTTTTTAATAATAAAAACAATGTGAAACGTTCCAATAATAAATTGCTTCTACGAAAATTTATCAAATGCACAACACCACATGTTCGATCAAAAATCACATAACCCATCCCTCCGAGAACCTAAATACAGATATGTCCCATACAAAACCCTTGTAGCAGAAAATTCAACCCACGTATGATATCCAGAACCTTGAACCTACTGATAACGTACAAAAACATTTTTTAACAGTGTTTGTACCTTAACAAGCTTCTAAGTCAAAAAGTCCACTGACATATTTAATGCCATCCGCTCCGTCTGTGAATCCAATGCCTCCACTGCGTCTCCTCAGGCCTATCATAAAATATCCACCTGCAAAACTCAAGAGATTCATCTCCTGTTCATCCCTTAACACCCTACAGACCAACAAGATTTCATCTCCGTTTCCGTCTCCGTCTCTATTCAATATTCAAATTCAACACCCTCTTCCCACTTCTGCATATGTCCATCTCCCATTCTGCAAAAAAAGATGTTTTTATTGTGATTTCCCAATAGTAGCATTAGGCACAGGTGACTCACCACCTGACCCACAAGGTTCCCAGCATGACCCAAGAATGGAAAACTACACCAATTTACTCTGCAAGGAGATTACAGCAATGGGTTCTTCTGCTTCAGTTTCCAGAGCCCCTGGTACTTTTGCTTCGGATGCAATAACCCCCTTGGAGACTGTGTTTTTTGGTGGAGGTACGCCATCTCTTATCCCTCCATCTCTATTGTCTCGCATAATTGAATGCATAAGAAAACAGTTTGGAATCGCACCCAATTCAGAAATATCAATAGAAATGGACCCAGGTACATTCAATGCAGAAACATTAAGACAATTCATGGATTTGGGCATCAACAGGGTCTCCCTGGGCGTCCAGGCCTTCCAGGAGAATCTCCTGAGGTCATGTGGAAGGTCTCATGGGATTAAGGATGTTTATGAGGCCATTGAGATTGTTAAATCAAGTGGGCTTCAGAACTGGAGCCTTGACCTGATAAGCTCGCTTCCCCATCAGACACTAGAGAATTGGGAGCAGTCTTTGCAACAGGCTATTGATTCAGCGCCTGTCCATATGTCCATATATGATTTACAGGTGGAGAAGGGGACCAAGTTTGGGCTTTTGTATAAGCCTGGACAATCCCCATTGCCTAGTGAGGATGATTCTGCAGGGTTTTATAGATTGGCCTCGATGTCTCTTCAGGAGGCTGGGTATGAGCACTATGAAATAAGTAATTATGCCAAGGAAGGGTTCCAGTGCAGGCATAATCTGGTTTACTGGAATAATTATCCTTATTATGGTTTTGGGCTTGGGGCTACTAGCTATGTGGGGGGTTCAAGGCTTTCTAGGCCTCGGAGAATGAAAGAGTATGCTCTGTTTGTGGATAAAGGAGATGTGGGTAGAGGGAATGAGGCTGGCATTTGTGCTAGCAGGGATGTGGCAATGGATACGGTTATGTTGTCTCTAAGGCTTTCCCGGGGTCTGGATGTTAGGATGTTTAGTAGGGTATTTGGGTGGTCTCTTTGCTTGTCATTATGCAGGGAATTGAAGCCATTTTTAGTTAGTGGGCATTTGGTAGTTTTGAATGACAAGAGGCAGCCTCTTTGTGCAGAAGTATTTGATCTGTTTTGCAGCGATGCAATGCAGGAAGAAGTTTTGCCTTCAAAGTTTGCGCAGCAAAACCTCAAGGACTTGTGTTCTGAGGGGTTGAATAGAGATGGGCAAGATGTTCTGGATGGAGTTGAAGAATCTTCAGTTTCTGATATTAGAAATCAGGTTGCATATATTAGGCTGAGTGATCCGGAAGGATTCCTTCTGTCAAATGAACTGATATCTACTGCATTTGCTGCTATTTCTGATTGACACTCAATACTTGTAACTTTTAAGCTCCATCACAGGCTTTCAACTGCCCTTGTTTTGCCTCAATTGGGGTGCACCTCAAACAGCTCCAACTATTGGAGGTCCAATTTTTCCGAGGCTCGCCGCCAACTGTATTTTATTCAGTCATTCATCAGCTTTGATGCTTGTAAGGACATTTTTGAGGATTATGGTGCCAAAATTATTGCATTTTTAAATCAGAATTTCAACACGTGGATTGTAAATAGAGGAAAGTTGACTGCAGCTGTCCGAGTCAAGTAATTGATGTAATAAAAATCCAAAAGGGTGGTGGTCCTAATACGTTGACCTATGTAAAGAGGCCTCTTTCTGCCAGAACAATATTGGATTATCATATATTATTTTCTAAATGTGTTTGGGTGAAGACGCACAAGAAAATTATTCAGGTTCAGGTTTTATTTAGTAGAAAATATGGGTCTTTTGTGACTGGAATTGAATTTGTTTCAAGAGCTTCACATTAGAGTCTGTGGAAATCGTAGAGAGAACGCCGATACCTCTGGAATATCTAAGAAAAAAGAAATCCAACAATCAACCGATTTCAGTACACTTTGTCAAGTCCATCTATAAACATCAAACCATTTGTAATGCTGTACAAAGCAAATTTCAGAAATATGTATCATGCTTAATGTTTTAGATGCATCTCATTCATTGTCGGTAGGCTCCAGCTTATGTATTATGCTTAATGGTTTTGCACAGAGATGCTCATTATTTTGTACTGCTTAAAAAGAGGTCAAGATTATCTTGCAATTATGGTTAAGAAACAAGTTTTCCGGGGTTGAGAAATGAAAGATTCCCTCTCCATGTGGTCCTGCTTGATGCATTTGACGTTTCCACTTTATTTTCAGTTCCCTTGTTTGGTAACATTTGAATTAACTTCTTTGATGACAATAAAGCTATTGTGCAGAAGGAGGGTTTTAATTGGGTCATGTCACTAAATTGAATAAAAGATTGGAAGTCGAGCACATTTACATGTTTTGGGTTAAAAAGCCGTATTTTTATTCTTGACATTTTTTTCAATTAAATTGCAGTCAAATTAGGCATGCATACAGAGCTTTTAGAACTTTCTGCTGTTGTATATGTATTTTGATCTGACTGCTATTCGAACTTTCTGCTTACAAAGGGGTTTTTATATTAAAAAAAAAGGAAAAACGCATTCTGCATGGACAATATCCATAGTTATATGTATGAAAATAGGTTGGGAATGAATAACTTCCTTCTGGACCAGTCATATAGATAAAAACTGCCCAAAATTCTCGGCAATAGACCAAAAAAAAGTTTTAAGTTGAAAGAAAGAACTTTGGGTTAAGATTTTTATTGTACCCACAAGCTTAGGTGTTTAAGCAAGAACTTTGGGTTAAGATTTTCCATTGTACCCACAAGCTCAGGTGTCTAAGCGATCATGGGAAACTACTATTCTTGTACCCGTATATTCTCCAAGTGTACAAATCTCTTTCAATTTCTTTTCCATAAGCTCCCTTTTGTGTTTGCAAGTAGTGGATGGTCTTTAACCTTGTAATTTACCCTTCTCCTTTGTCATTCTGCCCGTTGCTTTGCAGTCCCTAGGAACTCAAAGAGCTCCAGGGTTTTTTTAATCAACTATTATTCCATAAGTACTTTCAACTTTTGGGCCCATGTCCTAACAACCCTTGCTTCACCATTTGAATTTTGAAGTACTGAATTGAATGTAGATGTGGTCTTCCAAGGCGATAAAACATTCCCTTCTCTATGTGCAACCCCAATAGCTGTGCAAGATGGTGGTGAGAGATCGTGATCTATCCAAATTCATTATTTCCCAGAATTGAGGTATTGTTCGTCTCTCATACTATTTGCTTTTTCAAATTTGATATGGACTGAGGTTAACAGGTCTTTGCAAACATATTTGTAAAGCTTTCCCTGTTTTATAATTCTGGATTGGTTATCTCTGCTAGTAGATAGTTTTGCTTTCTTTAAGACATCACATTCTATCAGCTATTTTTCATTATTGCCTTTAGATGGCATCCTTCAGCAAATGGCTTTACAAGTAACCCTTCAGCAATGAGGTTCTGAATGCTTAGACCGAATCCATTATTTGTGTACAAGCTTGGACTGATTCTGTCAGCCACTATGATGTTCCTCTCAAGTCCTTGGTTGCTTCACCATTGTCTGTTTTCTGAGTTAAGATATATTTTTTTAGCGACCATGTTCTTCGGCTAAGTGCCAAGGACTGAGGGGTATCCATTCCGTCAAATTCACCCGGGAATCGAACCAAGCCTCATCCCTTTTTTGTATCTCCTGGGACTGGTACCTCGGTGGATGACGAGACATTTGCACTTTACCATCATCAGCTCCAGCTGGATTACAAACCTTTTGATTCTGAGTTCATTTTTGGAATCATTGTCAAATGAAAATTTGGGAGAAATGAATCCATTGCTGAATGAGACTTGCTAGGAACCCCTAAATTCTGCCCTCCACTGAGAGAAATAATTCACAGTTTTATTAGTTGAAAGTTGAAACTAACACATGTACAGCTATTAAAGTGTCTAAAACAGATCACAATTCAGCCCCTTTGTGGCCTAATACTGTAATATCAAAAGTCAACTATTGGTCCAAATTCTAATAAGTATCAAAACTGTGCAAAAAAATCAGAAGACACACAAGGAAAAACACATAAAATAACCGTCTGCTACTTTTTTAATCTCCACGTTATCTTGTTGACCATCATCTGCTATTAAAGTAAGGGGCATGTTGTCTTATGAAGTCACTGGATGGAGGTGTTCCCAAAAGTATTGTCCTGTTCGGGGGCTTGTAAGTATTTCTTATGATCCCAAACCGTGCTTGAGTTTTCCCATCCTGACCCGAGTCTCTCAACTACTGTTATTTCGCCGAATTGGCCATCTTGGATTTGCACGATTGTTGTCTCGACTTGAATCTCTGTCAATTAGACCCTCTAGGTTGTCTATTTTGCCTCTCATAACCAATTATTTTTGTTAGAAGAAAGAAACAAGAAAGAAATTATATTGATGTCCATGAGTGACCAAAATAGGTCGATGGGATTCAAAAGTACAAACAGATACAATTGAGAAGTACTCGGGTAAGGACCCAGCTAGGATCAGAACTAACTAAAAACTAAAAAGTAAGAATCAAAGCAATGAAAATGAACAAGAGGGGGTAAACATAAAGCAGTTAAGTGTCTGGGACTTGGTTGATTTCCACCTCTAGTTGATTATATACTCGCACAATAACCACATGAACGACTTCAAATGCAAAGTAATTGAGGCTCCTTTTCTTGCGCCTAACATCATTGTATGACTTTTTTTTAACTGCCATATTCCTCTACAGAAAAAAAAAAAAATGGTCTTAGGTAAACATTCAGAATGCACATAATGTAAGCTGGCAGCTAAAATTTCAACTGGTAAATGTGCTTTCCATTAATCATGTGGAAAATAGAGACCAAATACCTCCAAATCTAGAAAAACAAACCTAAAACCATAAAAAGATACACTTGACCGTTTCTGGGTCACAACAAAATGTGCATGGGACATGCAAACCATATTTCACAAGAATAGATCCAAGAAGAAGAATTTGCCAAGGATATTGATTTAGTGTCCCAATATTATTTTAGAAAAAATTTGGTTTCATTTGTGCTTAATATATTATTTAAGGATAGCCGAGAACAGCTTGAAGAAAGAACAGTATAAAGGAATTTAGAAGATGTTTAAGAAAAGAATGATCTTATCAAACCGGGAAGCCATTTTGTAGTATCTTAAAACACATTCTGTACATGTGTAGCTGAAAATACATTTAGCTGAGCTTTTAAAGGCTATGTAGCCAGTTTGTTTTGGGTATGGGTTCGGGTACGGTGAATTGGGTTTGCCATGACAGCGATTGTTTTTGCCCCATGTATGGCTTGGGTACAGCCATACAAAAATAAAAATAAAAATAAAAATAAAACATATGAATATTCTAGCCAAGTGTTGTTTTTGTTTAGTTTTTTGAGTTTTAAGCAACTATTAGGGTTTTTAAATGCGTTTTTTTGTTTTTCCCATTACTTAATCATGAAAAAACTTTAAAAAAAAAAAAGCATGCTAAAACTTGTGAGTTCATCCTGGGTACGACCAGATGGTCTTGCTGAAGAACCTGGGTGTACTCGGACTGTTTGGAGTGTACCCGAGGCAAACCTACAAGGGAATTGAACCCGGCCTTGAATCTGAACCAGGTAGAATCGGACCGGTACTGGGTGTGGGAGGCGAGGAGGGGGTGAATCATTTACTTAGTTTAAAAGTGAAGGATAAGTTCTTTTACCTTGTGAGAGAAGTGAAGGATAAGTTCTTTTACCTTGTGAGAGCACATATCTATCCTTGGCCTAAGAGAGACACCTAAGAATTTGGCTGCATATATGCATATGTCATGCCATTTGAAAGCAAAATATCTCTTGTTTTTTAAGCATGTGATCTCAAAGGGGATATATGTAAAGGTTAGCGAATTTTGAATTTGTAGTAATCAACTTTAGAAAATGAGATCATTTTTCAATTCTATTGATTTACTTGTAGAAGTATCACCTAATGCAATGAGTGCTTAGTGAAGAAATGCTAAGTGGACCATTTAAGATTATGAGAGAGGGATTATTGTCAACCAATTTTCATGAAAGATGGTTTAAAAAGATTGACTCGATGCTAAAAATGCAGTTGATTCCTAAAAATGGTATCTAATAAAGATTTATTGTGTAGGCACCAAATGCTAAAAAAATGAAAGAGCCAAGGAGCCACAAGATGAATGGCTTGTAAGACACAATATTTGCTAAAGGCTTTGCAAATGGGATAGTAAGTTAAGCTAGATTGGTTAAATGTGCTTAAGCTAGAATAGCATTGGGTTGGGTGGCCTCTCGGGAAGTCATGATTACTACGGTGAAGTCTTGTCATCGATGATTAACACCATGCAAGGGTTCATTTCGCTTGTTTTATTCCCATTGCTTGGTCTCTATGAGCATCACTTGATGTGATGAGTTCCAATTGGACCATTCAAGCTCATTAGAGGTGGGTTATTGTGAACCACTATTCATGAGATTTGTGTTCTTGTAAACCACTATTCATGAGATTATTGTTCTTGTAAACCACTATTCATGAACGATGGGTAAGGAAGATTGATTGAATACTAAAAATGTAGTTGTTTCCAAAAAAAGATATTAAATAAAGATGCACTGCAAAATCACCATCTTCATAAAAATGGAAGTGTTGGGGAGCTCTAAAAACAATGGTTCATAAGGCATAATACTAGCTTAATGTCATGCAAACACGATAGTAATATAAGCAAGGTTGATTGTGGGGAAAACTCCTTGGTTAAGCGCATCTGACATGCAATGGTATTGGGATGGGCGACCTTTCAAGAAGTCCCAATTACCTTGTGCACGTCTCAGTGGTGATAATGAATTTTATGTAATGGTTCATTTTGCTAGTTACAATCCCATTGCTTCACTATAATGAACATCCCCTACTGCAATGAATGCGAAATGGATATGCCAAGCTCATGAGAAGTGGGTTGAGAACCACTAGTCATGAAAGATGGGTATACTAGATTGAGTCCACGCTAAAAATGCAATTGATTCCCGAAAATGATATGTAATAGTAGTGATCCTTTGTTATTTCTCAAGCTTTTTATTAAGTTTGAAAACAATCACATGCACCTTGAATTGCAAGTTTTATATCTTAATGATCTCACAAATGAGGTGATAATTGTTTAATCCTTTTGTAGTTGTAATAAATATGGCAAATTTTTCATGTGAGCCAAATTAGTTAAAGTGTAGCATCTTGTAAATTTATGGACAATACATAGATAACAATGACAAGCTAAAGAGGGCCCACAAGGCATGACTTAAAAATCACTGGCAATATTAATATTAAAGTGAAGGAGGATACAAACACATCACCTCAAGGATTTCCACCACCCAAGCCTTCTTTCATATTGATATAGCATTTGGTATAGGGAATGCTTCATTAACAACCTCTTTCTCTGTAATTGTTGTAAATGTGGAATCATCATTCGATGTACACACCATGAGAGAGTTTATTAATGCCACTACAACCAACATAAATTAGAGAGAGACCATAAGGCATGACAAAGCATTGACAATGTTAGTAGTAGAGAAGAGGAAGATTTTAACAAATGCAATCATTACAATAATTGAGTCTCATATGTTGGGTTCATGGTTTTTGACCTACTTATAGGCCAAAAAATTAGACCTCCTTTAATAGGGGACAATCTCTAATTCATAATGAAAATAGTATCTATCCTTGTGCCCATGGTTTTTCATTGTTGTTTTCCATTGGCAAAATGAGAAGCTATCATCAAGGGGTGAAGTGGGAGAGGCTAGTTTTGTAAAGGAGGACTATTTTTTAACCTAAGTGCCCTTATTTTGATTTAACCATGGAAAACCTTGCTTCACTACCTATTATGGGAATACCACTGAATCTTCCTCTCCACTTTTGGCCCAACCCAAAACCCTAAAGCAACTACGTAATTATATTGGAAAGTTTATGTTTGTGAGAGTAAAAAAAGATGAGACTTAGAACTACTTGTGCTATAATTTCTGTAGAAGTTGACATCAATTAGGAACTATCATGTGAGATGACCCTGAAATGGCATGGCACAATATAGAGCTAAAAATTAGATTATAAGAATATTGTCTCCCTATGTAGTAATTGTTTCATGAAGGACACAATTCAAAACTTAAAAAATATATTATGAGAATCTTGCCTTTTGATGTAGGGATTGTTTTGAACATGGACTTTTAGCCTTGAAATGTGATCGAGGACCTAATATTTTTGTAGCAATGGTATGGAAGACAATTGGATTTACATTAATAAGAAACAACCAAATGTAGAAGGCCCTCAGGGGGAAGACTGCTTCAAAGGATCGTGTAGTTGTAGAACCTTCTTCTTTGTCCTTGGAACAAGCTGACAATGCAGCTAAGGTTAAGCATAATGATGTAGTCTAGGACCCTAAACAACACTCAGATGAAACTTTGAGTTTGTTAACGTGTAGTGAGATATATGTAATGTATCTTTTCAAAAAGGGAAGAAGCACAAACAAAAGATCCCAAATCGCTTATGCAAGATCAACAAAATTTTGATTGTTGGGATCAAGAGGTTATGCTTGATTAATAATATCTGGTAATCATTTATGTATTGGGAATTATTTTCCATCTCCATAATCACATTGCAAACCTATTGAATCTTTGTCTTCATATATTTTTTCCCATGTTAACAACATCTTAGCCTTTCTAGCCATGGAAAATAAAAAGCATGATCGTGTTCTTTTGTCAAACTCTAAGGTATTGTTGAAAGTTTTATTCTGAAGCATTTGTGAAAGTTGAACGTTAGAAAAATTTATTTAATAGCTCACAATTTTGCGTGAAAGAATGATAAGTTTATGTGAGGTGGTATCCTAATGAATTAGTGAAGTTCCGGTAAAAAAAAGCTGTCAAAAAATTTTCAAGTTGAAATAAATTGAAATTGTTAGTTTCAATTGTTTTTCAAAAAAGAAATTAAAAGAAGCTTAAAAATGACCAACAAAGAAAAGGTGAAAACAAGGAGAGCTAAAAAAACAAATATGTTTTAAAAAGATACAAACATTTAAATAATAAATTACATTCGGTTAACAAAAAATAATTATAAAGATTCAACTTTGCATTACATTCTTTTTTTTTTAAACAACAATGAAAATTTAAACAAAAATAGAGTTAAAATGTATGTCAATTTAAAGTGTAAAGTGTACATAGGGTTATAATTCAATTGGTTTGTTACGACTTGCTCAAAAGTCCTATATTTTGTTGGTTTATAATAAAATAAATATAAAGGGGCATGCATTTTATTACAAGACATCCTTTTAAATAAAATATGTGTAGTTAGTATTTGTTCGTACTTCATGACTATTCTGGGAAGTCAGTTAAAAGGATATTTTATATAGGTGGTTGTAATGGATTGTGAATACAATAACTCCATAAAAAGCATGGCATTGTGTGGCAAGGGTTAATGATGTATTGATACCCTCTTTATAACTTTTTACTCAAAGTATAAAGAAAATGCTTGTTGCTCACCTTAGTGGGAGCAAAATTTAACCTACGTGAGTATTGATTGGTGGTATCAAAGCCATCATTGGAGCATGTGGATATTATAATCCTTCCTGCAATAGATTATAACAATAGTAAAAATACTTGAAATAACATTACAAATGAACATAAAAATCCTTAATTGCATAAAAAAACAGGGGCATAATTGCATTACAGTATTGCTGGCCTCTTCGAGGGGGGGCAACTTCCCTTGAACAAGCTCAATATAATATAATTTGTGGATGCCTTTTCATTAGTCTAAGCTCTTATTTATACTATTTCTATCCTAGCTACCTACTACTTCCCATGCATGTGGGAATATTATAATTAGCTCAAGGGACGACTTATAAAACATATTCGTCTGTAGCTTTTACTAAAGACAATAATTGTAAAGAAAGAGTTAGGTTGAAAGGTTTCTAAGATGCCCCGCTTTCAAAAGCTTTGCCCTCAAAGCTGAAGATGAGGAAACTATTGTTGGAATTGAAGGAGGGGTTCTCACGTCACATCTTCTAGTTGCATTTCATGCCACTAGACCATAACCTCAGTGATGGTGATTGCAAAGTTGACATGAATGCCTCTCTATAATAACTTCAGGTGCAAGGAGGAGAGAGCCTTCTGCATCGAGCTCAAGAAGTATTTTATGAGATATGACATTATGGCTAATAACTCTCTTCAAATGCGAGACATAAAAAACTAGATGGACACGTGAAGAGGGTGGAAGTTCTAGCTTGTATGTAAAGGACCAATATGTTGAATAACCTTCTACAATCTATACAACTTGGGAGCAAGTTTCTGGTGTCCCTTTAACTTGAGAGATAACTGTTTATAAGGTTTTAGTTGGAGGAAAACCATATCTCTAGGTTGGAAGGTGCGTTCATAATGATGTTGATCCACCTACTACTTCATACAGTTTTGTGCCATGTGGAGATTTTCATTGAGAATGTGAAGAATATTATCCCAAGTGCCGAGGTTATATCCATTACCTTCACATCAGAGCTACTGGGAAGATAAGCAAGAAGGGATGGTGGCTTATGATCATAGACAACTTCATAAGGAGTCACCCTGGGGGTTGTGTGATAGGAGGTGTTGTACCACCATTTTGCAAGTAGTAACCATTTTACCCATTGATGTTGTTGATTAGAGGCAAAATAATGAACATATGATTCCAAGCATTTATTGACAATTTTCATTTGGCCATTTGTCTGTGGGAGGTAATCTAAGCTCATTTTTAGTTGGGTACCTATGCACTTGAAGAGTTGTTGCCAAAATTGACTTGTGAAAGCCGAGTCACAATCAAATACAATAGAAGCAGGGATTCCACGAAGGTGGAAGATTTGATCAAGGAATGTTTGGGTGATGGTGGAAGCAATGTAAGAATGGGCCAAGGCCAAAAAGTGAGAATATTTAGAGATGTGATCTACCACAACCAAAATGATTGACTTTTCACCAGATTTGGATAAGCCTTTTCATAGATGGAAATGTCTATCCAAATGCATTGTGGAGCTGACAGGGGTTGGAGTAATTCAAGCATTGCCACTGTTTCTCCCTTGTGACATCGACATACTTCACATTCCTTAACAAATGTCTTGATGCTTGGCAAAAAGAAACTTCAACAAACACGTTCATAGGTTTAAAAAAAACCTAAATGCCCTGTAGAAGGTGAGGCATGTACTATTGCAAAATGTTATGTTGGAACCTAAATCCAACTTTCAAAAGAATGCAACATTTGTATAATAAGGGTTGGCCGTCCCAAGTATAGTTGGGTTTAGAAACTGGATCCATAGACAATTGTCGGATGATTTCCTGCATGTGACTATCTTGCTGCTAATCTTTCTATATATCCTACATCCATTCTGAAACATGGATAGATAATGCAAACATTTGTCTATTCTTCATACTGACTAGTTGCTCCAAGAAGTATTTGAGTCTTTGATGCAAAAATGTTGACCCACCAGGGATGGTTGCCAGTTACTGATAGTATGGAGGATAACCACAATTTCCTTATCATATGTTGACTGCACCAAATTGCACCCATTGAGGGCTTTGATAGTGAAGGCGATAAGATGTCCCTCTTGCATGAGGACAACCCAAGATTGTTGCCACATGCATCACTTTCAATGAAAAATGTCTTTGAGAAATCTAGCATGGTGTAGTACACAATTTGTTTGAGTACCCCAAAATCTTGTTCAGTTGCAAAGGACCATAAAAAGGAGTTTTTTTCAGCATGGTGGTCAATGGGGAAGCAATTTTCCCACAATCTTTGAAATTTTTGTTGTTGTGCCTAGCGAGGCCAAGGAATTTGCGAAGGCTTTTGAGTGCTTTGGGGTTTGGCCAATATTTCATGGCCTCAATTTTTTTCGGGTTGACCCAAATATCAGCTATTGAGACAATGTGACCTAGATACACCACCTTTTGCTGACTAAAGGAACATTTTGACCTTTTTGCACAAATTTGGTGGTCTTTAAGAAGTTGTAAGGCCATGTTGAGGTGCTGGAGGTGTTCTTCCCAAGTTTTAATGTAAATCAAGATATCATTAAAGAAGACCAGGTTGAATTTTCGCAAAAAGGGATGAAAGATTTTGTTCATCAACCCTTGGAAGGTGGAAGGGGCAATGGTAAGTCCGAAGGGCATGATTAGGAATTCATAGTGGTCGTTGTGTGCAAAAAACATTTTTTGGAATATCTTCATCCCAAAGACAGATTTGATGATAACCAGATTGTAGATCTAATTTGGAGAAGAAGTGGTCACCATGAAGTTCATTTATCACTGGGATAGGAAATTATCTTTGATAGTGAGCTTTTTTAGCTCATGAAAATCAATGCAGAGCCGCTAAGATCCATATTTTTTACGGACTAGTAAAACTTGGGAAGAGTATGGGCTTGTGCTCAGATGAATGACTCTCGCTTGAAGGAGTTCTTAAACCATCTTCTCAATTTCTACTTTCTGGAAAAAAGAATATCAATATGGTTGAATGTTGAGGGTACGCTACTCGAAAGGAGTTGAATACAATAGTATTTTGTGCAGCGTGGTAGCAAGCCTTTTGGTTCCTCAAATATTGATGCATGTTTGGCTAGAACATTTTGAAAGTCAGTAGGTTGGTGGGAATCAACAGATGTCTTCAATTGAATAAAGGAGAGTTAAGCAATGATTCCATGTGAGCCTTTATTGTGGAGTTTCTCCATGTGGTGGGAAGTGATGACTCAAGTAGATCCTGGTAAGAGGCATTTTAGTGTGTATCAATGGCCTTTTTCACATAACTGCATCCAAAGTTTTAAAAAGTCCCACTAGATAGGGCCAAGAGTGCACAACCATTGGTCTCTAAGAACCACATCACATCCCCTCAAGTAAAAAGCAAACATGTCTATTTTTAGGGTATAGTCTTCTACATAGATTCAAACATTGTGACATTAACCTTTATGGGGAAATGTTCCTCCATTAGAAATCACCACTTCAAAGGTAGAACATGGGTGCATGAAACAATAGGCTTGTTTGACCAACCGAGGATCTATGAAATTATGTGTGCTTTAGGAGTTAATGAGAATAGTGAGAGGGTGTTTCTTAAAATACCCCTTTACTCCCATACCCTGAGGAGTGGTTACCCAAGCCAAGGCATGCATTGAAATTTTAGGTTGCAACTTCGTGGTTAGGTTCTTCGACTTGAGGGTCTTGTGGAAATCTTGAGCATCTTCCTATTATTGAAGATCTGGGGTGATTCAACATCTAACAAATACAACTTTTGTTCAATGCACTTGTGTCTTTTGGACCATTTGTTATCATAGTTGTAACATAGCCTTTTTTTACGATGAGTGCACATTTCTACCTCTATAAGGTGTTTAATGGAGGTGACTTTTGGAGGAGGGTTTATGACTAGTTGTAGTGTTGTAGATGTCTTGAAATAACCAAATTTGGAAGATCAACATTGGGAAGTGATCTTATCTTTCGTAAGCTTGGCCAATCCTAATGCTTCCATCATGTTCTCTGGTTAAACATCTTGACCTTCACATGAATTATATCTTTGAGCCCATTGATGAAACAAATCTTGAAAAAGTCATCATTTAACTCTCGATTTGGTTGGCCAACTTTTCAAATTCATCTTGATATTCACAAACTATTCTAGTTTGTCGTAGTTTGATTAGGGCTCCTATGAAATCATCATAAGCACTGGGACTGAAGTGAACCAACAAGATTTTGACAAAATCATTCCAAGTGGGTTCTATATGCGATCTCTGATACCATTGGTACCATTGGACAACTTCCTTCTATAATTTGAATGATGCAATGGGTACTTTGTCTATGCCCAATGTATTATGCAAGTTGAAATATTGTTTTACACAATAAATCTAGCTGGTTAGTTTTGTGCCATCAAATTTTAGAAAGCCCAATTTGGGGTCACGTGGTGTGATTCAGGATAGAAATCCACCTTTAAAATGCCATTCGTTAAGTTGTTGGAGAGCATGGTATTTGGTGCATTGATGCCATATAGTCGCTCATTCAACTCCATGAGTTGAGAGTCGAGTTAAGATTAAATTTCAACTTGGAGTTCCTCAATGTTCTGTGCCATGGCTTGGCTTCCAACATGTGACAACCATTGACTAGAGGAGTTTGGGGGTGCTGAAAAATGTTGACTGAAGTTATATGTTGAAATGATCAACTTGACGAGATGATGACAATGGTATAATTTTCACAAAAGTGAATTTTTTTTTTGGGATTGCAGGTGAAAAACAATTTTTTATGGGAATTTTTTTTTTGAAAAATTAAAATCCTTGTTAAAATGATTGTCTCAACGAAAATCACAACTATGTATTCACTCTATGGGTAAAAAAAATGTATTTTTTCTAATGACTTGCTATTGCATAAGTTCTGGTAACTATTTTAAACATTCAGACCCTTCTCGCTACTACAATGAGTTTAGGTAATTGTTCTAAAACATGTTGACCCTTATGATGACTACAATTACTATATTTCAATCAACTTGTAGAATATGATATTCTATGTTACTGTAGTTTATAAGAAATTAGAATCAGATATGTGATTGTAGGAATTTCAGGATTATAGGGAAGGATACTACATGTGTGTTTGGCCTGTTAGCTTAAAAATATACTAATCTCATTTGTAAAATGGTGTTGGCTCAATATTTTAGAGCACTATCTATGGTGAATAACCATTTCATAACCCACTATCTCATCTCTGAAGTACAGTGCAAGTAACTTTTGGGGCTAACTGCTTACCAATGCATCACATAAATAAATGACTGAAGGCTTCCTATGGCTAGGCTACAAAAAAGAGTTAGGGGGTCTTCCTATATACCTGAAGGTATGTGGAAGCATAAGTCCATATATAACATTGTCTAATGGCTTGTGTACTTGGGCATAACCCCTCACTCCGCGAAATTAGAGAAAACTGATAACTGCTTAGCCTAAAATGACAATGTTCGATTAGTTTTAAATTTGTAGATTACAATTTATAACCTAAGGAAAGAAGAGGGAAGAGAGAGAGAATAAATTGGACAAGAAGCTTAGTGCTACCACCTTGCCACCACAATTTGATCACCAAGATCTTGATTAGGTGAGGTGAGAGCATACAATGGACATAGGTAGAGAACCCTAAACCACTGAAATTGCCACAAACAAGGGCCCTGGAAAGAGTTATGATACCAAATGTTATGATACTCCCTGCAATAGATTATAACAATAGTGCAAATACCCTAAATAACATTGCAAATGAACGAGAAAAAAACTAAATTGCAAAAATAATAGGACCAAAATTGCATTACAATATTGTTGGCCTCTTTGAAAGGATAACTTCTTTTGAGCAAGCTCAATATAATATAATTTGTGTATGTCTTACTAGTCTAGGTTCTTATTTGTACTATTTCTATTTTAGCCAACTATTACTTCCTATGCATGTGGGATTATTACAATTAGTTCAAGGGACAACTTACAAAACATATGCATTCATAGCTTTTATTAAAGACAATAATTATAAAAAAAGAGTTAAGACAAAGAGATCATAACAACGAAAATTAGCCCTGTGAATGGATTAACACCAAACAACCATGAGAATAAGGATAGTTATAAGTTCTTACACATATATTACAATTAGCAATACTTAGTATTTAAATTATATACGAGTTTATTTATACACATTATATGTAATTTATTGGTTGTCTGAAAAGAGCCGAGTGTTTTGGAGATATTATTCAAACATATCTCTAGCTATCTTGAATGGATGTTTTATTTTTACTTTTTATTGTGCTTGAAAAACAAGGCATTGAAGACATATATGATGCTTTGTAGGACAACCTTATAGAAGAGGAGATGCACACTTAAAAAATGTGCGATAGTGCTAAAAATTAATGCAAAGGAAGTGTGGAAGTAGTAGAGTGTGTAAAAAAATTAATTTAGTGCAAGAAAAGCAATTAAAAGCTTGCATAAAGTATTTTTTGGTCTTTGCTGAAGCATCCAACACAAAGTGTTGCTTGACCTTGTTGAAAATGTGTGGAGCTTAAAAATTAAAAACTCCAAGCGAAACATGATTCTTGCTAACCCAAAGCATTGAATCTACTTGGCATTGAAACAATTTTTAATCTACACATTTCACTAGTGTTGGCTCATTAGTAAGGCTACTAAAGTGTTTGTAAGAGGCCCAGAAGATGTTAGTTATATTTTGTTTTCCACAATTTGTTTAAGTTGTGTGTGTTCCAAATACATCGTAGACAATATTGATTTGTTGATATGCATGCTTTCAGGTAAAGTAAATCCATTTACTTGTTTTTTTTAAAAATTAATGAAGCAATTACTACATTGGGTTATATTAAATGCTTGCATCATAATTTTGTGAGCGTTCATAGTGGCAAGTCAAATTTTTGTAAGGTGTTTGAAGAACCAAGAGATCGTATGTTCAAAATTTTATTTTCTATTTTCACATAAACTTGTTTTAGGAGGAATATTTTAAAAGAAATATTATCTTTAATATATTGTATGATGGTGGTATAAGGGTGTATCTTGGAGTCATAAGGGGGTTGTTAGTGAAGTTTTTTTGATTAAGGCTAGTGTTAAATCTCATCAAACAATTTTTTATGTAATACATAAAGATTTAAGTGAAAAAACCCCATAGTTGTATCATTTTTTTGTTTGTGTTAAATTTTTGTGGTGTGTGATTTTTTGAAATATGTAAAAAATTTAAAACTTTTTATATGTTAATGATTGCCTTACAATTTCCAATTACATAGATTGGAAATGAGTGATGGATGCATCACTCATTTTTAACAAATTATGGGATGACGTGAAGAATGGAAACCCCACTTTATTGATTGTCCAAAATAAATTGGATGTTTTAACTTGAAAGACTCAAAGTGTTAGCCCTCATTAAATGTTGTTTCACTAAAGACACGTACATATATAAAATTATCTTCATAACTATATTATATGGAAGACTTTGTTGGATTTGTATGATAAAAATCCTAAACATAAGAAAATCAATATACATATGCAACTATTTAATATTTCTTTTGTTGATGATGGGGACATGGAGAAATATATTTCAAAACTTAAAAATATTGTGATAGAATACATTAAGGCAGGGTTTGGGTAATTATATGATGATTTGATTGTTAATGTTGAATTGAAGGGATTACCTAGCTCTTATAGTCACTTTGTAGAAATATTGTGTGTTTCTAATAAGATCACGTGTACATTATTTGATAAAATTGTTGAATTGTTAATTCAACATGATATGTCTCTACCCATAAATAAAAATAATATAGATGTTGCCCATGTGATAGAGTCTCAATAGGGGGTTAGTAGTTCAAATGCTCATAATCATAAAAAAATTTTAAGGGGACAAGTGATTCAAAGGAGGAAGGTTTTAGGGTAGAGGAAGAAGACATTATCATAATAACAACAATTATTCCCATCAATGTAACAATCATCCTCATCATTCTTATATTGATTCATAATATCAAGGAAGAGGCCAAGTATGGCGCAGACACCAAGATAAATCAAATATCAAGTGTCACTAACGTTGCAAACTTGGTTGTGTTGTAGCGCATTATATAATTTCATATGAGAAAATTCAAAAACTAAACTCTACCCAATATGTAAAGTAGGAATATGATGAGTCACAAAACATTTAGAGGAGTCAATTTTCAGTCTTAAAAGAGTGTGTTCATATAGCTTATATGAAGTATAAAACCAAGGATGAGTTCACTGATGTTTGGCTCTTAAATATAGGTGCAAAAAAACATGACTTAAAATATTGTTTGGCATTACAAAACAACATCTTTAACACTTATTACATAGACAAATCTAAGACTGTCTATTCCTCAAAGTATTGGATCTATCAATTTTTTTATTCTTGATGGTTTTATCAAAATTTTGACAAATGTGTGGTATGTGCCTACTTTGAAGAAGCATCTTCTTTCTCTTGTTGCCATTAGTAAGAAAGATTATAACATTGTGTTAGAGAATCAACTCATCTACATTAATTCCATTAAGGATGGGTACAAAATTATTTATGCAAGGTATGAGGATCAAAACTAAGCAAGAAAACATTGTAAAGTTCTTCTTCCTTCACAAGAATTAGTAGTAGTTGTTGAGACATGGACAATTACTCTATAGTGATTATAACATTTGCGGTATGAGCATCTCAGTGTTCATTCTTTAGTATTCTTGTATAGATATGACATGGTTTATGGTTTGCTCACTTTTGGGAGAGAGAGTGTTTTGGGCAAACACAATAAGGAAAGGTTCCTTAAAGAGTCTACTTGGCGAGCCAACAAATGTTTGTAGTTAGTTCAAAATGATGTTTTTCATATGAAAAAGCTATTAATTAGAGGCTATCAATATTTTGTGTAATTCAATGACGATTTTTTAGGATGACATGGGTATATTTCCTCAAGAACAAATAACAAAATTTCACTAAATTTGTTGAGTTCTTACACTTAATTTTTTTTTTTAAATTTTTTTGAAATTAGCCTCACTCAATTCAGATAATAGTGGTGATTACATATCAAATGAGTTTCAATATTATTATTGGGAACGGGGAATCAAACGATAATACACTATTTCATATACTCCACAACATAATGGATTTTCTAAGAGGATGAATAGAACATTATAAGGCACACCACAAACTATGTTGTATTACAAACATCTGGATGAAAATTTTGGGTTGAAGCATCCATGCTACAATATATTTGGGAAATAAGTCCCCCATAGTTGCTCTTTTGGATAAAACAACTTATGAGGCTTGGAATGGATTTAAGCACAAGATAAAACACTTGATTAATATTTTTAGATGTATTTTTTATGCTCTCATTCCTATAAAATGCATAATTAAGTTGGAACTTAAAAGTAGAAAATGCATCTTTCTTAGTTATTGTGATAACAAAAAAGGGTATCATTTGCTTGCACATGATAAAAAAAAAGTTTTTGTGAGTATAGATGTGATTTTCTATGAGTTTGGGACCATGAACATTGAAAAACATGATTCTTAGTTGATAGGTTTGAGAAAAAGTTACATGTCAAATTACTAGGGGAGTGAACAGTGGAACTAGCTTTTGTCGATTATGGTATGGGGATGACTTAAATCAACCAAGTGTTTCTTCAGTCACTTCTATTTCACAAGTGGCTAATACATTGTCTACTAATTGTTTGGTGAATATTACATTAAAAAATAGTGAAAATTAAAAACAATGATTTTTTTCTGTCCCCAAGCTAGTTCTTCTTATTCTTCATAAATAAATACTCAATGTAGTCCCCATGATGATTCAAAGATAGAAGCTTCTTGAATGTTAGATTTTGAGAATTTATAGAATTATCCTAAGTAGGCTTATAGTAAATTTTTGAAGTGAAAACATATGAAGTTGGTAAAAAGGGTTCCAAAAGTTCTCACAAATAGGTAAAATATGAAATGATTGCTACTTCCTATATAGAACCATCTATTTTTGAAGAATCATCTACGGGCCTTTTTTGGAAAAAAAGTTATGCAAATTGAGTATGATGCTATCATGAAAACTGATACTTGACTTCTAGTTGATTGTTCCCTGAATACACAACCGATTGTATGCAAGTGAGTTTATGGAGTTAAGTATAATTCTGATGGTTCAATTAATAAACATAAGGCATGACTTGTTCGAAATGGTATGTGAAATAAGAAGGTATTGATTATAAAGAAACATTTTGTAGGAACCCCTTTTTATTTATTTATTTTTTAATAACATTCCCGAAGGTTTTCTCAACTATTCTAGATTTCTAACATGTATTATTAATTTCGAACAATAAGAAGAAATTAAAGTAATATAAGTTTAATAACTTATAACATTAATTCATACATTATATTTCAAGTACACTTCATATAACATGTATTTTGGTATATAAATTTTCCATTTGTTCAATAAAGGAATATAAACATTTATAAATCACATTTTAAAAATACAACATGATGTAATGGCTCAGTGCCAGTTACATCATTCAATATCATCATAATTACATCTTTGGCAATGTTCATCATTTGAATACATCTTTTTTCAAAAAATGAATACAATATAAATAAAACCAACCATTTGTTTCCTTCACATGAACATGGAGAAACAAGAGAACATCAATGGAACTGGTAACAAAATATGTAAGATGCAGAGAGTAAAGGCATCATAAATGTAACACCCCTTGTGTCAAACATATGTATCTAGTCATCTTGATCCATTTATCGTTTGTGGTGACCCTTAGATGTGTATAAAATTTGATGTTATCCTAATTGTATTATTATTTCATATTATATGTTTTGGTATATTTTGTGATCTCAATGGATATGTGTGGGACTATATGAGTATTGTTATGTACCTTAGTAGCTAGGTCAGTAAACTTTAATTGGATGCATGATTACTTAGTGTAATTACTTTGAGTGGATATATGTTTTATTTGGATTTTGATGTTGAATAACATGATGATTCATTTTGACTTGTAATTGATTATATTGGACTAACCAAAGATTATGATTTGGTGTTGCGACATTCTTATATTAATAGTTATATTATATATATATGTGCATATCATTAGATATTGATTATTTTTTTGGATGTATTTGATGTTGTATTGAGTGTGCAGATTACAGGGGACCAAAGACGGGATTACGAAGGACTCAGGCATGCCTTGATGGACCATATGCACCACTGAAGTCACCCCAACCTTTAACCTTATACCAATCATTTTATTTTAAACTGTTAATCAAATTAATTTTGTGTCCCTTATTTATACTTTTATTATCTTTCATTAGGATGTTTTATTCTAATCCTCCTTCCTAATTAAATTACCTTAAACTTATGCTAACCTCTATAAGGTTAATTAACCTTGACCAGGAGTTGGGTTGACCCAAAAACTCAACCCATGTGTCTAATTTTGAAATTTGCCTTACATCCACTTTTTACCTTGGGTTTTGGACAAGTAAAGCTTGTCTCACAAGTCTCTTTTAGGCCCATACCCATATCCATTGGGTAGGAGGGTTTTCCAAGGCCTTTTAACCACCTTTTGGTGATGAAAAGGACTTTATTTATGACCTATATTTTCATCACCATAAGCAAGCTTGTACTTAGTACAAATGAGGTGCATTTTGTATGTTTTGTGCAAGGAACACCTATGTAGGTGTGTAAGTGAATTTCTGAGATTGTAAGAGATTTTTTTGAAAGTTGGTCACATCCTTGGGATGAGGATGGACAAGTGTCATTTTCTTATTGGGTCTTGATTTTATTGCCTTCTCTATTTTAAGAACTTTGTTTTGGTCTTTGGGGGGAGGTGATTTTGGATGGAGGGGAGCTTGGAGCTTGGTGAAGGAAAAAAAAAACTTGGAGAAGATTGTCATGTAGAGCTTTGGTTGAGGTAGGTCTTTTACTTGTGTTTTTCTTATGTTTGAATGCTCTCTCTCCCTTCTCTTGTTTCCTTGAATAAATATTCCTTATGGAAAAATGTATTAGAGTTTTGGACAGATTGGATGCCTTTGATTTAAGATTTTGTTCTTAAGTTTTTCCTCTTGTATTGTTACCATGTTCTTCCTTTCTTGTTGTTCCTTCTTGTTGTTGTGCAAATGTTGGTACTGGGCTTGGGAGCATCCTTACACTGGCAGGTATAGGGAGGAAGATTGATGCTTGATAAGCACTTTTGCATTTGGCATGGAAGCCCTTGTGCACATTGATGAACTTATGTGACAAGAAAGTAAAAGTCTCTTCTCTTTCTCTAATGAAAACTTGGTGTCTCCTATGTGTTTATATTCTCTTGCTTTGTTTCCCTTGATTTCTTGGTGTGGATTTTGACACTCTTTTTGTGATCTTTGAAATCCCTTATACCTATGCAAATGGAGTTGATGGCATGCCTCTTTCCCTTGGACTTGGGGGAGGCTATGCATGGACCTCAATCGATGAGAGTTTCATGTAATGATGCCTGTAAGATGGGTGGTCAAGCACCTTCTTTTGGTTTATTTTGGAGCTTTTAGGAATGGATTGGGAATATTCAACTTTTGTGTAAGATTTCACTTGGAGCTTGGAACTTGATATATTAACACCTTGCTTACTTCGTTGGATTCTTTTTACTTGTAAATATTCATCATATTGTTGTAAGAGCTCTCCTATTATGCCTCTTGTAGAGTGAGATTTTTAATATTTTATGAATATGCTAGTGACCTCATGTTCCTTGATGGACTCCCATAATTTTTGTAGGAGACAATGTTTGTGTCTATGTGGATTTGGAACCCATATCTTTTACATCTTGGTGTATGTGTTTCTTTTTTGAATCCATTGCATTATTTTTACTTAAAATGTTCATGTGATTACTGGAATGATAATGAAGTCATGCCTTACATTAGTCAAAATAATATATGGATGATCTTGAGAATGATAGGTAGAATGGAAGCCATATTCAAAGCATTCATATGTATTGCATCTTTTTAACAAATGGGTTAAAATAGAATGCGTAGATTAAGAAGTAGATAAACTTCCTCTATCTCTCCCTCATATTTATGTTTTGATAGAGGTGTTATTCATTGCATTATTATACTTAAATGAAAATATTTCATATACATCTCTCTCTCTCATAGTTAAATGTGAAAATTATGATTTAGTTGTGGAATACTTCTTTTATATTAGATTATTTGACAAATAAATATAAATATTATTAAGTTCAAGAGTACATACATTTATAGTTATGTTAAATATAGGATATCATTTACAAAATAAATTCAATTAATATTCATTTTAGGTGAACACATATATGATTATGGGTTTGTCAATCATGTTGTATTTAAATATTAACTAATTATAATAAGAAAATAAATAATTCATTATTGTAGTTGTTTAGATTCTATAAATGTATATATGTTTACATATACATATTACATTAACAAGTGAAATAAAAAGAAATGAGTACAATTTTATACCATTGTATATTTATATTAGAAATTCATGAAAACAATAGACTATTTCATCTATGAAAATAAATAAATAAATAAAAAATATGCAAATAAATAAATATTAGCATTCATATTCTAATGTTTTAATAAAACACTTATTGTATCAGATTTATTTATACAAAATAATAATTTATATATTAGAATATTATTCACAAAATTTTATTAAATAATTATGATAATGAAGAGAATCAAAATATATGTATATATACAAATATAATAATATATATAAATTTAACCGAAGAGATGGGAGTGCATTGATAAAGTAACTTGGTTGTTATATGTACCACCCAGGGTCAAATTTCAGAGGTATGGAAAAAGCCGGTTGTGGCCGTATTGGTATTAATGTCGGTTGTGGTAGGATCGTAAACGTCGGTTGTGGTAGGATCGTAAACGTCGATTGTAAAGGGAATAGTGTGGTAAATGGAATGTAAAACGCCAATTATAACGAAAATATTAGTATTATGGTATCGACTCATTGTGACCGTTAATGTAACCGATTCAATTGCTCCGATCAAAAACTACAAATATATCTGAAAAATATATATAAATTTAAATTTATATATATTAATATAAATGTATGAAATATGTAAAATACATTAATTAATTAAATAAATAAATATAATATAAATAATAATATTGAAAATGAAAAAAAAAAAATAAAAAATAAAAAAATTTATTATTATAATAGAAAAAAATACATATGAGGGGAGGGGCGGCCGATAGGCCGACCCCATACCCTTGCTTGGAGTAATCGGCCAGCATAGGCCACGACCTGACTGTTAAAAATAAATAAAAATAAATTAATAATAATAATATTTATATAAAATAATATAGACTGTATGTATATAGGATTTTGAAGGTTTTATTTAATATATAAGGGATTTTTTTATCAGAGATTTAAAAGTTAAAAAAAATAAAAATAAACATAAAAAAATAATAGAAACATATTTATTTCAACATGTGATATATATAATGAGTATATATAATCATTATATATAATTTTATATTTTATTTATTTTTAATGAATTAACTTGTTACATATTTATTGTTAGTTAAATAATTTGGGTTTTATTTAATATTATTTATAAAGACAAGGTTTTATTAAATTATTAGATAAGTATTTAAATTTATTTTTGATTTATTTATATAGTATGAGTTGACTAATTATTTAATTAATCTTTCTAATTAAATTTATTTAATTAAGGTTTATAATAGTATGTATCTTAAAATAGTTAATTGAGAATAAAATTTATTTAAAGTCTATTTAAACATTTTTTATTAATCAAATTAATTATTTGGTTGTTTTTCTATGTAATATTAATTAATTGGATTAAAATTATTTAAATAAGGTTACATTTATTTGAAATATAGTAATCAGGGTGAATTGATTATTTTATCATTTGATCAAAATTTTGACAGTAAAGCAGAACAAGAAAACTAAGCAAAACTAAGCAATGTGTAGGAATAATTGAGTTAGTAAAAATAATATTACTTTAGCAGTAAAAAAAAAGTTAGGTTTTTTTATAGACTTTATTTAGGTGAAATTTTGGGCGTTACAATAAATGGATTTACCTCCAACCATAAAGCCTTTGAAATCCCCCACACACCTCTCATCCAATGAGAGTGGCCCTACCTAATGACAAGAAAGAGGATACTGTGTAGTGTGCCAACACTACAACTACTCCATGCATCATGATGCAAGTGTGACACTGAATCGAGACATGGTTTAGTACATTCCTAATTTGTACTTTTTATATACGTAGCTTATGGCCATAAGTTTGGATTTGACAAGTCCACCCTATCACATCCTAACTCAATAAAACGCTGAGTCGTAGTGAGACTAACTAGGATTTATCTTATCAATTAGTACTCACATCCCAAAGTTTATGAATTATGTCCCTAGATCTCTTGACCTACTCATCCTAATAGTTGCTTGGCCTTGAATGTCTCCTGGGAATTAACACTATGATCTTCAAAAAGTGTGTACGGGATAATGCCTTGCACAGGGGTCCCATACCACCCACACAAGCCAAGATATTGTTCACACTTTGGCGAAGGATCATACAACCACATATTTGGTGTATATTTATTTATGTTTTAGTTGATAGATTAAGTATGTTAATATCGCTAGGGATAATTTTAAAACCTTAACAACGAATTATGGAACGAATAATAAACCTAAGTTTGAAATCCTATAGCAATATGATAGAAGCGATTGATGGCCAAAACTTCATAACAAGATTGTCCACCTTTCAAGTTTCCTATTTGTAGGGTTTTGATAATGCCTATTAACCATTGTTTGAGTAATATAATCCTTACTATAAACTATTTTTGTACAAGGAAGTATTTGAGGAGACTATCAAATTCAACATTGATATTTTGTCTGTGATAAATTAAAATATGTGTTTTAAAAGATATAATTATGACATGCAAGTAGTTGAGTGCATAAAGTCAATTTAATTTATAATTTATTTCTAAATGTAAATACCTTACATTTTGCTGCTTGACTTAAAAATTCTTGTTGAAGTATTTTATTTGACCTTAACTCATAGCGTTGGCATTGACAAAGTTGTTTAAGATAATTTCTAGCATGATATTAGTATTAAGTGGAGTGCTCTTTCTTCAAGACTTATACACAATCTATTTTGACACTATTTTGAAATAGTCTATGGTATACGACAAGAAGGGGGTGTAAATACTATCAACAATGATGGTATAACAAGTGAAATTAAAATGCAACAATGGTGATGGTTGTAGACATCCAATTTCCAACACCATTGTGTTGAAATTGTCAATCTTACTTGAAATCCACTCAAACAAAATTTAGGCCAAAATCACTTAAAACATGCTAAATGGTTTGAGCTTGTCGTATACAAGTGCTGATTTAGGCTAATGTATCTTTAAATCAGGGAATGCATTTTCTGCGATTATTAAATTTTATCAAATCATTTCAAGTCAAAATGATGAAAATGTAATTTGACCCTCTAAACCATTGAATTCTTCTAATTCGAAAGCATACAACATGTGCATGTGTTATTATGTGTCGACAATGTCCTAAATGATGTATTGGTTTGTATGAAACTAACACCTTCTTCTAATTGTACTCTAGTAAAATTATGACCCAATAATATAATATTTTGATGATTTTTATTAATAGTGTGCTATCAATTTCTGAAGAATTGCATAAAATTTGATTAATCTCACTTAGGGCTAATTAATCCAAATCAAGAGCTTAAGTGGAAAATCCATGGAAGTTATTGAAGATTTCTTAATTGAAAATTGATTTTTTATAGCTGCATCATTAAGTGACATCATTTGTGGGGTGGCATTCATAAGCCATAAATGCAACAAATATCACGTTTAAGGCCTCCCATTCCTCTTTAATGCCCCTTCCAAATATTTATGATTTAAGTCTCCAAAATTAAATTAATTCATAGCCACACATCTTGATCTCAAGATGGATGATCATGATTGATTCTGATCAAATTCAAAAATCTATAAATAAGAGGGCCAAGACCACCATTTTTAAGCTTCATTTGTGTAAACTTAATATGTAAAATTCTCTCCACAACTTTTTTTTGTGTAGTGTTATAATGCTTAATTTGTAATAGGATAGCTTCAAGATAAGCATAACATTGATTCAAATATCATGAGCCTATGTTTCATTGGTGCACTTGAGATGATGGAGGAGCAAAACATTCAGCATTGATAAAGACTTGAGCACCAAATCAAGTGAAAAATCATATTTTGAGCTGCATTTGGATGATGGGATGCTCTTGGGAAGGTATAATGTATGTGCTTTCTTTCAATAGCTCCTAATTGTCATTTATAAACCCCATCAAAGGAGTTGGCTTAGTTATGTTATTTATGCATTTTTTGCGTTTTTTTGATTAATACTTGATCTAACTCACATTGGATTCCATTTGTACATCTTAACATGCCTAGTGGGACCACACATCCCATACAAGCAAGGAGAACAATTTGGCATTCTTGAATCGTCTAAAAAGTGCTTAAAAATCTCTAAAAATAATTTTGTCTTATTTTTCCTATGTTTTTGGTTCTCTATTGACACATAGGTCACACAATTATCAGTATCAATTTTTCCTAACTGGCATTGTCCTGTCTAACCGGCATTGGTTCTCTATGCAGGGTAGAACATGGTAGAAAGTTGGGGTTTTAAGCTTTTTTTGAGAGTTGTAAGTTGTCATTTTGGATTTTAATAAATTGCTAGGTCTCTGTTTGAACATTTTATTGTAGGATCCAAAGATTTTCTGTAAATTTTATACTAACTTGGGCTAACAAGTGCTTTTTGCAAAAAATATTTTTGCCTAAGGGTTCGCAGATAACTGACATCAATTTTTATCGATCAACATTAGTTCTGTTCTAACCATCATCGATTCTATTGTAACTGACATCGATCACTATGGATCGACATTGATCTTTGTGTAATAAAAATAAAGACCCTGAGAGCAAGTTTTAAAATCTTGCTTTTCTCATTGATAATTATGCTTCAAAATAGAAGTAAACCCTCTAAAAATTGTAGGTCACACACGGGAAAGAATTTAAAGTTTGAAAGTGTTGAACTTCCCCTTTGGTTTTTAAAAAGAATCTAGGTGTTTTATACTTAGTTTGTTTTTGTGAAAGTTTTAAAAGTTTGTAACTAAAGTTAAGGGGCCAAAAACTTCACAAACATCTCAATTTGGTGCATAAAATAAACATAAAATTGCAAGTTCTTGAAAAGTATTTTGTTTCATGCTAGATCTTTTATACTTGTTTGTTTTTTGTAAATGAATGATGCGTGTATGCTCTCCCCCATCCCCTTTAGGGAATTTAGGTGGCCAAAAGCACTTTCCTTGCAAATTGTGCCTTATCGAAGGAGTGAAAAGAATGTTGTTAAGGCTCTCCCCAAAACCCATATGGTTTGGATGATTTAAACACAACCTTTAAAGTCTTTTCACTTGGTCATTTATTTTATGCAACTTGGTTTGTGAGCGAGAGTTCATAGCCTCTTCATGAGTTATTTAGGGAAGCTTTGACCCAAGAATTCATCTCCTGATATTGTTTCAACCCCATTCCATGGTGAGGTATATAAATCAGGGCACATATACTATGATTTTTAGGGGGTTGAGTGGCTAATCTCTCTAATCGTAACGAAGACCTGAGTTAGGTATGGTTAACTAAGGGAATCTAATAATAAGTACACATATGGAATTACTATGCAAAGGAATAGACCCTTGTATAATAAGTTAGTCGATATGAACTCAATTGATGTGAGACATCTCTAGTGTTAACCACACTTGAGACCATTTAGATGATCAAAAAATTAAGTTTTAAAACAACCCCACTTGTTGTAGACATATTGTTGATGCAAGGTGAGTTGCCTGAAGTTCAATGTCACCACACAATCTCTTGGGAGAAAGGGGGTGTAAAAACCCTACTACTTCATGCACTTTTATTTTTGGATTAACATTTAAAATCCTCCTAAAAGCATGTATATAGATGGAATTCAATGATACAAAATAACCTTGTCAGTTTAGGGCTTTGGATGTTATACTTAGTTATATTTGTTTTTTCCTTTTCTTACTTGGTATTATTGGAGTCTAAAACTTGTTTTTAAACCAAAACATGTCAACTGAACACATTTGTTATCCACCATTTTATTTGAACAAGGAAGCGTTACGTTGACCAAATCAAAATCATCTTTTGCCTTGTTTAAATCCTCATTTGAAACATTGTGTTTGTATTATCTAAAAAATGTTGTTATTCTATCCATTTGAGTTTAAACCATTTTGTAAAAATCTCCAAGTCCTTCACTTTTTAATTCAAATTCAGAATCTCACCTTTCTAGGTTCTAGGCCAATGTGTTAATCGGTTTACCATTTGCACTTGGTTTGAGTCAACTTGGATACGATTTCTTGTTTGGGTTGAAGGTCATTACATAGACTCATCATAATTTTATCATTTTGAACTTAGGTTATCTAGCATATCACTCACGCTCTAAGTTCTAGAACTAATTTTATACTTCCTATTACCATGTGGAGGCATTATGCTACCCGTTTGGTTTTAGTTTTATACTTAGGAATTCTTATGTGTTTTCACATTTTGAGTTTCTTAGTTCACATTGTTACTTTACTCATCATGAAGACTCTCTTATAATTTTCTAGTCACAACTCGTGGAATTTGTCCCTAGATTTTATGGTATTGATGTATCTCTAAACCTATGTTTGGTGTACTAGTTTACACTTTAGGTTTAGAGTTATCATACCCTCTTCTAATTTGATGATTTTAACCCACCAAAGTTCGATAAATTTCATGAACCATTTCTTCTAATTATGTGGTACTACGCCACCTTATTTTTATTATAGTCTTTTTTTGCCTTATCACTTGTTTGGAGAAAATCAAAACACACCTTGTTAATGTTTGCAAAACATTTTCCAAATCTTAGAAAATGTAGAGAACAAACTTCTAGACATAATGAAAAGGTACACTCGTAATGGGGTCTCTTTTGGCCCTAGTTACGAGAAAGAGCATTTTTATGTTTGACATGAGCACTCCGTTATGTTTGAGGATATTTCCCTCTTTAGGCCTAGTATTTAAACACCAAACTAATCCATGCTGATTTTTGTACGTCATCCCCATCCTTCCCTTTTGGTTTGCATGCCACACTCAAAGGTTACCATTTTAGGTTATCCTTCTCTTTAAACTTGCATGAGTAATCAAACTCCATAATGCTTGAAGGTTACCATTGACAGGCAGGAGATTTATTTATGAAATGGAAATAAAATTATATTTCATGATTCAAATTGGAAAGGAAGCAAACATTATAATTTAAATCTAAAATATGACTAATCACTTCACCTACCATGAAGTCCATTCAACAACCTGTGGGAATCTTGAGATACACACTAAAAGACAAAATTAAATGTGCAAATACTCCTAGGAATTAAGAAATATTATATACAATAATATTACATCCCCCCTTAATCCATAGGGGTTATTGTCAGACCAAACATTCCTCTAAACTTTTGAAAAATTTCTTGTCCAAGCGCCTTTGTCAAGATGTGTCTTGGTTGGTCTGTTGTCGGGCAATGCTACAAATTGACACTTCCATCTTTCACATAGTGCCAAATCAAATGAAATTTGGTATTGATGTGCTTGGTTCGGTCGTGAAAGATTGGATTATTTACCATTTAGATTGTAGAAGTGTTGTCAACCATGAGAGGTGTTGATAAAACTTATTGATCCTACAAATCTAAAAGAACCCTTCTGAGCCACAAGATCTTTCTAGTTGCCTCTGAAGTGACCATCTATTCTAATTTTGTTGAAAAAATTGCTGACACTTATTGCTTCTTGGATTTCCAACTAACAACTATTATTCCCAAATTCATTAAAAAACTTGAGGCAGACTTTCCATCTTCATGATCACCAAGATATTCAGAATCTAAGTACCTAACCAATTTGAAGTCTCTTGACTTAGAGTATTTGGGCCCAAAATGTTGTGTGGCTTTGAGATATCTGAGGACCCTTTTTGCTGCTACCCAATGACTCTCCCTGGGTTGTTGCATGAATCTTGAGAGGACACCAACTGCATATGATATATCTGGTCGAGTGGTAGTCACATAAATCAAACTTCCAATGAGCTATTTGTATATAGTGGCATCAACCAAATCTATTGAATCTTCAAATGTCAATTTGAGATTATGTTCCATGGGTGTGCTGAGAGACTTACAATCTTCCATTTTGAAATTACTCAGAATTCACCAACATACTTCTGCTGAGTGATGAAGAAATACTTTGGTTTCTAAATTAGTTCAATACCCAAATAATAATGAAAATAACCCAAATCAGTCATTTCAAAGCTTTCCATCAACTCTGATTTGAATTTTACAATGTACCATTCATTGTTCTCTGTGATGAGAAAATTGTCAACATACATCACTACAAATAGAATTATTTGTCAACTATTTTGACAAAAAGAGTTGTATCTTCAAACTCAAAACATTTGAAGTTCATGTTCATGAGGTGCTCATCTAGTTTTTTGTACCAAGATCGAGGGACTTGTTTCAAACCATACAACAATTTTTTTAGTTTGCACAACTTGTGATCTTGTCTTTTTACTATAAAACTATTAGGTTGTGTCATGTACATAATTTCCTTGAGGTCTCCATTCATAAATGCAGTTTTGACATCCATTTAATGAACTTTCCATCCGTTGTGAGCTGCCAGAGCCAACATGGTCTAAATGGTTGTCCATTTTAATGTAGGTGCAAAGGTTTCATTGTATTCAATTCCTTCCTTTTGAGTATACCTTTTTACTACAAGCCTTGCTTATTGCTTTTCAAGTGAGCCATATGCCTTGTATTTATTGCAATAGACCCACTTGCAACTATTTAATTTGTAACCATATGGTGGATCAACCAGATTCCAAGTCCCATTTTTCACTAGTGAATTATACTCATCTTTCATTACTTTTCTCCAAGATTCAAGCTTCTCCACTTGTTTGATAGTTATTGGTTCTGAATTAAATGCAACATTGAGTTCCTCTTGAAAATCATCCAATGTGATTTTTCCAATCATGTCTTGAATTTCATCAATAGACTTGTTTGGTTAAGAGGAGGTTTCATGTGCACTTCAAGAGTCTATTTTCTCAACTTCATCAGGATTCACATCTTTTAGTGTTTGAGTGGCCCACTTAGGCATCTTGTTCTATGCTACAGGTGTTTCGAGTTCATCTTATAAAGTTTCTTCACTGTCTACCCTCTGTTCTGTTAACCCCTATTCAATATCTGATGAAGTTTCACTCTCTCCTTCAGGAGGAGTTTCAAGCTCATGTATAGGAGATAATAGAAAATCAATAGATTCTCAACTCTATGTCCCCCACTCATTATCTGAAACATTCAAATCACTCTCTTGGTAGAAATCAAACTTGGCATATTTGGCCATTCGACTCAACTATTGATTAATTTTCTCTTTATCCTTTTTAGTTTCATAAAAGACAACTTCTCTTATAATAAGAAACTTCTCTTTATCATCGTATATCCTAAATGCTTTGGATGAAGAATCAAAATATCCAAAATGGATGCTTTTTTGACTCCTATGGTCCAATTTGTTTCTCTTCTAGTTTGGAATCAATGAGTAACAAGTGGATCTAAAAATTTGAAGATGTCACACTGAAGGGAGGTGACCACACCACATCTCATACAGAGTCTTTGATTCAAGAGTTGTTGATGGTGATCTGTTACAAAGGTATACTACTATTTTAATTGCTTATATCCAAAAGTGTAGATTTACCCCTTTGAAATACAACATTACATGCGCCATATCCATCATAGTTCTATTCATTCTTTCAACTATTCCATTATGTTGTGGAGTGTGAGTAACTATGAGATGATGTTTGATCCTATTTTGCTCAAGATAGGATTTAAACTTATTTGATGTGACTTCACCACCATTATCTATCTTGAGTCTCAATGTGGGTTTGTGATTCATTTTCAATCATTTTCAATTTTTTTGGAAAGTATCAAAGGCTTTTGATTTATTTTTCAAAAAAAATATCAATATCATCGACTATATTGATCAATGAACATCATGAAGTACTTATGAACACCAATGGAGAGGATTAGAAGAGAACACAAGTCTAAATAAACACGCTGTATTTTATGTCTGCTTTCCACTGTGAATTTGGAAATAGTTCTCTTACGTGTTTAGCCGAGATGCAGGCTTCACACTTCTCATCTGATTTTATGGGTAATGTAGGCATGCCAACAACACCATTCTTTTGGAATACATGAATGTTATTATAGTGAGTGTGACCAAATCGAGCATGCCACAACATGTTTGGAGACATTCAATATTCCACAAGATGAGCATAATTCCTTGAATTTGATGGCTCACCCTTTAGCTTGAGTAGTTTCCCTTCCTCATATCTAGTCAAAATGACTGCATTATCACTTTTTCTCTTGATTGTGACATCACCATTATCCAACATAATGGAATGGCCTTGTTGCCTTATGAGCATTATGGACAGAAAGTTTCATTTTAATTGAGGAAGGTAGAGAACATTATCAAGTTTATAGTCTGTAAGCCCTGGACACTTGAGTCTAATTATACCTCTTCCCTGTGGTTGTAGACTTGATCTATCTATGAGGTATACTGAGCCATAATTTTCTTCATTGTAATCCTCAAAGAAGTGTTTTTAGAAAGTCATATGTTGAGTGAAACTAGTATCAAGAACCCAAACATCAAACCATGAGAAACTGATCGATACACTATTTGCTTCATCATCTATATTGAAAAACACACATTTACTACTGAATTGCACTGAGTTTGAATCTTTTGATTATTTCTTTGAATTTCCCTTTTTATTTTTACAGTATGCTTCAATTTTCTCCCATGGAGTCCTGTATTCATGACTCTCATGGCTACCTTTTCTATCACATTGTTCACAATAGAGGTTCTATTTATCATTTTGTTTTTGATTTTAACCACCATGATTTTCATATTTTCCCACGTTTTCCAATGTACTTGTTCTTGTAATTTTTATTGCCTTCATTTTTTGAAGACATGGCCTTGTTTTATGGTTTGGAAGAATTTGTTTTGACATAACACACACTTTCACTTGTTGTGGTTTCTATTTTCCTTCCAAATGCCTTTTCTCTTTCTTCTATCTTTTCAACCAACTTGTCAAATGTAAGAGTTTGCAAATGATTGCTTGCTTGTAGAGACTCTAAACAGATTGAATAGTTAGGAAGAAGGGATTTTATGAAGTCTATCATGTCTATGTCTATTTTGACACCTATTTCTTCAACATCATGTTTGATAGCATGTATCTCTAAAGCCAATGTCATCACATCACCATCTTTCAACTCTAGGTTGAACAGTTTTAATTACAACTGAATGAACTCCAAATTTTAATGGGAGTCATATAGGTCCTTAAATTTATGATATACTTCCCATGGTCTATTTCAACCCTATATATGATGAAACACATCTTCATCCACTGATACCCTCATCAAGGCCAAAGCCTTCTGCTTCTTTTGCTTTCATCTCTAAGTGTCCTTTGCATTCTTTATTGGTTCAACTGGTTGTTTTGACCCATCAAAAATATCAAACCATAGATAATTGAAGATGAGTGTGTTCCCCACTTATCGAGACCATTCTAGCTAACTGTCTTTACTAGTCAAGGTAGTGCCAACAATGGATTTGATGGAATGCATGGTTTTAGGTTTTTGTTTGAGTTTTTGGAGGTTTTGAGTTTTTGTTTAACCCCAATTGGTTCCTTATCACTCTAAAATGGTCCCCTTTTTTATATACGCAAAAGTACTAAAAATTATTCACTTTATCATTACACCAACTTAAAAATAAAACCTCATACATCAATATACTTGGTTTTTATTGATTGCTAGATTTACGTTTTTTAACATACACAGATGGGTAAAAGAGTAACTCTCCTTATTTCTCCTTGAATTATGTAATTTGGTTGTTGTTTTCCCAAATTCACTTAGAGTAGCTTGCCTCAAACAATTAAATGCTTTTCAAATTAATTTTTTCACAATTTAAAATTTAGCATTTAAAAAATAAAACTTTATTTTTTTAATGAAAAAGCATAAAAATATATACCTCCTCTCGGAAAATTTGATTTGATATCATTGCAATATTGGAATAAATGAAACCCTGTGACCTCTTTGAATATTGAAAGAAAGATATATGTTTGACCAAACAAATAGAAACTTCCATGAAGCTAAATTATTCTCCACACAACTACATGTAACTCTGTGTTTCCAGGGTAGGTCTGAATACTATGCAGGTAGAATATAATGTAGGCAGAATACACCAAAATACAAATTCTAAATGCCTTCAATAAATGCCAAATGTCTTCAGCAAATGCTAAATGATAGAGCAACAAAAAATGTTAGTCTCGTTATATGTAGCCAAAATGTCACACAACCCAAGGGCACACCAACTAAAATGCATTACAAGTACCAAATGACAATATGCTCTAAATTTATTGCAATTATTAAAATTGTAGAAAATCACAATAAATACCACCATGCAATACTAGAGAGAAATGCCACTTAATGCAGGTTAGCAATTTATTCACCAGGTCAACAACAAATTTCATCGAAGCTTGTGATAATTTTGCAGACCAATGACAGGCCATGGAGTCACACCAAATCAATAAAATTACAGACCATAGCAATGATAGGCCATATAAGACAATAAAATTGCAAATAATATGCAAATCATATAGATTGAAGGAGAAAGAAAAACAACATATTTTAATCCAAGCTATGATACCAATGATACGCTGAAAGATCTATTTATAGAAATAACAATGAAATTATATTTCATGATTCAAATTGGAAAGGAAGAAAACATTACAATTTAAAGCCAAAATATAACCAATCACTTCACCTACCAAGAAGTACATTCAACTACCTACGGGACTCTTGAGCTACACACTAGAAAACAAAATTAAATGTGCAACTACTCTTAGGAATTAAGAAATATTAACTACAATAATATTACAACCATTTTAGGCCATCCTTCTCTTTCATCTTGTGTGAGCTATCAAAATCTACAATGCTCAAAGGTTACCATTTTAAGTTATCCCCCTTCAGCCTGTATGAGCCACCAAGCTTTGCAATGCCCAAAGGTTACCATTTTGGATCCTCCTCCTATAGCTTGCACTATCAACCAAATTCCACAATGCCCAGTCATTACCATTCTAGATCAATTGCCGGTATTTATTGAACCTATTGTTGAGGAATGCCAATTTGACAAACCAGTCTTTGTTGATCCCTTCTTTAACTTTTAGAGAGCCCATTATTGAAACATAAACCATTGTTCATATAGTGTCAACCATTCCCCACTTTATAAATTTTGAGCCGATCTTTGAGCCATAACAAGAACCATTACCTCTTCAAGAACCATCTTTAGAGGACCAAAATGTGTTTAAAGTTGATATTTTGTAACCAATTGTAAACCAAGACCGTGATGTTCTTGTTGAAACACCCATTTTTGATGAGTTAAACTGTGATGAATCACCCATTGATACTACACCTATTTTTGAGGAGTCTCACTCTAATGAACTAGTCTTTGTTGAGTCTCTTATTAATAATTATAACCACCTTTGGTCAAATCATTACCTCAACCATTATCCTATTTTTAAAGAGCCCCATCCCTTTGACAAGCCAGTCTTTATGGAGTTATCTCTTGATTTTTTCCACTTGTTGAGGAGTCTCATTTTGATAGGCCAATTTATATTGAGTCATCCCTCGAGCAATTACCTCTCTTTGAGGGGCTTCACCTAGACGAGTCACTCTATGTTGAAGCCTTCCTAGATGAATCTATTTATACATAGCCCATTATGCCATCACAGGCCATTATTTGTCCAAAATTAATCAGTCAACAAAACATCATTATAGAAGCATCCACGATCGATGAAGAATCAACATTACAGTTAGGTTCTCTTTCTGAACTGACATCAAATTTAACATCAGAAGCAAAATCACCATTAATCTCAACATTGGATTTAGATTCCCATGACTCAGAATCAACTTTAGAATCAAAATACAGTTGTGGTTGTTACAACATTGGTTACACTTGTCTTGCAGATCAATTTGAATATATTTGTGATCTCTTTATAGTTTTTGAAGATGATTAATTCAACATCGACAAAAACTCTTCTAATATCTTCTATGAGGATTGTGCTACCTTTCATCATTCCATTACCACTAGCCAACATAGCCATTATATTGACATTCCACCTCCCACAAGCATCGATTGGGACTAAGAGTATCATACTTTGTTGAACCGCATCCGTGATGACATATTAGCTATGAGATATCAGGGAAACCAAGAACACATTCATGTAGAAGAAGAACAATCTATTAGTAAAACCTTTTCGAAGGTGCTATAAAATGATTAAAATTCAAACTCAACATCTTTTAGTGAAACCTTTTCGAAGGTGATAGAAGAAAATCAAAGTTAAATGTTAACATCTCTTCATGAAACCTCCTTGAAGGTGCTAGGGATGATCAAGACAAATTCATTGGTGAAAACCTTGTTCAGGTGCCAATAGATGAGCACAAAAGTTCTTATTTACTTGATGAAGACATCATCAAAGATAAAATCAGTATAACTTCCTATTTATAACATAATCAGATGATAGTTACTCTCATGACTAAACAATAGAACAATTTGGTGGTCTTATAGAGAGCATGTACAGAAGTCTTTGGCCCCACCACAACCAAAATTATGTCAAATATAGAATCAACAACATTGTGTATGCTTAAACTCCTGATCATCATTTGTTATCCCATCATTATACATTCCATTATCATCCACATTTACATTACCAACTTATACCATTTATCATGTCCCTAACATTATTTATCATCTTTGGTCACAATTTCTTCTGTAGAGGCTATAAAGACATCATCTTGAAGTTTGAAGGAAACAAAATCAATGACCAATGATGATCACAACAACATCATTGAAGTTCAAATTTGTAGCAGGTTCTTGATAGAGTAACTATTCTAAAAGGGTGTGGGCTAATAATTTTTATGATTGATTATTCTAGTTGTCTCATATGTTGACTAGGGCATGCATCTTCATGTTAGTAGGATAAACAAAACCATTTTTCATTTGCCATTTTTCTTGACATTTACCTTAAATCATCTCTTGGGGGTAACCCTATAGACCATTTCATTCTAGGCATCTTATACCATTATGGTCATCTCATCTCTTCAGGACTATGTAAACAATGCTCAATTTCTATTGAGGTCAGCTCAATCATCAAAGCCCATGCTCTCACCATTTTGTGAGAAATTTTTAAATTTGAATGCTCTTGCCATTTTGTGAGCAAACTAAGCCCACATTCTCATTATTTTTTGAGCAATCATTGCTTGGGGGCAACCCTAGTGCCATTATATCCAAGTGTCATCTTATCATTTTATTTATGCCATGACTTATATCATTTTATTATACCATGCCTTTACTATTGACCAAGGCCTATTTTTAGCCACCCTATTTACCTCTTTTTGATCTTGGTTCCTTTGGCTCTTCTTACACCTTTCGTAAGGGAGTTTGATCTAGTTTCAACAATTTTAAAATTCTGTGTTCAAATGATGGTCTATGGAAGTAATGTGATAGTAGATCTGATAAGTTATCTTTCATTTACATTTTATCTAGTACTACTGATTATAAAAACCTATGGGCAAATCAATATTTTATTTGGTAACATTTATTATAATCACCTTTGGGAAAATTAGTATTATGACATTGTTTCTTAATTATCATGGCCTATGGGAAAATTAGGAACAATGCCTTTTTATCATATATTGTCGCATCACCTAGTCATTACTATTATCATTTGCCTAGCCATTGGCCTCAATTTGGGAGCTTGTTATTCCTTGGTCGGATCTCACTACCTTTTGTGTGGGTAGAAATATGGTGATTTGAGGTTTGAATGGGACTATTTAAGTCATGCTCGATTCATATTGATGTCAAATCAGTCCCCCTTTTCCATATGCTCTCACCATTTTACAAGCATTTATTTGAATGTTCTCACCTTATTTACTCTACAACATCAATCATCTTTTATTATCATCACTTTTCTTCTATCCCATTTTCGAAGAGAAGTACATTTGGCCTAAAGTTCATGTTGGATCTTGCATCCATGAAAATATGTAGGCAACACCCATTTGTCTCATACATATGGAGTCAACTCGACCACCCCTTCCTTTTCTTCTTTTTTCCCCCATTTTCTTCTTTGTTGTTTCCCTATCACTTAGGGGAAATATTGTGTCCTTTATTATTGTTATACTATTTTAGAAAGTAACGCCTCTACTAAAAGTGCGTGAACAATTGTTTTCTAAACACACTAACATTGTAACTAATGAACAATTGTTTGTGTGTTTATTTGATTTTTATTATTGTTTTGTTATGCTTTCTTGTCTCTTCATTTGTTCCATTTTTTTAATTTGTTGTCTTTTCATGTTGTTTTGGTCTTTTGTTTTGTTCTTTTGCTTTATTTTCCAAGTACATATTGATAATACACAAGGATCTTGATTATTCATATCTTGCTTGATGTTGTTTATTAAGTTGTTCTTGCTTTGCTTTTATACATTCTTGTTCCTATTTAAAACTTGATTGTTCATATCTTGATTTTAAGTTGGGTTGCATTTATGTATTGTTTTTATCTTTGTTTATCTTTGTTTTTATTTAAATGTAAATCATTGTACCTCTAATATTGGTAATTTTTATCATTTACTTGGTTATATATATTCAAATTTAAAATGGCTCATCGCAATTGAAATGCAATTTCATTATAAGTTATTCCTACTTATGATGCATAATTTCATTTTGCTATAGTAAGAACCAAGTGCTTTGGATCCAAGTCTCAAAATCAATGTAACTCCAAAGATTACCTCTCAAGTACACCAATGAAATTAGACACCAAATGGTTTACACACCCAACTCTTTGCAAGATGTGCATCTCTATGCATATACTGTGAGTCTAATTGAATAGTGGTCCATTTTTTTCTATTCTTCATTCCTCATTCCATTTTCTCCTACTTCTGGGTGAACTACATTATATTGAGGTCCATTTATACTATGTAGGCAATGCTTGGATACATTATGTATCTTGAGTCAGCTCAACCAACTTTATTCTTCTATTCATTTCTTTCATCACTTTATGCATCCTCATATGCCTAGTTTTTAGTGGCTTCTTCAGTCATTAGACCATTGCCTCTATGTTTACACTCACTCATATTTAATTTATGCAATAGGTTATATCCTTACACTATGCTTGCCCATTTGCCCTAATGGGGCACAAAATTTTGACCACTTGTAGAATCAAATTAGCCTTACTGGGGTAAAATTGATTTATTAGTGGATCAAATCCACTTTACTGGGGCACATTATTATTTTTCTTTATCTGGAGTAATGCTCTCCTATTTATTCTAATTCCAAGATCTATAGACTTTTACCCTTATTTTGGAAATTTTACAGTGTGCAACTTGTCTCAAGATTGATCATTTCCTAAGTGCATAACTTACATCCTCTTTTGGGTGTGTTCAAAGTGTGTCGCTTATATTTTTGGATTGTATCCTTCCCACTTCCCCTATCCTTGGGACTTATTATATTCTAACTATATTTTAATAATTGAGAATCAACACATGTAAGCATTAGCTCATCTAGATTTAATCTCATCCATGGGTTAATCTCACTATTTCTCTCTCTTTTCAAGAGTCCATCCCTTTCTTTCATCCTCGTATGTCATCTTGAGGGGGCATCATGGGTCATTTCCTTCCAATTTCTTCCTCACAACTTTTTTCTTTGAAAAGATGTTATTTCATCTAGAATGTCTCACCATGCCTTATTAAATAAAGGCAAAATATAGACATCCAATTCCTAACACCATTATGTTGAAATTGTCAATCTTACTTGAAATTCACTCAAACACACAATTTAGGTCAAAATCACTTAAACGTGCTAAATGGTTCAAGCTTATTGCATATGAGTGCTGATTGAGGCTAATGTATCTCTAAATGTGACAATTCATTTTATGTGATTATTAAATTTTCTCAAATCATTTCAAGTTAAAATGATGAAAACATAATTTGACCCTTTAAACCACTGAATTTTTCTAATTCAAAAACACATGACACGTGCATATGTTATTTTGTGTCGATAATTTACTAAATGGGGTATTGGTCTGTACACAACTAACACCTTCTAATTATACTCCAATAAAATTATGACCCAATAATATGACATTCTAACCAGTTTGATTAATAGTGTGAAACCAATTTCCAAAGAATCACATAAAATTTGATTAATCTCACTTAGGCTAATTAATCCAAATCAAGAGCTTAAGTGGACAATCCATGGAAGTTATTGAATATTTATTAATTAGAAATTAATTTCTTATATCTGCATCATTAGGTGACTTCATTTATGGGATGGCATCCATAAGCCATAAATGCAACAAATATCAGGTTTAAGGCCTCCCATGTCTCTTTAATGCCCCTTCATTGTAAATATTTAGGAGGATATTTATGATTTAAGTCTCCAAAATTAAATTTATTCATGGCCACACATCTTGATCTCAAGATGGACAGTCATGGTTGATTCTGATCAAATTTAAAAATCTATAAATAGGAGGGCCAAGACCACCATTTTAAAGATTCATTTGTGTAAACTTATTATGTATAATTATCTCCACAACCTTTCTTTATGTAGTGTTATAATCCTTAATTTATAATAGGATAACTTCAAGATAGGAGTAAAATTGATTCAAATATTATGAGCCTATGTTTCATTGGTGCACTTGAGATGATGGAGGAGCAAAACATTCATCATCAACAAATACTTGAGCACTAAATCAAGGGGAAAATCATGTTTTGAGCTAAATTTGGATGATGGGATACTCTTGGGAAGGTATGATTTATGTGCTTTCTTTTAATAGATCTTAATTATCATTTGCAAACCCCGTCGAAGGAGTTAGCTTAGTTATTTATGTTCTTTATGCATTTCTTAAGTTTTCTTGACTAATGCTTTATTTAACTCACTTTGGATTCCATCTCTACAATAGTAATATTAATATTTATGCAATACTTCTATTACTATATAGATTATTTAACCAAGAAAATATTATCTTGTTGGAAGATAAATACAAAACTCAATAAAAAGTGGTAAAAACTTTTTGATTGCAAGATATCACCATTTTCATGTTCCTTTCTCTTAACGAGAATGTTGTAAATGGTTTTCTTTCATTTATCAAGTTGGATACAAAATTTAATTTCACCAATAATATACTATTTTATGAAACTAAGCAAGAATCATTGTATTATTAATTATTTGATAATATGCATAGTCTATTATGGTTAAATTCAAATCCCACTTTAGCTCCATACATTAGCCTAGTTCTTATTTAAAGTTACGTGATTTAAAAATTTGACTTGGTTCTTTATCAATATTACATCTTTCAAGATACATAACTAACTTTATTGACCATAGTTCATATTGTATTCAGGCTAGTCTTGAATTGTTAGTTTACTTATTGATTTGCTTACTTTCTAGGTTGATTTTAATTGATAACTTATTGATTTGCTTACTTTCTAGGTTGATTTTAATTGATATGATGCATTATTTGAAACCACCAAAATAATGAAAATGTAGCTATATTAGAGAAAGACCTCTATTTAAATAGTTTTATGGAAACCAAAACTTCAAGTCTTTTAAATGATAAAATAGTTTTATGGAAACCAAAAACTTTGTCAAAAACTCCTACTATATCATTTCCTCCTTTCCTGTGCTCCTCATAAAAAGTGTCCTTATATAGCCCAAGCATCCTTTTTTTAGAAATAAGTCTGCTATTGTGTAGAATCTATCCTCTATTTTCTAGTTTTCTTGAAAAAAGGAAGGCATGCTTCATAAATTGTTTAGTATTCAACTAAAAACATTAATTACCTTCAACTATCCTACTGTTCCCATGGTGGACATAGTTATTGGAGTTTATCTATGAATGTATTTAATACTTAGAAAAGTTTCATTTGCCTTATAACTCATTTCTCTCATCATGGCACAACCCATGTGATCCAAAATTCTCATCCTCCTTCATTAATGACAATCAATTCCATTACTATGAAAACTACATAGGTTTTTGTGGTAGTTTTAAAACTTTTGAAACTTATAATCAAAGATAATAGTAACGTATAGAGTGCATATGTTCACTCAATAACACAATAAGATAGTGTATTGTTTAACTATTCTATTTTCATGCATCTTTGAGCCCATACACTATTTATTATGTTGCCAATCCAAAAAAATTATTGAATCATGAATTTCAAATTAATATAATTATGATTAATGCTTTAATGTAAACATGGTTTTTGATAATAATATGAGAATATTATTAAGTGTTTCAATCAATACAAAACATTAGCTTGGTAGAACACAAAGAATAATGTAAAGCAATCACTAATAATCACCTATTACATTTCTCCTTTGAACACCATTACATTTATATAGGAGGATAATTTATATAACTAAGGATTCTGAGATCCCTACAATATCTCTCCCAAATAACCTCCAAACCATATGCAACATTATATTATTATTCCTAACAGTATAATATCAACTATCTAATACAATCTCACCATATTAACCATACAGATACTATCAAACTTGTAAGTAATATTTACCTCTTAGTAGATACCATGTGAACATTAGTCAATTCTAACATTCATCCCCCTAATGTGAACATGGTAAAACACAACCTATTTTTGAACTACAATTTACTTGTTACCTCAAAACCTTGATATAAAAGAAATGCACTCCTCATCAATCCTTCCATGGTTTTCAATAGGCTTACCACAAAATTGGACACTCATGTCATGTGGTTTTTTGGATCTCCACAAACCATTTCGAGATCTATGAATGCTAAAGTACATGTCAAGCAAAATTTTATAATGCTTACTCCAAAGGGGCTACATAGGAATTTTTCTCATAGATTTCACATTTATTTAAAATATACCAATAACATATTCAAAAAATAAATGCACACTACACAACAAGAAAATAAAATGCCATCAAAGCATATCTATGGCCTCATCATTGGTGACTTCACAGGAGGCGTAGACAACCTCCTTCCTCCATTGACTCCAACTTCCTTTAGAAGAAGTTGAATACTCAACCGATTTATCAATGAAGCATAAATGGATGCTATCTTTGATAATACAATCCATACATACACATAACAGATGCTTTTGACTTAGGATGTCAGGTTCACCTGATAATGTGTCCATTACAAATAGGTGGAAATTTTACTTTGACTCTTTATACATACAAAACCAACTCTTCACGACTCATTTTATTTTGACAATAATAGAGCATAGGGTTTTGAACAATCAGTTATAAAATCTAATACTGTATTTAATAAATAAAATGTTTTGACATAAAATAAACTAATGTCTATGAACTTAGAAGACTAGGCATCTATACTATGACATATTGACCATAGAATAAAATGATTATTTAACTTAAGTATACTCCTCACACATAAAATAACCTATATCCTTTTCACTCCAATATAATGGAAAATATTAAACCTTGGTGATAAACTAATATAATCTAAACTATGGAAAATGATAATTAACTTTTTAAAACTGATTGGATGTACCTTTATTCTCGTACAAGTGTAGTCTAATTTTATTTACTTTTAACAACACGAAGATGAAATTTTAAGATTTGAGTTATTTTCACCAAGAATTTACTTCAAATATATAACAAATACTATAAAATGGTAGTTGGAATGACCTGACAGATGCACTAGAGGATGGAAAGACTGGGCAGTCTACTTTGAATGATACATAGAGAACTAACAGATTTTATTATCTCTATATGACAATGTTAGATATGGATGGATGCCACACAAAAAAATGACCACTATAATTTTTTTTTAGTTTTCAATACTCTTTTGGAAGATAAAAGAGTTGTATGCACAATCTAAGAGTAGACTTAGAGAACCCAAAAGTGATGATTCCTTATGCTATTTTGGTGGAAGACAATTCTCATCATAATCTCTAAATGAATAGAAAGTAGAACAATGATTACATGGACCAATGTAGATGCCAATATGGATTGGAAAAACTAATGTCAAACAAAAGTATAAAATTTTAGATGAGCTATTTGACTATTCTGAGTCGTGAATTGCCAAAAAAATAAGTGAACATAATCAATCAACATGGTCTACAAATTTGTATACAATGCATTGATGTCGAGGACATGAAAAAGAACGTAGGTGCGAAGGCATATAATACTATACTTTCAATGACACTACTTTGAAACTATAAGCAAATTTAATATAGGACTTTCGTCAATGGGGCAATAATAGATTGAAGTGCCCCATGATTTATTAAAAATGCAGTCTTTCCATCACACAAATCCCCCTTGCTATGATACCATTGATAATAATATGAGAAGATTCTTTAGTGTTTCAATCAATACAAAACATTGGTTTGATACAACACAAAGAATAATATAAAACAATCACTAATAATCACCTATTACATTTCTCCTTCGAATAACATGACATATATATAGGAGGATATTTTCTATAACCAAGAATTCTGAGATCCTGATAATATCTCTCCCAAATAACCTCCAAACTATATGCAATATTATATTGTTAGGAATATAATATTAATGTATTAACCATATGGTTACTAACAACCCTATAAGTAATATTTACCTCTCGATAAATACCATGTGAATATTAGTAAATTCTAATAGTTTCTTCAATAGAGATGATTAAAGGATAAAAACAATCAATATAGTGTTGCTCATGAGGTATTGAGAATTTTCAAATATCACAAGGTGTGTGTGTGTGTGTATATATATATATATATATATAAACTAATTAAAGGTAAGGTTTTCACCATTCGAAAGACTAGGAAAAGTATAAGGGTTCTAGTTCTAACACTTGATGAGTCATATTTGAATATGATGTAACCCATCAACTGATATTTAGTAGGGAAGCCACTTCCATAGGAATATTGGTTAATTTAATAATATGGTATGAAATTTGAAACACTGAACCAGATATTTTTTTTAATGTTTCCCAGACTAAGTATAAACTCTGAAAATGAATAAATAAGACAATTACAAGAATTAGTTATTAGCTACTCATGATTTCTTAACACTTGTTGATTGACGATACTAACACAAAACATAAGTGATGGAGACTGGTAAGGACTTAATTGTGCTATCTAGCCATCCCTAAGTGTACACATAGTTCAATGTCTATATTCAACACATCCTCTTTCTTTCCCTCTGACATGCCATCTATCCATCTCTTCTCGGTGATACCCTCCCTCTTTGTAGGGACATAAAATTTATACTACAATCATACACTCAACAGAAACCATTAAGTGGTGAACCAAATCATAATGTATTAAATAGATTTGTGGAATATGAGAATAAATCAATTTCATGTTGAATATTAACATCGTGCCATTACTTCAAAATGAATCAGTATATTCCCCTTGTCATTAGTATTGCATTTGCTTGAATATGTGAAAATCATTGTCATAAACATGTTATCCAACATTCGATCTATATCAAATGAATTCCATAAACATTTATATTTATTATTATTCCAAAACAACATAATTTAAGAAAACACATTTAACTTAGCATTCATTTTTTTTAACATAGGAAAATGGTCATATAAGTTGTTCTTAAAACATTTTAGAGTCTAACTAGATAAGTCTAAATGGTACATTGCATCAATACAAAATAAGTAAATAATACATTTACAAAAATAAGATGTGACATCTCTCATTACCAAGTGGCATACTATTCACATGATTCTTGCTTTGGCAACACATAATGGGTGGGAAGTACATAAAATGAATGTAAGGAATGCCTTTTTAAAAGGTGATTTTCAGGAAGAAGTCTATATGGCACAAGCACAAGGTTTTAAGATTATCAATGCTGAACATACATCATGTTGATTAGTCAAAATATTGTATGGGAGCAAACAAGAACCGATGGATTGGTATGCAAGCATGAATTCTTACTTGAAAAAAATAGTTTTGTGCACACTGAATGAAATGATATGACACATAGTTGAGTAAATGGAAACAAATTGGTGATTCTTGTCCTTTTTGTTGATGACTTGTTTATCACAAGGAATGATTACAAAGACAAGATGGCTGTGAAAAATGAACTAAAATAAGGGAATGAGATGACACATCGTGGTCTTATTCATTACTACTTAGGCATAAAGGTAATTAAAAAAGACAACATTATTTTTTATTCTTCAAACTAAGCACATATTTATAACTTGATAGAAAGGTTTGGCATGACTGATTGCAAACCAACACTAACTCTTATGGAAAGTCACATGAAATTGTCTAAGGATGATGAAGGTGCATTTTTTGATGGCACAAAATACAAAAAACTAGTGGGTAGCTTTATATTTTTTATAAAAATCATGTCAAATTTTTTTTATGGTGAGTATTTTATTTAGGTATATACATGAGCCCAAAGAAATTTATTGGTAGGAAATTAAATGATTAATTTGTTACTTCCAAGCAATAAAGACACATGACCTTGAGTACCACTGGAATAAGAAATTCCAAATTGTTAGATATTGTGATTCAGATTATGGTGGTTGTGTGGATGAAAAAGTGCCTCAAATGGGTTAAACTATGCATATGAGTTAAACTTCCATTATGTAGTTTTTTAAGAAGCATAATATAGTGGAAAATTCATCAACAAAATTAAAATATATTACGACATGGGATGCTTTTAGAGAGATTATATATCAACTATGCATTCTTAAAGATCTTTGAGTGGCTTAGTTTTCTCCCACACCTCTATGCATGGATAATTATAGGGTAAGTACACAAAGTTGGGGGAAAAAAAGGGGCCTACCTGTGAACATGTTTTTCTTAAAAATTGAGAAATTTGAACTCCTATAGATAATTTGAGATGGGTACACTCAAAATTTGAGGATGGTGTAAGAACATGAATTGCAACATTTTGAGTCTAGTTTCCAAAACACTTTTTTTTTTCAAAAATGGTTAATTATAACTATGTAAAACATATAAAATTTGAATAATAATTCCTATTCTTTTTAGGAAAATAGATTAGATAGCCAGTCATGCCGTCACTCATTTTTTGAGGATCATTTAATATTATTTAAAACCATTTGGTGAAGATTTAGATAAGATAATCTAGTTTGTAACCTATATTTTTTTATATTTTTTAAATGAATAATTTTTTAAATTAATTTTACAAGTAAATAGATCTTGAAAACTAAAAAAAAATGCATAGTCAATTGTGTACCCCCCTAACTACCTCAAAAAAATGAAAACTAGTTTTTTTAAATACATGTAGAATTAGGCCTAGTTTATAACCACACATTTTTTTTCATTTGGATCAATGGAAAAATGATACACAAATATATATAGGCATGCATATTTGTGGCATGTACTGGTCTAAAAAATTTATAATTAGAAATCAACATAGATTGAAACCTTAAAATAGTAAAAAAACTATAAAAATGATATATTTGGAAATAGGAGAGTGTGATCATATTTTGGTAATAATTTTATGATTTTTATCACTAAATTTCATAGTGTATTTGGTGATATAAGTTTATTTTTTTAATTTTCTATCAAAACTCTCAGATTCGACTATGTGTTGATAGGTGTAAGCCTTTGGCTCGAGAATCCAAGCCATTTCTCAGCCAAAAGTCTTGAGTTTAAATTCAAACTAACATATGCATTATGTAACATATATGAATTATGTTGCATTGGAAAAAATGATAATTGGAAGGGACATGTATTTATTTTATGCTATGTGAAAAAAATACATAAGCATTATGCTATAATGCGTACACGTTCCTTTCACATTGCACGAAAAAGGCAAAAAAGAACTATAAGAAGGGGTAGATGGTTTGGTTTACTAAAATAAATGTTAAGTATAAGTTTATAACTTAAATTTATTTTAATAAATATAATAAATTAGGGTCAATCTATATCTAATAGAGTTGGTCTCACAATTGCACACTTTATGATGTGAGAGATAGTTTTTAAAAATCTAATCTAGTTAGCACTTAGGCATTTTCAGGGTCTCAGTATTAAACCTAGGGATTTTATGGCACAAATTTTGCAATTGATGTCCATTTCAAGGGTAAACATATATTCATCATTTAGGTTTTTTTTACCTTTTGGATTGCTTGTTGGTATTTATAAGAGTCCTAGGTTTATCAAAATTAAAGTTTACAAACCACTCACTTTGAATTCAAGCCAAAGTGGTGTGATTGTGGTGACATAGGTCACATTGATGACTTGCACACATAAAATGATCACTTTGTGTTAATTTAAATTTCTCATCATCCCTCCTCACTTCCTCTTCATCCTTCATCACCCCTCATCACTCTCTCCTCATTCCTCATTGTCCCTAATCACTCCCTTATTGACCTTCACCATCCCTCATCATCTCTAATTACTCCCTCATCATCCCTAATCACTCCCTCATTTTACCTCACCATTATTCATCATCCCTAATCACTATTTCATCTTCCATCATCATCCCTAATCACTATTTAATCTTCCCTCATCATCCCTAATCACTCCTTCCTTGTCCTTAATAATCCCTAATCACTCACTCCTCATCCTTCATTGTCATATTGTATAAGGAATATATTTAGTAAATTGATTTGGTGTTTATACTAATAATGATTATCATATTGTTTTTGTTGGAAGATCAATGACTAAGATGGGGGTGAATCAGTCATTAGAAACTTTTACAACTTTACTTTATCATTCATGAACTATCAAAACCATATAGTGAACTAACAATACATTAAGAGCTATAAACATGAGATAAGAACATAACACATAGAGTACTTATTTAAGTGGGAAACCCTCAAATGAAAGAAAATACACTAATGATACAAATGGAAAAAATATTATAAGACAAACATAAATATTTAGTGAAGAACCAACTTCACTTGGAGCACCAATCCCAACTAGCCAAGTACCCACTTGATTAGGTCTTAAGCAACACCTACTTATAAGGAGGCACCAAACCCTAGATGAATCAACACTAACTAAACCAAATAATTGAATTGATCACATTTAGAACATATTTTTTCTCAACCAAGTGATGACCAATTATTCATCTCTTCATACTCTTTGCCCTCTCAAACTGACTTTTAGGCTCCTTTGCTTAACTAGGTCTCTTAAAGACAAATTAGGTCATTTGTGTTAGGATCTTAGAGTACAATTGATTACTTTTGTATAAGCAACTAAACATGGAATTGAAACTAGACCTCCTTATGGGTGTTTGAGACTCATTTACAGCTTGCTGTCTGACCAAATTTTCTTTTGAAAGTGACCGATCTCGATCATCTCTGATCGATGTTAGTCTGCACTCGATCGATGTCGATTCCTCCTGATCGACACCGATTTCCACCTGATCGATGTCGATTTCCACCTGACCGACGTTGATTTCCACCTGACTGATGTCAGTCTCTATGTTTTTCTATGAGTGATGATTTTTACCCACGAGCTCATTTTGGATCATAACCTCTTCCAAATCAAGATTGCCCTGCTCAGAATTATTCAGCCTCTTGAGCTGATCACTGTACATCACCTTCTCATTGAAAACTACATCACAGCTTCTAATAATTTTTTTAGTTTCTAAATTCCACAACTGGAATCTGAAATCTCCAAAACCATAACCAATGAAAGTGCACCACATAGATTTAGCATCCAGCTTCTTTCTATTTTCTTTATCAATATGCACAAAAGCTTCAGAACCAAAAAATCTAAGAAATGAAAGATCTACCTTTTTACCTATCCAAGCCTCTTCTAGAATTCCACCATCCAGTGTAGTAGAAGGTCCTCTGTTAATCAGGTAAATCGTAGTATCTACAGCTTCTACCCAAAACTGTAAGGGCAAACTAGCATACAACCTCATACTCCATGCACGCTCCATTATTGTTCTATTCATCCTTTCAGCAACTCCATTTTGCTGAGGTGTCCTTAGAACTGTCATTTCCCTATGTATTCCACTCATAGAATAGTAACTATTGAATTTATTACTACAGTACTCACCACCATTGTCAGATCTAAGGCACTTCAATCTCAAACCTGTTTCATTCTCAACCAAAGCTTTCCATTTCTTAAATGTGTCAAAAACATCAGATTTCCTCTTTATGCAATAAACCCATACCTTTCTTGAAGCATCATCAATGAAAGAAACATAATACTGTGATCCTCCAATAGAAGCTACCTGAGCTGGTCCCCACACGTCTGTGTGAACAAACTCCAACTTGTGCTTCTTCTTTGTTGACCTAGTTTTGAGAAACCTCACTTTCTTCTATTTCCCAAAAATACAATGCTCACAGAAATCTAGATCTATGCTTTTCAAATATGAAAGCTTACCTTTTGACTTAAGAACATTCATTCCCTTCTCACGCATGTGACCAAGCCTATAATGCCACAACTTTGCATCTACATCTGAAGTAGATAAAATAGAAGGAGAATAATCAATAATACATGTAGATAGATAAAGTGTACCTACTCTCTTACCTTTTGCTAATATAAGTGCACCCTTGGAAACTTTCTAAGATTCAGCTATGAGAGTTACTGTGCAACCCTCATCACCCAACTTTCTTGTAGAAATCAGATTCTTCTTCAGGATGGGTACATGCATGACATCCTTCAACACTCATGTGTTGCCATTTGCAATTTCAGCTGCACTTTTCCTTTGCCAACAATTTTACAAGGCTCATCATCCCCTAAATAAACTTTTCCAAAATCTCCATGGACATAATCATTGAAAAATTCTCTATTTGAGGTTGCATGGAAAGAGGCACCAGAATCTAAAACCCATGATTCTACTTTATTATCAAAAGAAAATATTAGAGCATCCTGTGCAACAATACCTGCAACTTTTGCTTCTTTATTACCTTCAAGCAGATTTTCTTTGTTATCCTTCAACCAACAATCTTTCTTTGCATGCCCTTTCTTTCCACAATTCCAGTAGGTTATTCTTCCATTTCTGGATTTGGATCTACTTCTCATCTTTGACCTTGATTTACATTGCTTGCCCTTCTCTCTTTGCCTTTCCCTACTTTCAACACTTGAAGCATTACCTGATGTTTCCCTTATGCTTTTTTTTGTGAATTTATTCATTCAAGATTACACTAACAACATCATCAACTTTCAAGATATTTGAAGCAGATGCAGTATTACTAACTGCCATTACCAAACTATGCCAACTTTCAGGTAAAGAGCATAAGATTAAGAGAGCCTTAATTTCATCATCAAAAACTATTTTGACTGAATTTAACTTATTTACTATTGTATGGAAATCATTAAGATGACTAGATACAGATCCACCTTCCTGCATTTGCAAATTAAATAATTGCTTCATAAGATATACCTTATTCGAAGCTGAGGGTTTTTCATATAAATTTGCCAAAGTATCCATTAACTCTACCGTTGTCTTTGCTTGTGATAATTTGGAAAACACAGAAGTTGCCTGGCTTAACCTTATAGATCCAAGAGCCTTTCTGTCAAGAACATTCCATTCTTCATCTTCCATATCTGTGGGCTTCTTTGAAACCCCACCCAACGGTAAATACAAATCTTTCTGATACATATAATCTTCAATCTGCATCCTCCATAATTGATAATTCTTGCCATTGAATTTCTCCATTCTTAGTTTACTTTCTTCTGCCATTGCTTTACTCCCACTCAATCAGAAACCCTTGTGAGGGAATTCTATAATCAACAAACACTAACACGCTCTGATACCAGTTGTTAGGATCTTAGAGTACAATTGATTACTTTTTTATAATAAACTAAATATGAAATTGAAACCAAAAGTAATAAGTAACTAGAAATCAAAAACAACAAATAATAGGAGATACAAGAAACAACCAATCTATATTAAACTCTTCCAGAAGGAAATACAATGAAGAAATATCTCTCTCCTCACACCTCGTGGATGTACAGTAATTCTCCCTCAAGAGTTCTCTCTCTCTCTATCAATTACAATCAACTCAATTACTGAATTATACATGCTATGAGGATATAACCCTACTATATATTATACTACAACACTAGGGTTCATGAGCCATGCATTTGCCACCCTTAGATCCACCTCTTAAATCAAAGGCTCAAATCTGTTCTTCTAAAAATAGAATTTTGGAAATGCACAGAAGTCAGTGTCGATCTAAAGATGACCAATGCTGACCAACCCCTAACTGATGTTGGTCGACCCCTAATTGATGTTGGTTGGTTCTGACTGATGCAGGTTACTGTGTAAGCCCAGCAACCTCCACATTAGCTCATTAGTGAAGCTTTTAGCTCCACAACTCAACAATTTAACCTTGATAATTATATATAGTACCAAATTTATATATTAATGATAGTTTATATGTAACTTTTTTATGTTTTAAAATACCTTTTTTATCTCTTCAAAGTGTTATATCTTTTGCTTCAACTCATTTATTTGCTAACTAGCCAATTAAGCCTTGTTCTTATACTAGTATGTCGCTCATACACCTCCTGGTTGGCCATAAAAAATTGGCCACTTATATTTTAAATAAAATAAGCCTTATTAGTTGAAATAAACATGAATAAAACATTATAATATGTTGGTCATAGCATATAAGACCAAAACCCCTTTTAGGCCTTAAGGAGACCTAATTCAATTATGCCTTCATTAGTACACATTATCCTCTGAACTCTTTGGAACACTCTCAGACTTATCACACAATAGGAAAATATCATATGTTACTAAAATATATCCATAATAAAATCATATTCTATCCATGACACTTTTATCTCCAATCACCACTTGAATCATGCCATTAGTACTCTTCACAATTAGACCTATGCATACCCAGAAAATCTATCTTGAAAAAATGCAAGATAAACATAATTTTTACAAACAATAATGGAAAAAAATCATATATAAATAATATATATGACCTTAGGGTCATCACCACATGATTTATAATTCACAATTCTGGGCAAAATTACTCAAACCCTTCTATGTAAGTAGCCTACTTAGAAAGGCCAACTAGCCTCAAAGCATAGTCATGATGATTTAAACTTATGATACCTTAAAGAAAAAAATTAAAGAATTAAAATGAATTATAAATATAAAAAAACATACTTATAACAACCTCGAATAAAAATATCATAATATCTAATAGCAATATTGGTCTTGCAAACTAATTTCATGACCTCATTGTACACAGACCTCACTGAGCTAGACAAGTCAACTTGAGAGCAAATTTTTGATATATAAAATTATTTCTAAATATTATATACAATATTAAAATTTATTATAGGTATTAAATAATGTATCCATTCACTTGGATTCATACCTAATCCATGATAACACATCCTGAATCACCTTCTCACTTCTGCCTAGTTTTCTCATTGTTTGCACCATTAGGATTTTTAGCGATAGGTCAACATGTATGATCAGTTTAAAAAAATTTAGATACATAAGATACTCATAAAACACCATGGAAATTAAATAAAATTATCAATATTTTTCCTCCATTCATTTAGCAATTTTGACTTGGTCGACTTTGACTGCTACAACAAATTTATGAGAAACAAGGCCTTTCCTATAGGGTCCACTCAATCACATGATAAACCAATTACACTTGGAGGTGATTGAGAGAGTTGGATACATTATTTATTATATTTTATAGTAATTTGAGACCATTCTAGGCTATTTTTAATAAGATCTTTGACATCGATTCAATGTTAGGGTTTTAGAGAGGGTTAACATTATTTCTGGTAGTAACGATTATTCATAAAGGACTAACCCTCATTTAAAAAAATAATGCATGAATATATTATATAGGAAACTTACCCATGTCTCTTAAATATCTTAGTTTCCCATGCAGAGGTTATACGTGCTAATGAACACTTGAAAAACCTTCTCAGGTTGAGAACCCTTCATTCTATGCACCTGAGAGACCTCAAAACAAATTTTCATGCCTTTTATTACAAATTTTGACCTCAAAATTGGTCAATTTTTTTTGGATAATATATAAAACTACTAAAAATACTGAAATTCTCATTCTTATCTTGAAATCTGAATCTCACGCCTCATTTGATCACCTTTTCTCCCTTTACTTGCTTAGTCCTTGACCTACAAACTATAGTAGGCCTTGAAACTAACCTTGAAGCCTCTTTTAATGCACTATCCACCTCACTTAAATTTTCACACAAAATATAAAATTATCAAACAATGTCAAACATCCTTCATATGTCTTGAGAATAGATCATGATACCTCATTAGTCCAAGCAGAGTCTAAAGGTGGTCTAGTTATGTACTAGGTCGATAGGTCCTACCCCTGTAGGATCAATTTTAGACTCTCATAAGTGATCCAATGCCTCATATGCATGACTAAACAACCTCATATATAATCTTTTGCCTCTATGCATCCATCTCGCTAGGTCACCAAGCTCATACCTTCTCACAAGGTCTCTTCATGCTAAGACTACTATCATGGCTAGGCTTCTCAAGCTATTGATAGAAACACTTCTTGATGCTCTTATACCATGATCACATGTCTTACATGATCCTTAAACAATGTCATACTTATCAATGATTCTATCAAAAAATAAACTTATTTAATGACCTTATGAACATATTTCTCAAGAACCTTTGACATCAATGACAACATCAATGACAAACTTCAACAATAGGAACAATGCTCAATAATCTCCCCCTTTATAATTGGTTAAAAAACATACTGTATACTAATCATTCATATCTCCTAATTATGGTCTTTCTCCCCCTTTGACATAAATGATAAAGTGATGTTTGTAACTCCTTGGATCACACTCCTTGCAACTAAAGTACTCAACAAATAGGACTTATGAGTTTATGAGACAAAATACAAACATTCTCACCCTATCTTCATGCATACCTTTTTGGAAAAAATCAACTATTATTGGAGCTAATGAGCATTATTATATCCCCCTAAGTATTTGAATTTTTTAATGATTGTTAGGGGTAGGAATTACACCCAATTCTTGTCTTAGGTATTTAAAAATTACCTTTGGAATTGGTTTGGTTAAGATGTCTACAATCTAATCTTGTGTAGAGACATATTCAAGTTTGACACTTTATTCACTTACCTGATCTCTTAGAAAATGATACTTGATGTGAATGTGCTTAGTTCTTGAGTGCATAATAGGTTTCTTTGAGACACTTATATCACTTGTATTATCACAATAGATAGGGCTAGGACCATCATACTCCACCTTGTAGTATTTTAAGGTCTGTCTCACCCATAGGACCTAAGTGAAACATAAAGCTACTAAAATTACTAATCTTCACAAGTATACAATTATTTTGATGGTTTCTTCTTACTTATCCATGAAACTAGGTACCCACTTATGAAGAAGGCTCCTCTATTGGTACTCTTCCTATCATCTATACTTCCTGCCCAATCTACATCTATGTAAGTTGTCAAATTGAACTCGTTCCTTCCTAGATAACATAAATCCATACTCCATAGTCCCCTTGAGATTCTTGAGTATCATTTTAACTTATTTCAAATGATTCTCCTTTGGATCTACTTGAAACCTTCCCACACGACCTACTTCTTTCATGATGTCAGGTCTAGAGGCAATGGTGTATAATAGACTTCTAATCATTGACTTATATGACATCTAATTGACCTTTTAAGACTCATATTATTTGCTCAAATTACATCCTATGATCATGGGTGTAATAACTACCTTGCAATCTTCCATCTCAAACTTTTTCAACATCTCTATTATGTACTTGGCTTGTGAGATGAATATACCTTTCTCATATTGAGTGATTTAAAACCCAAGAAAAAATGATAGTTTTCCTAGCATGGACATCTCCAACTCTTTTTTCATCACTTTTGTAATGGACTTAGTCATGTTATCATTATTTCCATCAAATATGATGTCATCCACATAGAAAATTACTATCATCTGATGGTCATATTATGTCTTGATGTATAGATTACTATTTTCAACTCCTCTTTTGAATCCTTGATCTAACAGATACTTGTCTAACCTAGCATACCAAGTTCTAGGATTTTGATTTAGACCATAGAGAGTATTTTTACATCTATAAACATAGTATTTTTTATCTAATAGTGATAACCCTTTAGGTTTCTTAATGTAAACTTCTTCCAAATTCCCATACAAAAAGGTAGATTTGACATCCATCTGATATATCTTGAATCCTTTGAGTCCTACATATGATAGAAACAATTTGATGGCCTCCAATATTTATACTAGTGCAAATGTATCCTCAAAGTCTACCCCTTCAAATTGTGCATATCCCTTGCATACCAATCTAGCCTTGTTCCTAGTGACTTCTACATGTTCATTCAACTTGTTTTTAAACACCCATTTTGTGCCAATGATATTTTTGTATTTAGGCCTAAGAAATAGTTCCTAAGTCTGATTCTTATCTATTTGATCTAGCTCTTCATTCATTTTACCTATCCAAAATATGTATTTTCTTACTTTTATAAGACTCTTAGGCTCAATACTGGATAATAGAGCAATGTTCTCTTGATTTAGATTACCTACTAGTCTTCTCCATATTTGCATACCTACATTCTTGTTGCTAATGATTTGAGGTGATCTCTTTGAATCTATCTTGAGGGTCATTTTGAGTCATGTCTCTCTTCATCTTCTTATTCTTCTTGATCAACCTTTATAGTCTCCTCTTCATTCTTAAAGTCTAGATTTTCTAAAGTGTTCTTTGACTACGAGTGATATTTCCTTGTCAATCTTCACATTGGTGCTTTCCACTATATTTTGTAGCCTTTTTTATAAAATCTATAGGATGATATCTTTGATGAGTATCCTAAGAATATTCCTTCATCAGATCTATAATCAAACTTTCCAAATTATTCATTGTCTCTTTTGATGGAACATTTGCTCCCAAACACACTAAAGTGTTCCACATTGGCAGGTCTACCCTTCCATAGTTCATAAGGAGTCTTGTTGTAATTATTCCTTATTTATACTCTATTAAAAATTTAGATAAAAATGCTTATTTCCTCTTTCCAGTATCCATTAGATAATATAGAATCATTTAACATAGTTCTATCCATATCTTAAACTGTCTTATTCTTTTATTCCATTACCTCATTCTGCTGAAGTGTCCTAGCTACTGAGAATTGCCTCCTTATTCCATGAACCTCACAGAAGTCATCAAAATCACTGGAAAAAAATCTCCTCCTATAATATATCTTATTAAATTGATCTTCTCATTCTTCTCATTCTCAGCAAAAGCCTTGAACTTGTCAATTGCTTCTGATTTCTCTTCCAGGAATGTAACCCAAGTCATTTTTGTGTAATCATCAATGAGTAACATGAAGTAAATACCTCCTTGAATGCTTTGAATTATTGTATACCTATAGATATTAGTGTGTATTAACTCTAAGGGTCTTGTAGTAGATTAATCCTTAGAATTGAACTTTCTTCTAGTCTGCTTACCATGTTGACATGCCTTACAAAGTATGTTTGTAGGTTTTATGATCTTAGGCATGTTATTTATAGACTTCTTAGTATTAATATTGACCAGGTTTTAATAGTTTAGGTGATATAATCTTATGTTCCATAGCCATATTTCATCTATCTTTCTCATGAAACATCTCTCCTTCTTGATCTCATTCAATACATATAGGTTGTTCTCAATCCTTTTGACATTGGTAATTAGCCTTCCTGATTTAGCTCTCATTATCTCAGACCCTATGTAATGAAATGTTAATGTGTGTCCTTGATTTGAAATTTGACTTACACTAAGTAGGTTATGTTTCAAACCTCCCACATACAACACATTTTGTGTCTTGGTATTTCCATTGTCCAAACTCAAGACACCCTTGCCAACTATATTGGTTGTTATGTTGTCTCCAAACCTCACTATTCCTTAACATTCTTATTTAATGAGATGAATTATTTCTATCTCCTATCATGTGGCTTAAACAACCACTATCTATATACCATTTCATGCCTTCATCTTGAATGTGAAATGCAGTCTGAGCTAGCATAGAATCCTCTTTGGTCTTCAATTCCTCCTTAGCAAATAGTCCATCTTACTTCTTGAGCTCAATATGATATATCCTAACTTGATTTGGATTACATACCAATGTTTGATACTTATTATGCATTATAGGAGCTTCATATATCTTGTTGAATCTTTTGGACCTTCTAACTCTTTTGGAGTAGAATCTTGTAATGTGTCCTATATTATGACAAATGTAGTAAACAACATTTTTGTACTTACCACGGTTCCATGATGACTTATCCTTTATTACATTAAGATGCTTGATAGTCTTTTCATGTTGGTAGTCTTGAATTTTTCTAACTTATCATGCTCTCTCTCAAATTTTTCTCATTTTGTCTATGAGGTGCTCATGTTCAACCTTCAGGGAATCTAACTCTGTCTTCAATTGGTCATACTCAACTTCTTTTGACTTAAACCTTGTGTTAACCCCTTATAAATAACTCTTGAGATGATTGATAGTCTTTTTTGATGTTTCAAATCATCAATGGAACTTATGAAATCATCCTCAAGGTCTACTTTAGATTTTATTTCTTTACTATCATAGTAGACTTCTTCGTCATACATGTTGTCTTCTTTTTGTTGATCACAAGACATTCTTGTGTTTCTTAGGGTCACCTTCAAGTTGTTAGATTTACCTCAAAGGACTAGGATATGATAAAATATTTTTAGATAAAAATTACTAAGAGGGTGGTTAATCAGTGATCAAAAGATTTTACAACTTTACTTTATCATTCATGAACTATCAAAAGCATATAATGAACTAGCAACACATTAAGAGCCATAAACATGTGACAAGAGTATAACACATAAATCACTTATTTGAGTGGAAAAAACTAAAAGGGAAGAAAAACCATTGATGATGCAAATTGAATATAGTCATATAAGATAAAAATCAATTTTTTGTGAAGCACCAACTTTACTTGGAACACCAACCGCAACTAGCCAAGTACCCACTTGACTAGGTCTTTTGCAAGCACCTACTTGCAAGGAGGTACTAACCCTCTAGATGAATCAAAACCAACTAAAAAAATTTATTGCCTTGATAAATTTTAGGACATATTATTTCTCAACCAAATTATTATGAAAACTTCTTTATCTCTTTATACTCTTTACCCTCTCAAACTGCCTTTTAGGCTCCTTCGCTCAACTAGGTCTCTTCAAGAAAGATTAGGTCATTTAAACTTGATAATAATCTATATTAACCATATTATATCTTTATTATATTTTATATTTACCATAATTATGGTCCAAAATACCTCATTTATCTCTTCAAAGTGATATATATTCCACTTCAACTCAGTTATTTGCTAACTAGCAAATTAGGCCTATTAGACCTTGTTCTTATATTAGGATGTTGATCATGCACCTATTGGTAATTTATACACACATAAAAACTTATATTTATAATAAAATATGCCTTAGGACATTCAAAAAACATGAATAAAACATTAAAATGGGTTGGTCATAGCATATAGGACCAAAACCCCTTTTAGGCCTTAAGGAGACCTAATTTAATTAGGCCTTCATTAGCACACGTTACCCTCTGAACTCCTTGGAACACTCTAAAAATTATAAAACAATAGGAAAATATCATATGTTACTCAAATAGACTAATAATAAACTCATATTAGGTCCATGAAACCTTTTATCTCTAATCACCACTTGAAGCATGCCATTAGTATTGTTCACAATTAGGCCTGTGCGTATGCAAAAAGTCTATCTTGAATAACTACAACATAAACACAATTTTTAAAACAAAACATGGAAAAAAATCATATATACAGAATATATATGACCTTAAACACAATTTTTAAAACAAAACATGGAAAAAAATCATATATACAGAATATATATGACCTTAGGGTCATCACTATGTGATTTATACTTCATAATTTAGGGCAATAGTACTCAAACCCTTCTCTATAAATAGCCTATTCATAATGGCTAACTAGCCTCAAAGCACAATCATGAAGATTTGAACTTATAACACCTAAAAGAAAAAAATAAAGGAATTTAAATGCATGAGAAAGATAATACAACATACTCAAAATAAACTCTAATAAAAATATCATAATATCTAATATCAATATTGGTCTTGCAGACCAATCTCATGACCTCACTATACACAAACCTCACTGAGCTAGATAAGTCAACTTGAGAGCAAATTTTTGCATATAAAATGATATCCAAATATTATATCTAATATGAAAATGTATTGTCTTGAAAAATATCTACATGCACTTTCATTCATCCCTAATCTATGATAACACATCCCTAATCATCTTCTCATTTCTGTTTGGTTTTCTCACTGTTTGCACCATTAGGCCTTTTAGTGATAGGTCAACTTGTATGAAAAGTTTCACACACCTAAGAGATATAAACTAATTATAAACCACCATGGACATTAAATAAAAGTCTCAATATTTTTCCTCCATCCATTTAGCAATTTTTACTTGCTCGCCTCTGGTTGCTATAGATTTTTTTTGAGAAACAAGGCCTTTCCTATAGGATCCACTCACTCACCTAATAAACCAATCACACTTGGAAGTGCTTGGGAGAGTTGGATACAATATTAAATAGTTTTTATAGTAATTTAATACCATCTAGGCTATTTTGAACTAGATATTTGACATTGGGTTAGTGTTAAGGTTTTAGAGAGGGTTAACACTATTTCTGGTGTAAACTATTGTTCATAAAGGACTGTTCCTCATTTCTAAAAATAATGGCTAGAGATATTATCTAGGAACCTTACCCATCTCTCATAAATATATTATGTTCCCATGCATAGATTAAACATGCCAATGAACACTTGAAAAACCTTCTCGGATTGAGAACCCTTCATTCTGTGCACTCAAGAGACCTCAAAACCATTTTTCATGACTTATATTGTAAATTTTGACCTTAGACTTGGTAAACATAGCTAGGAAAATATATCACACCATTTTAAATTCTCAAATTCTCATTCTTATCTTGAAATCTGAATCTCATACCTTATTTTACCATCATTTCTCTCTTTGCTTGCTTAGTCCTTGAACTGCAAACTACATTAGGCCTTAAAACTGACATTCAAGCCTCTTTTCATGCACTCTCCACATTAATTACATGCTCACACAACATATCACATTCTCAAAAAATGTCAAACATCCTTCATATATCTTGACAATAGATCATGATACCTCATTAGGCTAAGCGAGGTTTAGAGGTGGTCTAGTTGCATACTAGGTCTATAGGTCCTACCCCTGTAGGCTATCTATGAAAATATCATGAGTGATCCAACATCTCATATGCATGCTCAAAAACCTCATAAAACTTATTATTCGTCTGTGTATCTATCTCACCAAGTCACCAAGGTCATACCTTCTCATAAGGTCTCTTCATGTAATATCTAGTATCATGACTAGGCTTCTCAAGCTATTGACAACTGACATCGAAACACTTCTTGATGTTATTATACCTTGATCACATGTCTTAAATTATCCTCAAAAAATTTCATACCTCTCAATTATTCTATCAAACAATAATATTTTTAATGACCTTATGAACACCTTTTTTAAGAACTTGTTAACATTTTATCCTCACAAGCCAAATGTTAACCCCTATCATTCAAAGCTTTGATGACCATTGCCTTACCTTATTTTTTTTTATGAATCATAGTGTCATTTTTAAATGAAAAATGAATACAATATGCCTTGAGAAGCCAGACCATCATATACACATCATGCAAGAATGACCAAAATAAGTTGATCATGCATTTAATAATTACACTTGAGGAGTCTACCAAAGTCGAGGAATTGCATGAGCATGATTTACTTTGTCATGAGATCATACTTTAAAAATTTGGTATCTTGATGAGCTTTCTATCTCATTTTTCTAAACCTTTGAAGTTGGAATTGTAGAGTGAAACGTGTGTACAACTGTCAAATTTAAGCCTTGTAAAAGAGCCATTTAAATTCAAATAATCTTGAGAATGAATGAAAGGCTGACAAGTGTCTAAATCTTGGGAGCTAAGATCAAATATAATGGTCAATGATGATTTGATATATGTCAGTGGGTCCCAAATATCTAATGGAGTGTATTTTATCATGCACCCAAGATCAATTGTGAGTATCAAGTCAAAAGGTAAACATGAATGTGTAAGTGACAAGTGTCAAGATCTCGAGTACCTGAATAGAGATTTAACGATGCACAATGACTAATAAGGTTAGTGGGCATAAATATATAAATGGCACATATTTAATCATAAAAAGGTAATCAATGATGAGCATTGGGTCAACAAGTCAACAAATCTCAAAAATAAATGAGAAGCTACCAAGTGTCTCAACTATGTTGGACTGATAGAAGATCTATGGCTCATATTTGTTCATACAAAGGGAGATATATGGTGTGCATGAGGTCAAGGAGTCAAAGATATGACAATATTATCCTATAGAATGAATGAGGAGATAATAGTTAGTATAATTTGAGAAGACCAGGATCAAGATTGGCAGTTAGAATTAAAAGTCAAAATCTAATGGAAAATAAAATCAACTTGGGTCAAACAGGAAACAAGCTCTATAGGTTTACTTGTCACCATTGAAAATTGACCAAATACCATCTATCAAGAAGACCTATGATTATATTTTGAGGTATGGGTGGATGTGTGATCTTGGAGAAACATCTAAACAATCGACATGGTCATTTACTTGACATACAGGTAATTGTAGCAACTTAAAGTAGACATCCATAGCTCTATCAGGGCCATGCATATGAATACTTTATCTTTATAGTAAAGGCAAGTAGAGTATTGGTATTGAAGTATATATCTTGGAGTTTAAGTAGAGTTTCCACACTGTTCATTATCTCTTCACATGGAGATTTTCATGCACTTTCAGTCATTAAGTACCAGATAATGTAGGGGAAGGCTAAAGTGGAGTTAACTAGTCATCAAGTGCCAAATCATTTTCAATTGACTATGTAACTAATCTCATGCATATTCTTTTGTTTCATGAGTAAAAGGTGTTCAAACACTTCAAGCTCAACTTAAAGCTAGAGTTAAAAATCAAGGATGGGCATAGCTTTTCATGCAAGGGTTTGCCAACTCAACAAGGGTTCATAACCTTCCTTTCTATGCCAAAATTAAAAATCATGCATGAGTTTGAAGACTTTGAGGACATTTGAAGACTTGATTTAAAATTTTAAAGGGCTTTTAGTCTCGAGTTAGCAAAATCAAGACTAATCCTTGTCTCCTCTATGTGACATTGGTTAGAATCTTTCCTTTTTGTCTATAAATGTTGGCTCTAAGAACCATTTTAAGAATCCCTGAAGTTGGTAAAAAGAGATATACAAAAATTATAAATTGCACCATAAAATCAATAATGAGTTTTGTTTGTATATTATTTTATGGTGGTAGTGTGTATTGTTTATTATGTATTTACATATAAGTGTGATAGTTGTCATCTTTTGTAGGTCCTTTCCTTACCTATTGCTATAATATCATCCTCAATAGGTCAATTAAAGAGGTAAGAATAGAAATTAGACTAAAGATTATTTGTATGTAGTGTCTTTAGAGACCTTCATGCACATACCTTCAATCTGCAAATCTTATTTTAGGCCTTTCTTTGAAACACTAATGTTTAGGATTGGTCTGTAGAGTTTTATTTTGATCCACATGTGTGCCTTAGTTTCAAAGCTTTTAGAGGATAAACAACTATTCAGGTGCATCACCAAAGGTAAAGTAGGTTTCATTTTTAGTTTCTTCCTTTCACTTGTTACCCCAACAATCAGTAGTTTAGTAAGTAATGAACAATGATATAATCAAAGGAGCTAGCCTCATCAAAATCTATAGGTCTGATCTAGATATAGGCATCCCATGGCCTTAAATAATTCTCATGTTAGTCCAGGTATGAGTCAGACTTGAGCAGTCTGATCTCTATTAGGTGCTATCTAGATAGATAATAGTTTTGGCACACTCAGTGGGACCACTTATTCACATAAAGTGAATCACTTTATGATTTGCATACTTTTCATGCCCCCAAGAGTTGTCACAAAATTCTCTATAAAAGGGAAAGAAACAATTTTCATTGAGTTACCCTTCCAATCAACAAAGAAGAAGAAAGCTTCTTAATCAAATCCAAATCTTACACCTTCTATTTCCCATATTGTTGCAAAAAATCCTCCTATTCAATCCAATATTGTTCAGCCAAACATTGTTATAAATCCCATACCTCAGATGGCTATTTCTAGAAGACAAGCCTTTGTGTCATTCAATGGTGGTAATCCTCTGAATCTTACTCAATGGGATGATATTCCAACTTCTATTCTGAAGGATCTTCATTATTTTACAGGATAAAATATAGTTACTCCTATAGAACATAAATGCATCATATGACTCATAAAAATGTAGAAATGAGGTTGTTAGTAACTTCTTTCAAAGGGAAATCACTTTAGTGGTATAGAGGATTGGCTCCTGCATTAATCAATAACTGGGATGAATTTTGAGAGGTCCTGTGCAAGCACTTTCAGGAGAAAAGTGATAATCTTTCACTAGTGGAGAAGCTTACAATAATCAAGAGATTTAATCATGAATTTATGGTGGATTTCAATTACAGGTTCTAAAAGACTTGGGATAAAATTCTTGCAATGATCAAGCCTACACCTAGCTATGCTTTTTTGTACTATATGAAGGCTCTCAATTTAGATGTAGCTATGATGATTCAATCCATGGTAGGGAACACTCAAATTGAGGCTTTTAAAGTAGCAATTAAGGCTAATAATTGTCTTATACAAGCAGACAAGTTATCTCCAAGGCCACAATGCCTCTCTTTTCAAATATCCACCTATTCAAGACATAGATTTCACCCTAGCTAAGTAGAGGGTTTTTCAAGCCTTTTACCCAAATCTAGTCCAACATGGGAATGACCCTAGGCTATGGGTTACCTGATCTTGGGTCAGACCTCTAGGATTTTTAATGAGGCTAGCTCATCTGATGCATCACTTAGCTCATTTCCATTAAAATTTACTAATTGATGGGGGAAAAGGGAGAGAAAGATAACTAAAAGGGAAATCTAAGATAATTTTGGTGATACACCTAAATTGATGTTCATCCACTCTACTTGAACTTCTTAAAACACTAATGAGATAGAAAAAATGACTAGATCCACAACTCCAAAGTTTGATATGCATCAATATTTCATGTAGAGGTTCACCAAGTGATCAAAACCTGAGGGAAGTGATGGAAAGGCCTGATTCAAGACACTAACTAGTTATTGTATCCAAATGCTATCTTTAATCAAATGACATTAAAAACTAAATGTGATCTGCATAACAAGATAAACTAGTAGCTAGGTGACATCAAGACTTGACAAGGGAGAGATTTCTACCACATATATAAATCAAACTGATATTAAAACACTATACCAGATTAATGAAATCTAAAAAATAGTCTTCTATTCATCTCAAGAGGTTACAAAGATCAATCTTGGTAGAGTTTAGTCATGCCCAAGAGAGGGATCCATTTAAGGCTTAGAAGCTTGTAATATAGTAGAATGGGAATGAGAGAGATAAGGAACATGCATGGGAAAATGGAAAAGGATTCATCAATGATTAATAAATGTGGTGGTAGTTCATTGATTTATTTTTGTACACATGCTTTCCTCAATCTTTCTCATTGGCTGAGAGACCCACTAGAAGACAAGGGTTTGTTTTGCATGATGAGTCATGACTAAGTCCTTTGGAGAAAAGAAATTTATGGTTTTGAATAAAATAAACACTCTAACTACTTCTCCAACCACCAAATCTCTTTGTTTTGATCCTCCACACCATCTCCACTTACTTCATGTTGTAAGGACAAAGTCCTCATACCCTTGGGCTTGATAAGGCCATCATCGTGTCTACTTTTAGTGGCTATTTGTCAAAGCTTTGACTATATCAAAAGATGAAACACTCTTTCATTAATCACATATCTACCCCATTTCAATATCTGAGCATAGATATCTTCTATATATTAAAAACCAGTCTACTTTATTAGTTTTCGTATAGCTATTATATCAATGTAGACTTATAGATCACATAAATTCCATCTTGATCTCTATGTTAGGTCTAAAATATACTTATCCTACCTCTGGACCCTATGGAAGCCAAGAATTCATTATATGCATAGATAATTATTTAAAGAGCAAAGATTATAATCATGAAACAATATTACAATCCCAAAAGATGGATCCTGTATGTTCTAAATCTTTGGACCAGAGGTTCATGATGTTGAAACCTTATTGTTGATAACCCCTAATTGTGTCACTGCATCTTATGTTTAAGGATGGTTGACTATGCTCTAATGGTGACCTTATGCCCTAGTTTGATCTTAGGCTATGTTCAACCTATATTATAGTCCCTTAGCTTTCAAATTTTAATTTTTATCATCAATTAGCCTACCTATGCATTGTTAGATATAGATTCTCCACTTACACATGCACCATTGATTTGCTCTATACAAATGAATGTGAGCCATAGATCTTATATCAGTTGAATACAATTGAGACACTTGGTAGCTTCTCATTTTCCTTCAAGATCCATTGACTCTTTTACCCCTCACTCACCATTAATCTAATTTTCATGATCAAATACACATCATTAGATCTTAGGACCCACTAACACTATCAGTCAACATGCATCGTTAGATCTTCATGGTATGATTAAGCACCAATCATTGATCTTGAAGCATTTGAAATCAAAAAATTATTTCACAAAGATTAAAATTAACATTTGTGTGAATGTTTAAGGATTTTTAAATCCAATAGTTAATTTCCATAACTTGAACTTGATGTCCCCACAAACGTCTCATACTGCAAGTCTAACTTTGAAGCTTTATATCTTGAGATATCAAGCTCATCAAGACATGAAATTTATAGATAATGTTTGAGTCATGAATAAATTCATGTTCATGAAATATTTTAGCTTAAGAGGATTTTTGAGTAAACCTATTAAATTCACAATCAAGCTAGTCTATCCATTTCTACGTGACGTGCTTGTGATAGTCTAGTCCTCCAGAGCTTGTTAAATTCATTTGATCATTCCCTCAAATAGGAAATTTGCTCATCTATCCAATTTAGGAAAAATATTGGTACATGGGCCAAATATTGGCCGTAATTTATGGAGACTCATAGGGAAGCATGCTTGCTATGCTTGAGAACCCAGACCATTTGTCTTGACTAGTCCAATGGGCATGAAGTCTTCTCTTTGGTTCAATAATTTGATTTGAATCTAAAAATAGATGCCAACCCTTGGATAACTCATCTTGAAACAAATAGGGACCAGAAGGAACAAAACAAAACAAAGTTCCCAAGGCACTTATTAACGGGAAACATAGAATATAAGGGAAACTAACAATAAATCAAGGACTACTAACCTAAGGAAACAAGGAAAATAATACAAAAGGGAAACAAACTACTACTTATCCTAATCACTTATTAAAACAAAACAAATCTAGAATAACTAACATGAAACAAGATTTCGTCCAGGGTCAAATGGGAAGTTATTTGATGCACCATGGAGCTTAGAAATGTATTTTCCATCTCTTGATAGCTCTCTTCTATAACTAAGATCAATTGGATGCTCATGCCTTCTTGATGATGTAGCTGGGCCTCCTATCTCCATTCTTAGTTACATGGATTAAAGATATGGATCCAAGACCCAATCATACTCCCAAATTTATGGACTTTAAAAGAACAACTTCAATTCTTCCTTATTCATGAATTGATAATCATGATCATATAGACCAACTTGATATGTCTCCCTTGTCATATCTGTAAGGCTAACCTTTAAGGGAGATGGATTTGATCTTGGGACTTTTTAAGGCCACTTGAGCTCATTCTCAGCTTCAAAAAGTAGATATATGTCTAAATTTGAAGGGAAAAGTTGATAACCATGTTTGAAAAGTTCAAACATGTCATCTCCTAGGAGACCAACTGCCTCGTGCTTGATGATAGCACTCTTCTTATCCTACAATAAACCATATTTAAGTAAAGAATAACCTAAATGAAAGGTATCAAACAAATCTAAAGATTTTTTCTCATGAAGTTGAAATTTAATTGGAGCCTTTTCAAACTAACATTTAAAAACAAGTATATCAATTCCCTAACCACAATCATGAGACTACAAATCTTCTCTTGGTATCTCAGACTGGTTAATCAAAATTTCTTCATCTTCAACATTGAGCTAATGATTGAGCATGCTCTTAATTTCATCTTACTCTTTATCCTCTCTTGCTTATTGACACTTGTTTTCTACTTCTTTTTTAATCTCTTATCCTTCATGATGAATGGTAGACCTTGATTCATCAAAGAACCCATGTGAAACACCTTTAAATTGTAAAATTGGAGTGTTTTCCTTTTGAACATCAATAAATTCCTCTTCATGCACTTGTTATTGCACTTGCATCACTTCCTTTGCCTCAACTTTCTCTACACTTGTTCCATTTTTGCATTATTATGGATGACTGAAACATGTTTATATTTTCTAAGAGGTCTCCTAATCATGATCTCTTCTTCCAGGTCACTCAAGTCACCTTCATTTTCTATTTCCTTAGCTACATCTTCTTGATTTACCTCATAAAGGAGAGGCTCTTTCTTAAAGAGTGACACATTAGACCCTTAAAAATATTCAATAAGATGAGAAAGGTCTAAAGAAGTTACTATAAATGCCTAATTTTTTTCATGAGGCTATTCTTCTTGGATCACCTTCACCTCCTCTCTTTGTTGATTTGCTTTTTGAATGGCTCTCCATGAAGAAAAGGCTCTGGGATTTTGGTGAGAAAGGAGTGGAGGCTGAATGATCTCCTATTTGATCTTGAATTTAGCATCTTGGCCTATTCCTTATTTTTCTTCTTTCCTTCTTGATTATTAAATCTAATTATAAGTCATAAACTTGGGTTTAAAAACCTCTGCTTCTGCACTTATCCTTGTTATGGGCAGGAAAGAAGAAACTTGCTATTGTGTTGCCTTTGTAGATGCTATTGAATTTCAAAGATTTTAATTTACAAGCTCAAGCAATCTGGATAGATTAGCCTCAAAATCATGGACCAATTGGTTAGAGATATCACCCTGTAAAATTGAAGATGAAGCCTCCTATATGATCTACTGAGAAACATGGATATTATTCTCCTCAACACATACTTGTTCATCCTTCTAAGGCCTTTCTTGGATAGAATTATAGGTAGGAAATCTAGATAAGGCTTGGTTTGTATCCTAAGGGCTATGATAAACATTGGTTAAGTGATCATAAAGGGAAAAGGGTAGCTTTATAGGAACATGCTGTTGATTATGATGATTCTGGGGTTTCTCATAAACCACTAACCTCTCTTTAATGCCTACTATTATACCTCTAATGTCTAGAATATCAACACTAAACTTTAAATTACCTTGCCTTATGAAAGCTGAACATACCTCTTCAGCCTGCTATAAATTAGATCTCATTCTTTGAATTTCATGCTTTGATATCTCCTCTCTATATTTTTTCCTAATGTCTATGTTTATCATCTCTTTCTCATAGCCAAATAGAATTTTCTTGAAGCTTGAGATGGATTGATTTGGGGCTTGAATGGGATGATTAGGAGGATAAAAAGATTCATGAGTGATGCTATAGGATTGGTGTGGGTCACCATACTATTGGTAAGGCTCTGTATATGGTTGGTGATGATCATAATAAGGTTGATAGAGATCATCGTAGGGCTGATATGGGTCATGAGGAAGGTAAGAGCCATTCCATTGATAATAAGGATCATGGGAAGCTTGATAAGGCTCATGAGAAGCTTGATAAGGCTCATAATAGCTTTGATAGAACTCTTGTTAAGGCTGAGAAATATCATATGGATCATGAGGATCATGTTATAACTACTGATAAGGAGGTGAATGATAAGGATATTCACCATAGTTTTTCATATCAACCTCATATGTCAAATGAGATGTAATAATTGATTAAAGTTTTCAATGAGATGTACTTGGGCTGCTTACAACTAGAAGCTTTGATTTAAAGTCACCATTGGTGCTAACTTGATTGAATCCAAAAGATGATTAAAGGAAAGACATACCAACAATCTTTCCATTCTTTTAGATCTTGGTCTCACCAGGTGTGCTAGAACTGTTGGAGACATAGATTGCACCCTAGCTGAGTAGAGGATTGTTTAGGCCCTCTACCCAAATCTAGTCCAACATGAGAATGACCCTAGGCTATGGGTTACCTTATCTTGGGTTAGACCTCTAGTATTTTTAATGAGGCTAGCTCCTCTGATGCATCACTTAGCTCATTTTCACTAAAGCCTACTAATTATTCAGGGAAAAGGGAGAGAAAGATAATTGAGAGGGAAATCTAAGATACTTTTGGTGATATACCTAAATTGATGTTCAACCACTCTACTTGAACTTCTTAAAACATTAATGAGATAGAACAAATGACTATATCTACAATTCTAGAGTCTGTTATGCATTAATATTTCATGCAGAGATTCACCGAGTGATCAAAGCCTAAGGTAAGTGATGGAGAATCCTGATTTAAGACACTGACCAATCAATGTATCCACATGCTAACTTCAATCAAATGGCATTAAACACTAAACATGACTTGCATAACAAGATAAAATAGTAGCTAGGTGAGATTTGGGACTTGAAAAGGAAGAGATTTCTACCACATATGTAAATAAAATTTTCATTAACACACTATACCAGAATAATGAAATCTAAAAACAATCTTCTATTCATCTCAAGAGGTTACAAAGATTAATCTTGGAAGATTTTAGTCATGCCCAAGAGAGGGATACATTTTAAGGCTTAGAATCCTGTATATATAATAGAATGGGAATGAGAGAGATGGGGAACGTGCATGGGAGAATGGAGAAGGAGTCATCAATGATCAATAAATGTGGTGGTAATTCATTGATTTATTTTTTTACGCATGCTTTCTTCAAGCTTTTTCATTGGCTGAGAGACCCACTAGAAGACAAGGGTTTGTTTTGCATGGTGAGTCATGACTAAGTCTTTTGGAGAAAAGATATTTATGGTTTCAAACAAAATTAATGCTCTAACTACTTCTCTAACCACCAACTCTCTTTTTTTTTATCTTTCGTAATATCTCCACTTGATTTATGTTGTAAGGACAAAGTCCTCATACCCTTGGATGTGATAGGGCCATCACCATGTATGATTTTAGTAGTTGTTTGTCAGAGCTACGAATGTATCAAAAGATGAGACACTCTTTCATTAATCACATATATACCCCATTTCAATATCTAAGCATAAATCTCTTTTATAGACTGAAAACCAATCTCATTTATTTGTTTTCCTATAGCTATTATATCCATGCATACCTATAAATCACATAGCTTCCTTCTCAATCTCTATGTTAGGTCTAAAATAAACCTATCCTACCTATAAAATATATGAAAGCTAAGAATTCATTGTATGTATAGATCCTTTTTTAAAGGGTAAAGATTACAATCTTGAAACAATATTGCAATCCCAAAGGATGGATCCTATATGTTCCAATTCTTTAAACCAGAGGTTCATGGTGTCAAAACCTTATTGTTGACAACCCCTAACTATGTCACTGCATCTTATGCTTAAGGATGCTCAACTATGCTCTAGTGGAGAGCTTATGCCCTAGTTTAACCTTAGGCCATAGTCAAACTCTATTACAGTCCCTTATATTTTGAATTTTAATTTTGACTATTGATCAACTTACCTGTGCACCATTGGATCTAGATTCTCTACTTACAAGCATACTATTTATCTACTCTGTATGACTGAATGTGAGCCATAGATCTTTTATTAGTTGAATTTGGTTGAGACACTTAACAACTTCTCATTTGCCTTTGAGATATACTAATTATTTAACCCCTTGCTCACTATTGATCTACTTTGCATGATCAAATATGCACCGTTAGATCCCAGGACCCACTGACACTATCAGCCGACATGTGTTGTTAGATCTTTATGGTATGATTGAACACCAATCATTGATCTTGGAGTATTTGAAATCAAATGAATATTTCTCTAATCTTAAACTTGATGTTCATGTAAATGTTTAAGTATTTTTAAATCCAACAATTAATTATTATAGCTTAAACTTGACATCCCCATGAATGTCTCATTCTACAAGTCTAACTTTGAATATTTATATCTTGAGATAGTAAGCTCATCAAGACTTGAAATTTGTAAGGAATGATCAAGTCATGAAGAAATTCATGTCCATGTAATTTTTTGGCCTGAGAGGCTTTTTAAGTGAACCTATTAAATGCACAATCCCATTGGTCTATCTATTTTTCCATGATGTGCTTGTGATGGTTTGGTCCTGCAAAGCTTGTACAAGTCATTTGATTATTCACTAAAATAGGAACTTTGCTCATCTATTTAATCCAAGAAAAAGGTTGGTATGTGGGCCAAATATTGGATAAGATCACCCTCCTACTCCAACTATTGGTCCACTTCTAGATTCAACAAAGTTTTATCAAACAAAAGGTGATCAAACTGATAGATTAGGGAAGATAGAGAGTCTTCTCAAGACTCATAACAACAAGTTTGTTGTAATGGAAAGACATCAAGCTCCACCATATGAACCATATCAAAATAATAATTATAATTATTAGTATAACAAGCCATCTTATCATTTCAATCAATAAGGATAAGGTCATAATTCATAATCAAGGCAATACAATCCTAATGCTCCAAGTAATTCTAGAGCTATTATGCCTACTCAAAACAACTATGCTCAGAAAGGGCAATAGAAAAATCAGTGGGATCAAGAAAATAACATGGCAATGGCTCCAACTAGTGAGAGTTCACAACATTCTTACATGCAACAAGATACAACTCCTCTTTCACATGAAAAAAAACCACCCTCTTAGAATAAGGAAACCTCTCTACCACATGGGGACTTTCTTTCATTTACTTAATAAGAAGTGCCAAACTAACAAGGAGGAGAGAGTGGTAAAGAACCTATTAAAATTATGTTTGTTAACTTGTAGGAAGGTGAAAATTCTTTTAAACACATAACAATAAATCAAATCCAAAATATGCCTAATGTTGATAATTCAGTTCTAGCCCATACTAGATCCAGGGAAAGGGAAATTGGCGAAGGTTTAGGTCCTAAGAAGGTAGCTCCTTTTCCTCTTTATCCATCATAAAAGATGACCACTCATGATCTACCTCAGAATACATCAAATCAACAAGATCAAGATTCAAAGGGGTATAATGCCAAAGGGCCTTACATTACTTAGTTCACAAAACATTTAGGATCCCCTCCTACTCTTAAGTTGTAGCCAAGGAACTTCTCCACTTAGTATTGTGGATCATATGAATAATACTTTAGTATCAATTTCAATGTGGGATACACTGCCAATCCTAAGATAAAATGAGTATCGATAAGAGGAGCTTTCAGAGCTCAATATCTCTGATAGATAACTTGAAAAGGAAAGAGTAAGTGCTGTTCTAACCAATTCTAATCCATTTTTTGTGCCTCAATCTCCTAAGGTGACTAAATATCCTCCATTTTATCTTTCAATTGTCATAAGAAATTGTCTTGTCCATAATTGTATGATTAATAATGGATCTAATACTTCTATCATGCCTAAATCCATAGCTAAGAAACTAGGACTCAAGTATGAAACCTCATGAAAAAGGAGTGTTATAGTTGGATGGTTCTCCTAATAAAACTATGGGCATCCTAAAATATCTTAAGATTTTACTTGTTGCTTGTCCAAATTTCACCATTTCACAAGATATAGTTACTGATTTACCTCCATACTTTGCAATATGCCTATCCAGGGATTTCAATGCTAAGATAGGAGGTTATCTTTATTCAGATTGGTCACACATGGTTTTTAGAACTAGATATGGAACCAAATTCACTATAAGATTAAAGCCTATTTGTAGATTTCACATTGAACCATATATGCCAAATATGTCTAATATGAATTGCAGTATTTCAAAAGAAGATGAGGATACTATTGATCAAGAACCTCCTAGGCCACTTGAAGGCATACTGTATCTACTCTTGGATGAGTTGGCTATTGATAACCATGGGTCTGACCCATACAAAGGTATTAAAGAAGCTAGTTTTGGTGTCTACTGCATGCATGAAGAAGGTGACTCATTACCTAGTCTCACTAGCTCAATGAAAGATCAAGAAGGATTATAAAATATGTTATTTGATGGATCCAGATCAAATAATGGGAGTGGGGATGGTGTAATGTTGGTTTCACCTCAAAATCAATGATATTATTCTTCAGTTAGATTTTAGTTTAGTTGTACATCAAATACAATAGAGTACAAAGCTCTTATTCATGGCCTTCAGTGGGATAGAAAGAGAGGTATTAAAATTTTGTAGGTGAAAGGTTATAGTGAGTTGGTAATGAAAAAAGTCATAGGTTTAAGTGAAACAAAGAACCATATCCTAAAGGCCCACAAACATAGAGTTTGGGACCTCATAGAATATTTCCTAGCATTTGATATCCACTCCATTCGTAGAGTTACCAATCAACATGTAGATATACTTGTAGCCATAGGAGCACAATGCGATATAGTGGATCAACTCAAGGACAATAAAGATTAGATGCAGATCAAGGTTGGATGTAGGCCTTAAGTTCCAAACAATGAACTAAGTTATCAAGTCTTTGATAGTGACAAATAGACAACCTATTTCCTAGAGAATGAGGTAGAATTTTTATCAAAGAATCAAAATAAATTATAACTCCAATATGGAGATCAGATTGTGTAATTAAGATAAAAAAAGATGCCTAAAGGTTTAGTAACTTTGGAAAGCATTTTCAATGAAGATGATCAGCTTAGAAAAGACAAGGTAAGCATCTCTTCTAAGGAAGAACATTATGAGCAAGTTTACATATCTGAAGGTAAGCAACTCAAGTGGGGTAAAGTGAACACTAATTATAAGAGAGTAGCTTTTATTTCATTATGTAATGAGTTCATGGATGTATTTTCTTGGGAATACCATGATTTGAAAGGGTTTGACACCATATTAACACATCATACTATTGAGCTTGAACATGATGCAAAACTAGTAAGATAGAATCAAAGGCCCATCAACCCCAAGGTTAAAATTCTCATGAGAAAAGAGCTTACCTAGCTGATTGAGTCAAGTATAATATTTACTATCAAACACTCAACATGGGTAGAAAACCTTGTATCAGTGATAAATAATAATGGAGAGATAAGACTATGTGTGGATTTCAGAGATTTGAGCAAAGTGTCACTGAAAGACCACTATCCTCTTCCTTCCATAGATCAAATATTGTAGAGAGTATCAGGTTCACAAATATTCTCATTACTAGATGGGTACTTAGGTTAAAACCAGATATTGGTGAAAGAGCAAGATCAATATAAAATAACTTTGACAACCAAATGGGTACTTAAGCCTACCAAAAGATGCCTTTTGGGCTCTCTAATGTTGAAGCCACTTTCCAAAGGGTAATGGATGTTTCCTTTCATAGTATTTTGAATGAAATGGTCTTAGTTTATCTAGATGACATTAATTTATTTTCAAAGGATCCTAATGATCATATAACACAATTGAGAGTTATTTTTGATAGATGTAGACAATTTGGAGTTTTATTAAATCTAAAGAAGTGCATATTTTTAGTGTATGAGGGGAGACTTATTGGGCATGTAGTGTCTAAAAATAGTCTTTATATTTATCCATAAAGAATAGAAGAAATCATTGCTCCATCATTTCCAAGACATAAAAATGATTACAAAGCTTCTTAGGTGAGATCAATTTCATCAGAATATTTATTCCTGGATTTGTAGAGCTGGTAAGGCCACTCACTCAAATGTTGAAGAAACATCAAGAATTCACTTGGAGTAAAGAGGGTAAGATAAGTTTTGAATCCATCAAACAAGTAATCAGACAAGATCCTACTTTGCTTAATCCATATTTTAGTACGGATTTCTTTATGTATGCTTTTTCTACATTTGGTAGAATTTCAACCATGCTTATGCAACCGAATAGTGAAGGTTTGGAGCAACCCATTGCTTTTTTTAGTCAAGCTTTGGAAGAATATGAGGAGAGGTATTATTTTTTTGAAAATAATGTAATTTATATTATAAGAGGTTTGAAAAAACTCAGACATTTGGTTTTAAATAAGAAGATTATACTAATGATAACTCATCATAGTGTGAATGATTTCATCCTCAAAAGAGACTTAAATGAAAAGAGAGTTGGATGGGTCACTAAGTGCCTGGAATATGATATTGAAGTGAAGGTCACAAAGCTGGTTTGAGGTAAAATATTTTTTGAACATATTGTATAAGGTTTAAATGAAGAAAAAGAGATGGTTTTGACACTTTAAGACACCCAACAGGAAGTTGAAACTACTTCTCCATCCAACTGGACACAAGACATTGCTAGATTCCTTCAAACATGAGAATGTTAAATGGGGTTAGATACATAAATGAGAAGAATTTAAAGATAAAATTAGTACCATACATTTTTATTGATGGATTTATTTTCAAAAAGGATATTGGAGGTATGCTTTTAAGGTGTGTTGAAACTAATCAATTTGACAAGCTTTTTGAGAAATTTCATGATAGTCCTTCTGGAGGCCATTTTTCAGCCAAGACCATAGTTGAAAAAATAATTAGAGATGGTTAATTTTATCCTAATTTATTCAAGGATTTATATACATGGGTTAGGAAGTGTGCAAAGTGTGTAATGTTTACAGAAAAATAGAGACTAGTTTCTATGCCACTAAGGCCTATTTAGGTTGAGCAACCTTTCATGCAATGGGGTTTGGAATTCATTGGCATGATACATCCTCCATCTAGTGTTGGTGATAAGTGGGTCTTGACATCTATATATTATTTTAATAGGTGGGTGGAAGTAGTACCTTTGAAGGAGGTAAATGAGAACTCTATGCTTAAGTTTTATGAAAGTCTAGTCACCCATTTTGGAGTACCTTCCATTATAATATCAAACAATGATTTGGCATTCAACAGTGAAAAGGTATGTGAATGGGCTCTTGACCAAGGTTTGTATCTAACATATTCATCAAATTAATATCCATAGGGTAATGGATTAGCTAATCCCACTAACAAAACCCTAATTTAGATCATCAAAAGACTATTGGAAGATAATCAAAGATCTTGGCATACAAAGTTGAAAACTGCTTTATGAGCTGATAGGATCAACCCCAAGAAGACCATTAGTCACTCACCTTATCTCTTAGTTTATGGAAGAGAAGCAAGGATTCCTATCTCATTGGAGCTTCCAGCTTTGGAGCTTGCACACTAGTTAGAGCTTCTAGAAAGTGATGTAATGGAGGTTAAGATGAATGAACTGAGGGAATTAGAGGAGACAAGAGATGATGCCATGTATACCATATGGTCAAACCAGAAACAAGTCAATAATTTTTTTGACAAAAGAGCTTCATCAAAGACATTATAGCAAGGAGACATAGTACTCAAATGGGATGAAGAGCATGCAAAGCCAGATAAGCATTACAAATTTGATAGCCTTTGGAGTGGACCTTATATTATCATTGATTATAAGGAAATTAATTCTTTCCAATTATCTAGATTAAGTGGAGAGGAAATTCCTATTCTTGTGAATGGGATGTTCCTCAAGTATTGATATTAGGAGAGTCACTCATTTGTACATAGTCATAGTTTCATTCCTATAAGTGCATAGGTGCACATGCTATTATTTTGTCATTTTGTTTCTTATGTATATGTGTCTTAAAGTTTTCCTAATTTTAATATATATTTTAGGCTTGGTTTACTAGATTTTGTGCTTTTATTTGACCAACAGGCTGGTCAACCCAAATCACCAAAAATGTTAACATTTTGGCCTCACAAGTGAAATGTCAACCCAAATCATTCAAAGCTTTGATGACCATTGCCTTATATTATTTTTATATGCCTCATAACATATTTATTTAAGGAAAAATGACTCATACAGGCCCTAAGAAGCTAGACCATCATATGCACGTCATGCAGAAACAAGTGGAGCAAGCTGATCATGCATTTAATAATTACATTTGAAGAATCTACTAGAGTCAAAAAATTGCATGAGCATGATGTAATTTATCTTGAGATCATCCTATAACAAGTTGGTATATTGATGAGCTTGATATATCAAGTTATAAACCTTTAAATTTAGACTTGCAGATTGAAACGTGCATGCAACTATCAAATTTAAGTCTCGTAAAATAGCTGTTTAAATTCAAATAATCCTAAGAATGAATGAAAGGCTGACAAGTGTCCAAATATTGAGAGCTAATATCAAATCTAATGGTAAGTGATGATCTGATAGATGTTAGTGGGTCCCAAAGATCTAATAGAGTGCATTTGATCATGCACCCAAGATCAATAGTGAGCATTATGTCAAAAAATCAGCATGAATATGCAAGTGACAAGTGTCAAGATCTTGGGTACCTAAACAAAGATATAATGGTCCATAGTGATTAACAAGGTTAGTGGGCCCAAATAGATTAATGGTGCATGTTTAATAATATAAAGGTGGATCAATGGTGAGCATTGGGTCAACAAGTTAGTGAATCTCAAAGATAAATGAGAAGCTGCCAAGTGTCTCAACTATATTAGATTGGTAGAATATCTATGGCTCACATTCATTCATATAAAGGGAGATATATGGCATGCATGAGGTCAAGGAGTCAAAGACATGACAACAAGATGCTATGGAATGAATGAGGAGCTGAAAATTAGCATAATCTAAGAAGGCTAGGATCAAGATTGATAGTTAGAATTAAAAATTGAAATCCAATGGAAAATAAAAGTGACTTGGGTTGAACATGAAGCAATATCTATAAGTTTACCCATCAACATTAAAGCTTGACCAAATACCATCTATCAAGAAGACCTATGCTTATATTTTGAGGTAGGGGTAGATGTGTGATCTTAGAGAAACATTTTAACAATTGACATAGTCATTTCCTTGACATATAGGTACTTATAGCCACTTAAAGTAGAGAGTCATAACTCTATTAGGTCCATGCATATAAAGACTTTTTATTTATAGTAGAGGCAAGTAGAGGATTAATGTTGAAACATATATCTTGGAGTTTAAGTGGAGTTTCCACGCTATTCATTTGCTCTTAACATGAATATTTTCATGCACTTATAGTCATTAAGTACCAGATAATGCAAGGGAAGGCTAAAGTGGAGTTAACTAGTCATCAAGCACCAAATCATTTTTAGTTAATTGTGTAACTACTCTCATTCATATTCCTTTGTTTCATATAGTCAAAAGTGTTTAAACACTTTAAACTCAGCTTCAAGCTTGAGTTAACAATTGAGGATGGGCATAGTTTTTCATGCAAGGGTTTGCCAACTCAACAAGGGCTCACAACCTTACTTTTTATGCCAAAATTAAAAATCATGCATGAGTTTGAAGACTTTGAAGATATTTGAAGACTTGATTTAATATTGTAAAGGGATTTTTAGTATTGAGTTAACAAAATCAAAACTAACCCTTATCTTCTCTATGTCACATTGCTTAGATTCTTTCTTTTTTGGCTATATATGTAGGCTCTTGGAACCATATTAAGAATCCCTGAAGCTAGTATACAGAGAGATACATAAATTGTAACTTGAACCATAAAATCAATAATGATTTTTATTTATAAATTATTTTATGGTGGTAGTGTGTATTTTTGATTGTGTATTTTCATATAAGTGTGATAGTTGTCATCTTTTGTAGGTCCTTTCCTCACCTACTACTGTAATTTCATCCTCAATAGGTCAATTAAAGAGCTAAGAATAGAAATTACACTTAAGATTGTTTGTATGTAGTGTCTTTAAAGACCGTCATACACATACCTTAAATCTACAAATCTTCTTTCAAGCCTTCCTTTGAAACACTAATGTTTAGGACTGGTCTGTAGAGTTTATTTTTGATCCATATGTTAGCCTTAGTTTCAAAGATTTCAAAGGATAAACAACTATTTAGGTGCATCACCAAAGGTAAATTAGGTTGCATTTTTAGTTTCTTCCTTTCCATTTTCACCCCAATAATCAATAGTTTAGTAAGTAGTGAATAGTTATATAATCAGAGGAGTTAGCCTCATCAAAATCTAGAGGTTTGATCTAGATATAGGCATCCCATGGCCTTAGATCATTCCCATGTTAGTCCAGGTATGACTCATACTTGAGCAGTATGATCTCTTTCAGGTGCTATCTGGATAGCTAACATAACCTTTGACATTAATGAAAATATCAATTCTAAAATTCAATAATAGAGATAATGCTCAATAATTTTAATATCTTAACATGGTTTAACCACTGATTTAGTTACATTGAGTGTGTGATTGCAGTACATGTTATTCCCTTAGAAAAGGGATGGTATCATTGGGCAGAGAGATATTGCATTACTTATGAAAATAAATATAATGTTGTGTATACATGTTTTCAAATTTTATTTGATTGTAAACCTAGTTTTAGAACCTTTAGTATCACCTACAAAAGGGTAGATTGTATTTTTAATAACTAGTCTTGTTTTGATGTGATTTTATTTTTTTTATGCTTTCATGTGTTTTTGGGATTGCTACGCTTTGTAAAAAAGATTGAAATGTTTGTCATTAAACACAAATAAATACCATTATTTTATGAAATGGCTTGAACAATGTCCAAAAACCATTAGAGTGATTAATCATTATCCATTCACCCTGCTACCTCGTCATATCAATATTTTGGGGAGAAGTGGCAAGTAACATTTAGCCATAGTATTTTTGAATCCATATGAATGGTTATCAATATTATTATTGGTTTAAGGTTACTAACCCAAATGATCTTATATACCTATTAAAATCTGAGAGGATAATGTAATAATAAGTAATATTGATTTAATAATATTCTAAATGTAATACAATTACTAGGACTATAATTTTAGTTACTATAGATAGGATAGTGCATGGATGTGCACTTTTAGTTATCTTCCAACCCTTGCTTGTAGGATAAGCCATAAAACTATTCCATCATTAAAATTTTAAAACACGTTCTAAATTTTATAATATTAGTTAGTTGACCATGCAAAAAGGGCTCCTCGCTTAACTATTCTAAAAAAAAATCAACTTATAATCTATAACAAAAGCCACTTACTCAATGGTAAAGAAAATATCAAAAAGTAATCATGCAACTACAACTGAACAACTAATGATTTTGGTCAAAGTCAAGTTGAGTGGAGGGAAATGCCATGTATTGTGTTCAATATGCTATTATAATAATCAACCACTATTTATTAATAACCATAAACCATCACAAATCCACTTGGCATGCAAAAATAAGACTCTACTCAATTGAATTCAGATGATTGTTTGAATTATAACTTGAATGATGAAGTAAATAAATCAAAATGGAAAGGAGAATGTTTACATGTTATGGGAACTAAATATATTAGAGAGGAAAATACAAGGAGAATACTATAGTCATGAATAATAGTTAGAGTGGAAGACAATGACATGGAGCCTGAGAAATTAAGAGTAATGACTGTCATTCTAATTAGAGTAGAGGGATCATGTAAAATTGAGAGGGATATATGGGTTTAAGGAAAAAAATAAATTATGTGATCAATTTTTTAGAGTGTGTACGTTGGGAGAAATCTCTTTGGAATCTAGAGCAACTTGAACAAGAAAATGTTTTGGTGGCATCATTAATTATGTAAGTTGCTCCTTGTAAAACTTCATGGTGTATAGGAAACTCTACTTATGATATTATGTTTAAATATTTACAAAAATGTTTTAAATCCCATATGTAATGTTTATATCAATCAATAACCTTGAATACCTCTGATCTTGAATTGAACTCAAAAGGGCTTCTTGTTAATGTAATTTCACATGCTTAAGATAGTGATATAGTATGTTTACTCTTTGGTAATTTATATGTTTGGTATTTAGGTCCTAAAACTCTCATAGACCAAATTCACATTACAAAAAGAGTACAATTTTAATTTACCAATATAAAATTATTATCAAAATCTTTCCCCTAGTTTTGTTGACTAAAAGCTGATCATGCTCACAATCTGACTTACAGTCGATTGTATCTCTATCAAAATTTTCAACTATGTTCAGTCTCTATTGAATGTAGTATGACAATAACCATATAAAAAATATTATGATGTTGCATATGTATTAAATAGTGTCAGGTGGTATAAATCCCTAGCTCAATTATGGGTCTTGATTATTTTTTCTTTAATTTAGAAAAAATTAACAAAGTAATAAACCTCTTTGTTTTCTCAATAGAATGTGCATGAATGATATAATTTCTAAGTAGAGCATCATTTTCTCTAATCATTCCCTCATTATCCCTAATCACTCCCTCATTGACCCTCACCGTCCCTCATCATCCCTAATCACTCCATAATCCCTCATCATCCATAATTACCCCATCCTTATCTCTAATAATACCTAATAACTCTCTCCTCATCCCTCATTATCCTTAACCATTATATCATTAAACCTCACCATCCCTCATCATCCCTAATCACACCCTCATCATCCCTAATCACTCCCTCATTGACCCTCACCTTAACTCATCATCCCTAATCACTCATTCATTGTCCCTCATCATCCTTAATATCTTCCCCTCATCCCTCACATTCCCTAATCACTCCCTCTTCATCCTCATTGACACTTACCATCCCTCATCATCCCTAATCACTCCCTCATTCATCCTAACTTTCCATCATAATCTATAATGGCTCCCTCACTATCCCTCATAGTCCCTACTCACTCCCTCCTCTCATCTCATCATAACCTATCATTCCCTCCAATGCATTAATGGTGGGTGTAGTGGTTTTCCTCTTGTGCCTGATTAACTTAAGTTCCAATTACAAATTTTACTCACTCAAATAAGTCCTAAGGAAACTCTTCTTTAATTCATCTTATTTAACTCAAAGAAAGAACTTAGAGATGTCATCTGATTGTATACGGTGCAATATATTTCTACTTGTGTTGGATCAAGTTGGGTATAAATCAAGTTGGGTTGGGAAACACACTCTACCAAATTGGTGATCATCTATCTATCCATCTAGAAATCTAGTCTACTATGGACATACTCTCAATCACATATAGAGAAAATGAGAAGTCAACTATGGGGTTGGGATTAAAATTCTCAGCTAGTTTATAGTCTTCAATATCTATATAGATATAAATTTGGATTTTAAAATCTAGGATTGGAATTCTTAGATGCCCAAATCTCAATAAATATATGTAAGTAATATAATTTCATCACACCCTTTGCTCATTTTCCTACCTATCTATTCTAGCCTTGGGCTATGGATACACTTCTCTCCATGATCCAGGCATGAATAACCATATAGATATTTAAATCCTACCAAGAAATTATATGATATCTCTGAGTTCCTTATTAATGTGAAAGAGGATGAGTGGAAGAAAAGTTTATTTGGGCCTTATTTTAGTGAGTAAAAATTGGAATTGTTATATAATCTAATTGAGAACAAGCATGAAAATACTACACCCACCATCAAGGTATTGGAGGGAGTGATTAAGGATGAGAAGCAAATGTAGGAGAATCTGTGGTCTTGAGAAATCTTACATCAAAAAAAAAGTTCATTCTTCTTTTTGTTATTTTATTCTTTATCTCAATTTTGGTGTGCTTCATTGGGGGAGGTTGATTTCTTGATTTCCATGGTGGATATTCTCTTTGTGGCTTGTTCTTGTTTGTATTTTCAACTTTGGATTTCGAAATTAATTCATGTATAGTTTTTTTTGGGAGTTTTGGTTGAAAATCCACCTTTTATGTTGGGTGGTTTTCTCTTTAGTGAGACATTGTGACTTGTGCCTTTTTTATTTGGATTGCATTAACTGATTCAGTCTTGGTGAAACATTTTATTCACTTCCTATGTTATTTGAGTCTTGTTTACCAAATGGTAACTTCAAATTTTCTTTATAGACTTGTGTATTTTGCATAATCCATAATGCTATTCAATAAAGTAAAACTCAAATGGGTCTACAGATGCCTTTTATGTTACTTGATAGTGGTAATCAAAGTGGTAAATCCTGCATAAGTCTTATAAGCTCCTTATTTTATCTCTTTTAGTGATTGGATTTGTTCATTTGATGGAGTCTCTAGATGACTCAAGTACCAAGTGATTGTGCTATTCGAGATTGAACACCCACATACGTTTGTGTTTGAAGATAAGTCTTCAAGAAATGATTGATCAAAGCTTATTTCCATAATAATCCTTGAATGTGATAAGTTATTTTAGATAGTGGTATGTAGTAAGGTAATCCATGAGTGGGTCATGAGGAATCAACATCATATTTGACTATGTTGTTTGAAGTTTATAAGACTATAAACATCTTATATAGATACAAGTGGGTAAATTGATTATGTAAATCTTGATGGAGTCATGAGAAAGGAAAATGTTTTGATGTAGTACTATGCATTATCTAAAATCAAATAGGTCTCATGCTTATTCAAATTAGCTCATAACACCCAGATAAAACCCAATAGGTCTACATTGTGTATAATACTTAAAATCCCAATTTTGTCTTCTAGTGAAAAACATATGCATTGTATTTTATTATGCTCTATGTAAAATTGGATTTGAACCACCCGTAAGTGAGCAATAGGTTTGGTCTTTCCTTTGTGTCATGTGGTTTTGGAAAATGCATGTGATGATATTAAAGCATTTGGAGAAGATAAAGGGATGGGAGGATAATTTAATTAGATGTTCATTCTCATCCTTGTAATCAAATAGACATTTCATTGGAGGGGTCAACTAGAAAAATAGAGGAGAAAACTAGAATTGCATGATATTTTGATTGTATCAATCTAAGAGGTCAGTTAGACTATAATTACAAAGGTAGATGTTGGTGTATGACATGTATGTGTTTATCTATTATTTTCCTCTATGTTGTGGATGTAATAATCCCAATAGTGGCATTTAATAAATCTAAATTATATTGTATCAATGCAAGTATTTGGATCTCTATTATGTGAACCTCAATTATTTGACAAAATACCCATGTTTATATTTTTGTTATTGAACCCATGCAACATGGGAGTTAATGATAGACCTTAAAAGGCCTCCCCCTCCTCATGTGTGAACTAGGAGGGATGAGGAGAGAGTGAGTAGGGATGATGATGGAGTCATTAAGGATGATGAGGGATAATGAGGGTCAATGAGGGAATGAATAGGTATAATAAGGGGATGATTAAGATTGATGATGGATGGTGAGGGTCAATGAGGGAGTTATTAGGGATGATGAGGGAGTGATTAGAGATGATTAGGGATGGTGAGGGTTAATGAGGGAGTGATTAAGAATGATGAGGGATGAGGATGGAGTGATTAGGGATGAGGAGGGATTATGAAGTAGTGATTAAGGATGATGAGGGATGGTGAGAGTCAATGAGAGAGTGATTATGGATGATGAGGGAGTGATTAGAGATGATTAAGGATGGTGAGGGTCAATGAGGGAGTGATTAGGGATAATGAGGAATGAAGAGAGAGTGATGAGGGGTGATGAAGGATGATGAGGGATGAGAAAAAAGGGATTAGGGATGAGGGAGGGATGATGGGAAAGTGAAATTAACATAAAGTGGTTATTTGATGTGCATAGGTCATTAATGTGACCTATGATACCATAATCACACTAATTTTTCATTAATTCAAAGTGAGTGGTTTGAAAACTTCTATTTTGACAAACCTAAAACTCATAGAAATGCTAAAAGGCAATCTAAAAGGTACAAAAACCTAAAAAATGACATCAATTATAAAAGTTATGCCCTAAAATCCCTAAGTTTAATACTTAGACCTTGGAAATGCCTAAGTACTAACCAAATTGGATTTTTAAAAATTATCTCCTACATCATAAAATATGCAGCTATGAGACCAACTCTCTCAGATGTAGACTGACCCTAATTTCTTATATTTACTAAAATAAATTTAAAGTATGAGGAATATAAAAGTAAAAATATAAATTTAAACTTATATGTGGTCATTGTAAGATGAAATTTTTTAGCATTTGAATTTGATTATGCAATTTAACCAAAACTACTCAAAATATCAATCTACCATTAAAATCTAGAGCCATTAGGATAAAAAACCAATAGACAAATAAAAATTGAAAAATCAGCATTTCAATCCTAAAGCTAAATGATCTAGATCAAGATCAAAATAAGAAAAAAGACTAATTGATTATGGATTGAATTTGTAGACTTAGAATTTTAGCATGATATTGACTTGATTCAAGACTCGAACTACATGGATTAGTTGATAGCTTGATGAAAGGATTAATGGATTAGATTAGTATGGATTTACTAGTTGGATTGGCAATGGAGGAGTGGATGATATAAATATAAGAAAAGGAGGGAATAAATGGGAATTAAAAATTCCCAAGAAGCGTCTATATTTAGAGGTTTCTAGAGAGGAAGGAGGAAATAGGGGAGGATTCTAGAATTAGAGAATTATAGAATCCATTATAGGACTTAATCAAGATTATTGGATGATAATTCAAGTTGTTAGATGAGTGATTAAGGAGCAGGGGTGTAGGAAAGGCAACTCACATGCTAGGGTAGGTGTGAGGGAATTAAAAATTCCTAAATATTAGACCAGACAGGATTTATTATTGGATAATGGGGATTGGTGGATTAATTGATTTGTGGGAAGATACCAAGGTTAGTGCATGATGTGAATAATGAAAATAAGTGTTATAAAAATGACTAGGAAGATTAGTAAGATAAATTTGATGGGATTAGTGTGGAAACTAGTAAGCTAGGGAAGGCCAATAAATTTAGATGCATATAGTCATAATACATATGCATTATGTGGTCATAATGTATATGTGTTATGTGGTCATAATGCATACACATTATGGATCATAAATCCCAAGCCTAAATTTAAATAATGCATACACGTTATAGCCATAACATGTACACATTATGGTCATAACACATACACATTACAGAAAATGTCCTCATAATTATCCCCTAACTCCGTGCACTTACCCTATAATACAATCAAGATTTTTAAGAATCCAATATTCAATGCAATGACTAAACACATGGATATCAAGTGAAGAGGAAAATTTTAGAACCAATCTTTTACTTGACTATGGATCAAATAATTGACATTTTCACAAAACCCTTTAATAGAGTGAAATTTGAAATTTTTAGAAAGCAACTTAGTGTATCCCAGAAAAGCTAACTTTAGATCACATGGGTGTTTGTTATGAATTGCTTTAAATTCTTATTTTTTGTTAATTTAAAAATTAAATAAATGTAAAGAGGCATGCATTGTATTACATGAAGGCACCCCATTAAATAAAATATGTGTAGTTAGTATTTTTTAGTGCTTCAGAAGTATTTTTATAAGTTAGAAGGGAAAGTTATGTAGGTGGTTGTATGAAGTATTGTGTATTAATGATACAATAAATTTATAAATAATATTGTCATTTTGTGTTGAGATTAATGATATATTTGCACCCTCTTTATAATTTTTACTTACATTAGTAATAAAATGTATGTTGCCCATCTTAGTGGGAACAAAATTTAACGTATGTGAATATTGATTAGGATGATGGTAGAGTGTGTTTTGAAATACACCTAGACAAAAATTATGAGAAATATTATAAAGGGAAGAGGTTGGATTCTAGTCCCATGTAAATTTAGAAAAATGAATACCCCTCAATCCTTAATATCAAGCCAAAGAAAAATGATTTTTCATGCACCTGATATCAATGAATGTAAAAAGACTCTAAAGAAACCAAGATGTTTATATTTTAATTAAAAAATACAAATAATTTCATATTCGATCAATTTGTCCAAAACTATAATATTGTCATTATTATAACAAACTAAATATGTAACATAGATCTAGTAATTAACCATAGTTAAAAATTGGAATATTTTTTCTTGTAGCTTAAAAATATAAGCCTAAAAATATAATGACTAAATAAACTAAAAATTATAATATATATATATATATATATATATATATATATATATATATATATATATATATATATATATATATAATCCTAATAAAATAACACCCCCTAGATAAATAAATTTGGTATTAGACACTTGTAAATGCCAGTTTTGACTTTTCCTTGAAATACATGACTTGTGTGTGCACTTTTGACTCTTTTTCACAATATCTCTTAGCCATTCAACTATCTATAGACTTGGCCTTCCTAATTTTTTTGTTCATGTATATGATCTCCTTATCATGTATCTAAATGAGGTATCACCCTAAATAAATTATCTTGATATTCTATATCATTAATTCTTCCATATTGGATAGTGATGAGAATAGTTAGACACTACCAATTATCGACAGTGTCCACCTTCGTTGACATTGTCTCAAGGTCTAAAAATTAATATTTTTAAAATTCAAACCCTTACCTTGGGTCTACCCACATGTTTCACATGTTGATTTCAAAAGGAAATTACCTAAAGATTCATCTATATATACAAGATAAGCCTAAGGCTATTTCTATCTAGCACCTATTCTAGAGCTCACTTGAAAAAATAATTGCACATTGAGGAATACATCTACACCTCCTTAAGGAACTATCCTAAAGCATCCAAATATGAAATACCCTAAAATAAAAAATCCATAAGCCAAGTCTAAACACTTAAATCAAGGTCAAAGTTGCATATTTTCAAGTGTCAAAATGTCAAAATCTAAACATGTTGCATAAGTTATAATAAATCACTATTGAGCACACATACACGTAGGTGGGAGAAACATGTGTGATTTGAGATATTTTTTAGTAATTAAATGTAGGAAATGCTTAACCACTTAGTGAGGTGTTGTTGGGGATTTCTAACCCATATCTCTAACTCCATTTTATAGGTCAAACAAGTTTCAAAAGTGGAGCTACATTTTTAAGGTGAGGTGAGACAAATTGGAATATGTGCATAGGATCAAATATTTAAACTTAGACATAAAACATATTGTTAGGTAGGCACAATGATATGAGGTGAAATAAATAAATAAAACATAGAAGATAATTTTAGTTGACAATAGACATATCCAACCATTGTAGGCATTTGAGCATTACTAGTAGCATCCTAGGAGATTTTGATAGTCAGTCTCTTGAGTCGAGTAACCACAAATCCATTTCAAGTTTTATTGAGTGACTATCTACATATATTGATCATGATATGATAGTGAAAAATTTAAGTACCATATCCTCTTTCCATTTTTATAAATAATATATGTAATGAATCAACTTATTTTTACATTGAGATCTATATAGTTTATGTTATATCTTAGGCAATCTAAATATTTAGTAGTTTGGCTTGTTTAGATCACTAAATACAAAATAATTAAAAACATTTTGGTAAACCCAACCATTATTTTGAGCACAACAAACCTTAGTTTTCCCTTAAAATTTCATCCTTCTTTCTTAGGATTTCATATTTCTACATTTAGGGTTTTATTTTTAGATCTACTTTCCAAATTTCCATTGTCCCATGTGTGTAAATCTATTTTTTTCTCTTTTAACCTAAGGTTTCATGCTTATTCTAATATTAGGAATTCCTATATTAGGTTTGTGGCTTATTTTATTGATATTTTATTCAAGACAACTCTTTCTCTAAAATCATATATGGATTTTTTAGAAGTAGGGTTTTTATATTTTTAATAACTTTTGTCTAGCGAGTGAAGGACATATATTTTTGAAAAAAAATCTCAGTTTAGTTTATCAATTGATATTCTTTAAAAAATTATTCTTGTTTCTTAAAATTCCTCATGGTTATCTTGGGTGTGGTTGGTTGTTTATTGGTTACTTTTTCTCTTAGGGTTTCAATTTTTGATTTCTAGTCATTAAAATAATAGAGTCTATGTTCATCCTTATCCGAGGAGTAGGTCTTGTGGTTTTATTCCTCATCATCATAGGGTTTTATTTTTTTTCTATGGCCACACATCCCCAAAACCCTAATATGTATCATCATATGGATTCCTTATTATCTACTCATGTGGTGCCTTATAGTTATACGAATGAGTGGAAAATAATAAATTTAGATGATCTTTCTTGTTTACCTGATTATAGTGCTTATGTAGATAATGAACATGCTTGTGTAAGTGAATGAAATTATTGTGTTGATTATGATTATGATGATAAGGAAAATTGGTATGCTAGTGACATATACCTATACAACTATATTGAAGTTGAATAAGAACAAAGTAACATTCTAATTCAAGAAATCCATTCTCCTTCTCCTTTTTTACATTCCACTAACTATATATTATAACAAGAAGAAAGCAAAAATGACTTAACTAACACACTTATTCATGCTAAAAAGGTTATAATTAAGAAAGATTATATGATAAAATAATGGATAGATGGCATACATGTTGATTCTAATGATGTTATACCTTACAATGATGTTTCTAATTGTAATGACATTTCTAGTGAAACATTATGTGATGCTATTACTTTTTCAATAAAAATAAAATGTGATACGCTTCCTTCTCTATAAATGAAATATGATGATAGTTATACACTATGTAATGATGATTATATTAATATGGAATGCAATAGAGTTTATAAACAATGAAATGATAGGACTGTTTATATACCTATGTTCAAGATGGATGTTGAGATTAAACTAATGAAGAATCTTTACAAACCATCACCATTCCTACTAGTCATATTGTATCTATGATGTGTGTTATAAGTGAGGTTCAAAATCAAGTTACTATTTTGACTTTGAAATTTAAGTCACATATGGATAAATTAGATGGTAATATGTGAAAATGTATTTGTACCTCTAACTCTATTAGTTTTCAAAATTCAACACATTCAACTCATAAAAATGAATCTTAACCTAAGAAAGAGGTTATATATAAGTCAATTAATAGAGAGGAAGTTTCAAATAAGGACACTAATAAGAAAGAATTTCTAACGAAGATAATTCATACAATGGTAACTCACATAAGTCCTAATCCTTTAAATGTGTATTAACTAATCCTATTTGACAGCTTCAAGGATAAACTAAGTCCTATTTTACAAACACTCTTGATGAGAACTTGACTAGGTTACCTTTTAATCATCATAATTTTGTATATAACCTTACATGTGTTGGCACAAGGTCATTTTTTAACTATCAGAGTATCAATGGGAACATAGATAATAATTGTTTTGCATTACAAAATTAGATTGAAAGATCTAACAATACTCCCACAAGGTTGTATTCTCCATCTCCTTCTAGTTCACAACCTACAAAGATAAATGTATCCCAAGAAGTTAATAAAAATAAAGCAAAGTTCATTTGAGCTCTAATAGTAGGTGAATATAGAAAAATCCCGACGGAAAAAGCCTAAAAGCTAAAGCCTAGTGGAAAAAGCCCGAAAGCCAAAGCTTGGCAAAAAAATTGCCTTGAAGTGTGCCATTGGGCTATGAAGTCGTGCTACTAAAAAAGAAAGGCTCCAAAAAAAAATGAAAATGAACAACACAAAGCAGAAGCAAAGACTATACAAATATACATATGTATAGGTGAACTTATCTGATACTTCAGGAATTGAAGTGCTTCAGATGCTGCCCATTGTGAGGCAGAGAAAAGAGCGTGCCATCTTGATATTTCAATAAGAAGCTATTCTCACCATTGAGCTGATGGATAATAAATGGGCCTCTCCAAAGAGAATCAAACTTCCCATGCATATCATTTGGTTCTCTCCTTTTATCCCATAGCAAGACTTGGATCTCCAACCTAAAAATCACAGTTCTTTGCTTTCTGGTCAAAGAGCTTCTTCACCAAACTTTGGTGGGCAGAAATTCAATCCACCACTACAGTTCTCTACTCATCTAGCTTAGTCAGGCACATGATCCTTTTATCAAGGGTGCTTTCATATATTTGATCTTCAATTTCCTTAGCCAATTTCAATGTTGGCAATTCCAAGGTGATTGATATCTCAACATTGATACCATAAAGAAGTTGGAAAGGAGACATACCAATTGCTCTCTTTGGTGTAATTTTGTCTACCCATAGAGCATCAACCAATGCTTTATGCCATGTCTTTTGGTTGTCATCCACCAACTTCTTGATGATAGTCACCAGGTTCTTATTGCTTGATTTAGCTTGTCCATTCCCTTGTGGAAATTAATCAGAAGAGTGGGAGAGTGTAATCCCATAGTAGAAATAGAATTGAGTAATATCTTGGGAGGTGAAACAAGCTACATTATCAGTGACAATCTTGGTTGGGACCCCAAACCTGTAAATGATGTTCTCTTTGAGGAAATTGCACACTACTTCTGAAGTAACATGTTTGGTTGGAATAGCTTCCACCCACTTGGTGAAGTAGTATGTTGCTGTAAGGACATAATCATGTCCAACACTTGAAGATGGGTTTACAGCTCTAATAAAATCAATTCCCCATTGTTGGAATGGCTCCTCTATGACCACTAGCTTGAGAGGCAGGGCAATTAACTTGGGTCTCCCAACAAATTGCTGACACAATTGACATTTTCTTACCCACTTGTATGCATCTTGAAGGAGAGTTGGCCAATAATACCTGGCTCACAAAATTTTATGGGCAGTCACAGGAGCAAAAAAATGTCCTCCACAGGCCAGATTATGGAAGGATTTAAAAAGTTGGCTTTGCTGATCTTTGTCCATATAGTGAAGGAACACTCCATCAAGGCTCCTCTTATACATGCCATTGTCCCAAAGAACAAAATTGGCAGCTTTCAACTTGATAGTCCTCCTTTCTTTATAAGATAGGTGAGTAGGACACTCACCATAAGTAAGGAAATGAGCAATACCTAAATACCACTCATTCATGGTGGAGACAAAGAGGACTTTTGGCATGTCTCCTTCTTCTGATTCTTCATGCTCTATTCCTTCTGGCTTGTTATAAGCAATTAACTAGCATAAGCCTTTTCCCCATACCAAGTTTGTTGGATTGATGACTAGATCAAACTCCTAGATCTTTGCAATCCAATTGCTTATTTTCATCCCAAACTCCTGCTGAGTTAGTATGGATTTAAGCATGGTATCAAGAACCAAGGTAGTAGTGTGTGAATTCAAGATGTAGAAGCAGAAATGCTTTACTGCCTTCACCACTGCATAAGCATGCTTCTCCATGTTTGAGTACTTCAGCTCATGAAATTTGAGTGGATAGCTCATGAAAGAAATAGGAGATTCCACACCTCCTTGGCTCTGTTAAACCATAATTGCTAAAAAATCTTGAAAGCCAAAGCCCAGTGAAAAAAGACAAAGTGAAGGAATTCCTTCAGACTTTTTGTCTGAAGGAAAAGTCTGCCAAAATAGGAAAAACCCACCACGAAAATAGAAGCCTGAAGGCTGCCTAAAATATCTCAAAGGGTAGGTACCCTTGCGAGGGGAACTTGACATCAGAGAAAGGACCCTTTCCAAATACCCGAAGGGATACCTTCCCTTCGGGGTGTTGCAAAGGCTAAAAAAAGACGTAGAAAAGAGCCCCAAAGACTTAGACAAAAAGGGCTTCAAAGAATGAACCAATTGAACCATTAAAATATTGAACCTTGAACCAAAAAGGTTCAAGGGTTCAATGAGTTCATAGGTTCGAAGGTTCAACTAGTGCGATGAAGACAACCTCAAGCAAAGAGAGAAGTAGCAAACAGATGGTTCAACATGGTTCAAGCAGCTAGCGATCATTGACAGCCTTGTGGACGTCAAATTTAAAGTAAGGGAATATCTATTGAAATTCAAATAGAGCATGGAATTTAAAGGAAGAACCAAGTGACTGGCTAAAAAGAGAGCTTGAAGGCTCAAATTGCTATAGGGGAGAGGGGAGCAAGACCAAATGATCAAAAATATCCATGCAGTAGTTATTTCGGTAGCTGGAATAGTCTGTGAAGTAGATTTTTAAGCACTTAAACATTGAAGGTGCAGCCTGTTGGTCTCCCTTGGAGTAAAGATGAAATAGATAGCTATTCAAGATGTTAGAGGGGATAGACCAGATGATCCAGACTTAAGAAGAGACATATTAGATAAATGGACATGCCATAGTTTAGGCAATGATTTATTCTAAGCATGGTCCCTCCAGATAGAATTGAAGGCACATTGAAGGTGTTGACTATAGCATGGGCCGTCCCATGGGAAAGAGTGCCAAGCCTTGCTTGGTGGCTACACATTGTAATTTCTCTCATTATGCGAGAGAGAATTTTTTGATTTTTATAGAATGTATTGACATTGATTACAAAGTACAACACAATACACACATAATTGAACTTCTTAAGGAGTTGGGATACAATGAGTCTGAGTTAGAACATATGAGTACTTATGAGGATGAAATAGGGTATATTAATATTCTAGTTTATCTTGGGCCTAAGATAGTGGAGACATTATTTTATGTGAAGCATACTATTATAAAATTTAGCTTTGCATTGGCACTATCATGGTTCAAGAAAATAGAAGTAATAATGGATATGCTTAACATGATTATTAGATTCAATTTCCAAGGTGGCTTGCTTACATATTATAGATATGGAAATTTGAACAAAAGACTCTTGTTAAGAAGAAAATTACATATTTAAAAATACAAGTATGGATACCAAATCAAAGTAAACAAAATACAAATTAGGAAACTAAATAAGTAAAGATTAATTCACAAACATAGCAAGAACACAAAGAATCTCAAGTTGCTAACTTTCTTCAATGGAAAATATGTGTAAATTAAACACATATAGATAATAAAAATACTTGTGTTACTAAGAGATTAAGGTCAAATGTACATACATAAGATCTAATTACTTATGAGTTATATCATATCACTCCACACAAGCCATTGTATTAAAAATATCCATTTAGCATGTAATTTTCCAAAGCAATTTTCTAGAGAAATTCATGTCATTTGACACTACCAATTTTAAGGGCATAATATGTGCATGCCAATTAATAAAGAGAAAATGATGTTCAATAATAAAATTATAAAATATTATGTAGCTGGTTATGCATATACTACTATAAATGCATAAGGTGATTGTAATCATGTGTCTAAAGTAATGGACAGCTATGGCAATACACTTGGTGATTATGACACATGATACATGCCATACCTATGACTCTGACATTAATGAGATCATTGGTTAGTCATATCATAATATATTGTATATATCTTCTTGATGACTAATTTATTTCTCATCTTCTATATTATTTCATCTTCACATGCATGTGTATATATGTTGTTGCATTGATAATTCTTCTTGCCCTTTATTTTGTTGTGGATGTTATGTTTTCACTTGGCCCTTGTCTATTGATTTTTATCCTAATTTGAACATTTGTGACATCTATCCTACAATGATGTATCCTTAACAATAAGCTCATCCCAAAGCACATTCTTTGTGACATACTACTTGTTCATCTCATCGCTACATGTGGACTATCTATATTAGCTATTGTTATAAAATACATTGAACATACATGATCACACACATTTATACCTACATATTATGACACGAACATATACCTTGATTCTTTGCCATTGGGGGCATGTGTCCTCCTATTTCTAATACTCTTTTGAGATATGATTTTTAAATTCACATACATTGTGGGGGCATGTTGTTTGCCTTCACTTCCTTGAGAGTAAATTGATACTACAATTGGTTCACATAATTCTTTGACACATGCCACATATTGTTTGATTCCATTCCATTTTTATATTTTTAGAGCCTTTTCATTTGGTTTTGCTTGAATAGATACATATGTACTAAAATTAAAAAATACAAAAAAATTAAAATATTCAAAAAAAAGAATCATGACCTATACATGGCATGCTTTGATAGTTACATGATTGATTTCTATTTTTTTTTGATAATTTAATTTTTTTATTGATATCAATAATTACCAAAATAAAATATTAAAAATAAACTAAGAAGCTAGCCTTTTTAAAAAGTTAGCTTTCTAATCTCACACCTCGAAAAACTAACCCATGCATGTTTGCTAAAAATACCATGTATAATTTTAGCATGTTCAAGGAATTTTCATGAAAGATTACCAACTAAAAAAAATTTATAAAATGAGATTTCATGAATTATTCATGCACTTGATAATTGATGATAGTTTCTTAAAATACTAAGCCTTCTTTCCAATTAGCACACTTGCTAAATTGATTAGTTCTTCTTGAACTCTTCAAAAATAATATTTTTCAACCCAAAAAAATCATGTCTTACATGATATCTCCCGTTATTTTGGTCATGAATATTTCATTTGAGTTCATACAGAAATTTTCCATCCAATTCATAGCCCTATTACCTTCTCTATATGCATGCTTAATTTTTTTTTTTTTTTTAGCTGGTTTAGGAGGTTCTTACCTTATCGAATGAGACTATGAATCTACTAGTTCCTTGTTTTATTCTCTTGAATCACTCTGACCAAGATAAGGGAGTTTCCCTCAATAATTAATTAATTAATCATATTTTTGATAGCCAATTTTAATCCCAAAATTATCCCTTTTGCCTCTGCTATATTACTAGTGTTGATACCCATGTAAAGACACTTGAAAGCTTCTGCTTCCACTTTATTATTTCTTATGATTGATTTGGATCCTGATTCTCCTTGATTTGATTTATAAGATCCAACAAAATTTAACTTATACCAAACATTTGGTGGAAACTCCCAAGTAGAACTAATTTGATTTGCTATCTTAATCCTTTTATTTGATGGTTTCATCTTATCATAATGTCTTCTTAGGGGGGCCAATTACAAAGAACATTTAACTCACTTGGATTAACATCTTTATTCTTCTACCTTTCTAAAATACAAATATAATTAGTTATAGTCCTTTTGATTTCTCTCCAGATTTGCTTTAAAGTTCTATGAAGTTGGTGCTCATCAAAATTTCTTGCATTTATCTCTAACCACACTTTCTAGATGATAATACTAGGAGCCATATTCCAATATTATTTAAGGAGGTTAAAATTAGTACCATACTCCCATGCTTGATGCTACATTTAGAGGGGCTTCCTTAACATCCAACTAATGTTGAAAGAATTTATGATTCATACCTTATCTTAGATGCATAATCATAGTTTAAGAGCAAGGGATTCACCTCTCTTGTGTTATTAAAACACATAACACATCTTGTGGGACATAAGTATCATTTATTATTAAGATGCTTACCTATTAAAATATTCCATGAATAGATAACCATAGAAAAACTTTGGCTTTCAGCCATGACTTAGATGCCCATATCTTCTCCCAACGATACTCCTTAGTGTCATCATTAGAGTTGGATTTTTTTTTATATCCATCTCTGATTGTGTAAAGAACTAAACCTTTAAATTTCCAAAGAATAATATCATTATTATGATTCCAAAAAACACAAAATCCTTAAAGGAGATTATTTATTTCCATGTGAGACTCATTTTGGGAGCCATCCTAATTCTAGAATATATTCCAACTTCTAGTAATATATCCTTGTGATATATTCTCCTCCCAATAGTCCTTGACCTTGTGTCCCCACAAATCTTTGATTTCCTTGCTAATTCTTATATATTCCTCCTTAATTTGAAGTGATTTTTTGTAAATCCATCAATCTTCCCAAAAGTGTATATTTTTTCACTTTCTCAAACATCTTTTTTAAGTAAGAAATCCCTTGCCTCCCTGATGTTGTTCCAAATATTTGATCCCTAAGGAAAGTATTTTGTAGTGAATATAATTTAAGGATTTACACAATAAATATACTTATCCCTTATAATATTTTTCCAAAAGAGGTACTTATGTCAAGTCTCCAAATTATTTTAGCAATAAGTGCTATATTGAAAATTTTGATATTTCTTATGTCTACACCTCTTAGACAAGTTGGATTGCAAACCATCTTCCAAGCCATGAGGGGAAATTTGAAATTGTCACAACTTCCTTACTAGAAAAATTGTCTAAGAGTTTTATTAATTTATTTGTTGATTCATGCAGGTGCAAGCACTAGAGAAATCCAAAATATAGTTGTGGCTTAAAGGATAACTTTGATAAGAGTTAGTCTACTTGATAAGGACAAGAGCTTACCTTTCCAACTGTTGAGCTTACTTATAATTTTATTAATTTAAGTTATTCCACATGTGTTGTTTCCCTATTCATTTAAAAATAGTAAACCCAAGATAAGTATTTGAGAGAGTGGATTTCTCCATACCCAAGATTCTATAGATAAAATTCTAGTTCCTAGAGTTAACATTAAGGAAGATCACCTTTAATTTAATTTTATTGATTAATTGTCTTGAGGCTTTCTCATAACTTGCTAAAATATCTCTAATATCCTAGATTTCTAAAAAATAAGGGGAGCCAAATATCATGGTGTCATCTCTAATATCCTAGATTTCTTATTGCTGATGAGTGTGGGCCATTCCTAATGAGGTAGCTTGGATACCTTTAATTTTGGAAAAATATTCCAAAGCTTTGAAACTTCTTCCAGGAGCCTCTACCATAAGAATAAAAAGGTAAGGTGAGATGGGTAACCTTGTTGTAAATCTTTGGAGGAATAAAATAATCCCTTAGGAGAACCAATGATAAACATAGATAAAGTAAGGTATCATAACAAATTTTGATCCAGGTTCTCCATTTATAACTAAAACCAAACATTTATAGTATACCATCAAGAAATTACTAGTTGACTTTATCATATGCTTTAGATATATCCAAATTGAAAAACATTCCTGTCATTTTTAAAGTACTTAGGGAATGTATGATCTCATAGGATAGGATGATACCATCTAAAATTTGTCTTATATTTACAAACCCACCTTGCTCCTCTAAGATTAGTGATGGAAGAATTATCTTAAACCTATTAGTAATAACTTTAGAGATAATTTTGTATAAGTTATTATAGAGAGAGATATGCTTAAAATCCTCTTTGGATTTTGAATCTTATTTCTTATGGATAAGGGCCAAAAAAGTAACATTAAGAGTTTTTAACATAGCCTTAAACTTTTAGGATCTTGAATGACCTATCTAATATCTTCACTAAGGAACTCTTAGAAATGCTTAAAAAATAGATCTAGGAAGCCATCTAGTCCCAAAGATATATTCCCTATCATGTTAAAAAAGGCTACTTTAACTTCTTCTAAGGAAATATCTACCATCAATAAATCATTATCTTGATTGGTGACCATTGAGGGATATGATTAAGGAAGGTTTATTATTCTTATCTATTTGAACTATGATCTTCATTGAATATGCATTTATAAAAGTCTACCAGAACCTATTTGACTTCCTATGGATCCTCCATTGTCAAACCTTCTCTTGTGTCTAGTTTCCTTATAAATTTGCATTACTTCCTCATTTTGCAAGTCTGGTGGAAGAATTTAGTATTCTTATCCCATTCTTTGAGCCATTTAATCCTCAACTTATACCTCCAATATATTTCCTCCTTCTTGAGGATATATTATAGCTTAGAGGCAACTTCCTCTTCTTCCTTTAGAAGACTTTATTTATTTTTTCCTTCCATATTTAGTTGTTGGATACTTTCACTTCTAGCTTCTAGATTATTTTTTTCTTAAAATATGTTATTAAAAGATTCCTTATTCTAGGATCTTAAAACTTCTTTGAGACTCTTCAATTTTGAGATTATTGAAACATTTTCATACCATACCTTCTAGTAGGAGTAGTCCAGTGCTTGATAACCATGTCCTCAAACTCTAGGTGTTCCATGCACTTTTTTTCAAATTTGAAAGGGGATTTCCTAGGTTGGGTATCATCTTCTATCCATAAAGTTATAATCCAATTATATGATTTGATAAAATTTAGGACTTTTGAGTATATAAGGTAATTGTAGGCCAACCAGTTCTTCAAAAGAAGGAATTTGTCTAACCTTTCCACAATAATATCCTTACATTTACTCCTATTACTCCACGTAAACCAACTTTTAGAGGGTTTTACATCCAAGAGATCTGTATCATCTATAAATCTATAGAAAATAAAATTACTAATATTCTCTGATAATACTCCTTGTTTTTTTGAAATGTCCAACCTAACATTAAAGTCCCCTCTAACTATCCATGTAGATTTCCTATCATTTCTCATTTTCAATCATATATTCTTTCAAACTTCTTTTTCTCCCTATTTTTATGAGCCATAAGTATTGATCAGATTAAATTTGAGAAGGGAATTAAGGATAACCACTTTGCATTAGAGATATTAGCTCTCTATCATGAGATAGACAGCTTGAATATGCATGGATTCTAAAGAATAATTAATCCTCTTATTGTTCATACTACATTGATTCTAAACAACCCCTTATTAAACTACTATAAAGACCTTGAATTTGAGATAAAGGAATCTCAATATTGGTTTCCTAAAACATGGGGATATCTAGGTTACTATAAGTAATAAAATTATTCATTTCTTTAAGACATTAAGTCCCCTTATATTCTAGGAGACAATCTTCATTGAGTAGTTTTGCTTCTCTTGGTGCTCACCAAGAGAATATTTACCTATTTTTGTCTACCTACTACTACCTTTTCCATAGTTACCTTGTGTCTTTTTTTGGAGTCTCCCTCTTTGTTTGGAACCAACATTTCCTTTTGGACTCTAATTGGGAATTTCAAAGATTCCTATCATATTCTCTTCTGTGTCATAATTTGGGTCTTCTTCTTCCCCTTTATTAGCCCACCATTCTCCTTTTCTATTGTGCTCTATGTTGTTATTATTTTTGTTTTGGCATTCCTTACTTCATCTTTATCCTAATGTTTTGGGATTTCATTGATAGGGTCATGAAGGAGATTTTCTAGGTCTTCTTTGAACCCATAATCTTCCATTACATATTTTTCCATGACATTCTTTTCTCTTTGATATTATGTTTCTAGAATAATTTTTGTTTCCCCTAAAATAATTTTGGCTAGTTTGGGTCCTTCTTGGATTTTTCCAAGGCTTCCTTGGGTTTTAATAATGGTCTTATTTCTAGCTATATCAATTTTTTTGGTTTTTTGAAACCATCAACATCTTTTTTAGAATTTTTTGATGTATTCTATTGATCTTCTACTTTTTACACCATGAGACAATCCCTAATGAGGTGCCTGCATTCATTATAGTATATACATCTAAAGGGGATGTTTTCATAATCTAAATCTTGGGTCTATTCCATTTATCATACTTTGAGGATTATTTTTTTGGCAGAGGCTTAGATAAATCTAATTCAACACAAATTTTGGTATAACTAGAGAGGCATTTTCTGTGACATGGCTTTGATGTTTCCACATATTTACCTAAAATATTAGATATAGTTTTGAAGACATACCTTGACCATAATTATTGTGGTAGGGCATACATGTGGATCCAGACCAATGTTGTTATTGGTAACTCCTCTGTTGGCTTGAATGCAATATGTCAATATTTCATGAAAAGCCCCACATTATTGTAAAAATACAGATCTCTACCAAAGACTCTATCAAAATTTGAATGATTTTCAAATACCCCTATGAAATATCCTCTTGTACATGTTCTCAGTTCAAACTCTCCATTTATTTTCCAAACTTTTCTTGTCCATGCATACAATTCTTCCAAAGAGAGTTGCACTACTAATAATTTGCATATTAGGTTCTTTCCATGCAAGCTTATTTTTTTTTACTTTCTCTTGAATCAAGCATGGATACCAAATTATCCTTAGAGACTTGCATGCATGACCTTTTGGAATTGAATTATTTTTCTAAATATTTTTCTTCCCTGCTATGACCATTATTACATTGATTTATTTTTTTGATGCCATTTTGATCATACCAATAAACATTTTCTTGAACAAGGGTTTCTTGGGGAGATGGATCCCCTCTCTGGTTATTCATTGATGAATATAACACTTGATATTTATTTTTTAGAAGATCTGAATAGATGAAGGATGAAATTTAAAAACATGAGAGAAAATTTCATCAAACCTTAGTGGATCTCTTTTCCATCACTTCTTCCCCCAAAACATGGCTCATTTGTTTTTGTCTTATTAATATTCTAGTCATGTATACATGATTGATTTATGTTATTTATAATATACACAATAGATTAAATATGCATTATCTATGCACATGCTTTTCATGGTATACATGAATAAGATGTAGGACATACATGGACATTGAAATGCATGATATTCCTACACCTAGAGGCTACCTTTTACATTGGGAACATGCCTACATGGGGGGAATTTTGGTGCAATTGACAAGTTTTATCTTTCTATGACCATTAAATCAATCATATTGGGTTATTTAGACTATTTATACATGATTTGATCTTATGTGTACTATTGAGAGTGCTATATGTTAGGGATCATGTACTTTTCTATGTGCGATGATGACATGGATTGATTTTTTAAAATACTCTTGCTTGTTTTATGCATGTTTGATGTTGATGATTATTACATAGTGTGATTTTTGATTGTGTGATGATTATTGTGCATGACATTATGTGACCATGGTGTTTGTCATGAATTATTATTGATTATTATTACATTGTGTGACTATTGATGTATGTGACATTGAAAGTGTTATATTTCATGTTTCTATGAGTGCATTTATTCTTTATTTTCATAACATGTGTCAATTATGTCAAGGATACTCTACTTGGTATCATGGACATGTTGTTTATGTTAGGATATAGTTGATTCATATCTTGAGTGCTTGTGTACATCATGATCATGACATTTTATATATATGCGTGTGCATTTATACATGACTGATAAACTTGTGTTTTTGTGATGTATATCACACGCTCTTCTTCTTTTATGTGATGCCATGATTCATATCATGCATCTTATATGTGGATTATTACTAAGTGATCTATCTACATTGATCATTATTATGATGACTATTACTGTGTGCCTAATTTCTTTATCCACTTGACATGACACTTGTATCCCTTAGGATACATGTTTCATATGTGCATGAATGATCTAATATTTCTATGATGACATAATCTAATCATGTTATCACACATGACTTTGTATATAACATGATGCATATAAATATTTTCTTTTGAGATGAGTGATTCACATGCTATATCTATCACCTCAAAATGGGGCATATTAGTGGGATTGACATAAAGGTTTAGGACTTAAAAAAAAAAAAAATCATATTTTGGGTCAAATGACATGATTTATATGTGATAAATTATGCTTTAGATTGCAAAAATTATGATTATGATTGATATAAATTGACAAATTTACACATGTGAGGAATATGTGGGGAATTTTATAGGAAAATGATGAACATATAATAGTTTATATGATATGACGAGACATATTACATGGGTAAAATTAAGAAGATTATCAAATTTATCATATTGGGACAAAGTGACATATATATTTATGACATTATATATCACATGTGGGGTATAAATGGACTAGATTATGGGACATGGATATTATTCACACATGCGCTTTTCTATTTCTATGGTGGTAACAAAGATAACTACATAAGCACATTAAATTGATAATACATATGCAAAAGTTGATTCAAAGTTTTTAGATCCACATAGAAGCATATTTTGGGGATTAATCTTGGCATATGAACCAGGTATATGTTCCACAAAAATAGTTATGATGATATTTTAAGCAGTGTAGTTAATGTTATACAATGCTAAAATAATATAACTTCTTAGTATCTAATGAGGGTTGAGGAATATTATTCTCAACCCATGAACTTAACAAGTGGAATTTCCTTAGGGCATATGCACTCCATTCTATAATGAATTCAAAGAGCATCTTAGTTTGCATACCCACAAGTGTATTCATTCATTTATTTATCAAATTCAAACATTTCAATGATATAGATTGTTTCAAATTTTATATCATGAGTGACATTGATTTCTAAATGTTTTGTTTCAATTTTTTCATGGAGCAAGCTATATATTCAAGGCATACTTGAAGACATAAAATATAGTTATACCTCGGTACCAAATTTATTTATCCTTTTAATGTAGCATGCTCAATACTAGAATAAAAGGGGTGTTATTTATAGACACATAAATTTGGTATTATAAACTTGAAAATGTTAGTTTTGACTTATCCTTGACACACATGAATTGTGTGTGGATGTTTGACTCTTGTTTAAATTCTCTCTTGGCCATTCATTTATCTATGGGCATTTCCATCTTGATTTTTTGTAATTCATATACAAGATACCCTTAGTTTATGTTTAAATAATCTATTATCTTAAATAGACTATTATCATATTCCATATCACTCCTTTATCCATCCCAAAAAATGTAAGAAACTCATATGTTTTCAGTTATCAATAATTTATACCTTTGTTGATAGTGTCCCAAGTTATCCAAATGACTATTTTTCAAATTAAAAATCTTCCTTTATGTTAGCCAACATGTTTAACATGTTGGTTATGGAGGGAGATTACCCAAATAGTCACACACACACACACACACACACACACACACACACACACACACACACACACACACAAAAGGTAAGACTAATGTTATTCCTATATAACACCTATCTAGAGCTCACTTGAAAAACTAATTGTAAATTGAGGAATACATTTACATATTATTAAAGCATTGTACTAAACCATCTAATTTTGAAAATCCCTCAAAGGAATAGTCCCTAAGTCATGTATGAAAACCTAAAGTAAGGCCAAATTTGCATATTATCAAGTGTCAAAAGGCAAACAGGCTGCATACATTCAAGTAGATCACTATTGATCACACATACACATAAATGTTATATCTATGTACAATTTGAGACCTATTAAGAGTACTGGAGCATACAAAATTATTAACTACTCAACTAGGTGTGGTTGGGACATATAACCCATATTTCTAACCCTATTTTATAGGCCAAACAAGTGTCAAAATCGGAGTTGGGATTTCAAGATGAAAGAAGACAAATATTAATATAGACATAAGACTGAGCATCTAAAATTACACAAAAAACATATTGACAGGTAGATGCATCTATCTATGGTGGACCATACTAGCAAAAACACAAAAGATAGTTATAGCAGACAATAGACATATCCAACAACCATAGGTGTCTAAGCATTAATGGTAGTGTTTTGGAAAATTTTGATGATCATTCTCTAGAGCTAAACAATAACATATCCATTTCAGGATGTATTAAGTAACTATGTGATCCATAAATTGGCACTAATTTTTGTGCAAAAAGTTTACCTTGGACCTTTTGTCAAATCACACAATTTTTGAAAACACTCAAGGAGATGAAATATAATTTGACCTTTTAATACATATTTATCTCAAACCTTGATTTGCTTAATTTTTCATTAATATGTCATATTTAACTAATTATGCATTCAATAATTATTAATATATAAGATTAATAAAAATGAAGAAAAAGAATGCACAAATAAAATCAACTCATGACAAGCACTTGATAATAGAGTTTGGCAATGCCTACCTCGTCAGGTTCGCTTATAGTACAAACTGATCCATTTCCTTGAAAAGTGAGTACATGGCCAACCCTTGAAATTTTCAAATGGATACTCTAAGACTGCATGCAAATTGGTAATAGACCTTCAAAATGTATTAGAACCCATACACAGACCTTCCACCTTACTGTCATTAATGCAATCTCGTAATCCTATGGATTTTCTGCCAAAAGTCTCAAAAATGGACTTACAAAATGGGTTTAACAAAATAATCATAGGTAATTCAACATATCATTAAAATCATCTCAGAGTCTAGTACAATTATTTAGTTTACATTAAGAGCTAAAAACCCCTCCAAGTCTCTCAAAACTTGAGATTTATGCAAAATGGTCTATTATGGCCTTCTACACAATTTGCTAAAAGGTTGTGCACTTTATATAGTTCTTGAACTCATGTCCCAATCCATTGGGTGCTTATCTTTTTACCCAAAATGCCATGGTTTGAATCTATGGGCATTGGGTTTGGTATTTATCCAAATCAAGGTCCCACATTCATGAGTTTGGAATAATTTATGTCTTTCAAAAGAATTGGACTCTACCTTCATAGTTTCTATAAGCCTTTTATTGGCTAAGACATTTGGATTGGTTTGATCTATGAGCCATGTTGGGGTTGATCAAATCTCTAACCTCAATTTAATTGAGGTGACTCAGATATCATTGGTAGGGGTAGTTTGCTCTCTGTCCAAGTGGCAACATTGGAAACTTTAGTGATGTCACGACCCAATCTTGGTATGGAACATTCGGTAGCCTTCATGGTAGCAATGTTGGCTCCTTCATGTGGCATGAAATGCCATTTGGGTTAGTTTAATTATGCTCGAGATTGAATTGGGATTCATATTAATCCTGTGACCTATTTGTTGTTAAATATAAAACTCAGATCATGTTGCACTAATTTGGCATTTAGGGTAAATAAACTCCCATCTATACTCAGGATCATTTCAGTCAAGGTAAGTTGGGTCACTACAACTCAGCTATGATCACCCCAACTCAAGTTTTGTATCCCAACTTGGGTTTTTGCTCTTTAACTCAGGTCTTTGTTTCTCAACTTAGGCTTGAGTTGGCATTGAGCATTTAACAAATTTTTTTGACTGTGGAGAAATAAAGTGGTGGTAAGCCATGTGGTGGCTTGAGGACCCACCATGTAGACCATTCATAATTCAACACTTGTTGACCTCTAATTGGATGGATGCTCTATAACTCTATCAGTGGTAGGGTCCCCTTCTAAGATAAAAGTGGACTCCATTGGCTATGTTCCCTATAACTGACCTATTTTTTTATGCCATCTACATACGCCTATCAAAGATAAAATATTGAAGCCCAATTATTTTTCTTGCACAAGCTCATTGCCATGTGTCACAACACAATTGGTCCACTTGGCATGCTAGGATTATGCAACATCACCTTATGTCACCTTTTGCCCTATTGATCTAAAAACTTCAACGTGCTATATCTTACACATACGGGTTAGAAATTGACCCATTCAAATTGCATCAGAAAGCTCTCAACGAGCTCTACATTGTGCCAATAATCAATCTACAATTTGACAATTTCTATCTTGGATCATATGTGGATCCTCTTGGATCATTATGCATATATAATAATCAAAATATAATACTAAACAATATGAATATCCTTTTCTCTTATAAGTTATATGAATAGTAAGTGTAATAAATCATTTAATTTTTATATTTAGATTTACATAGTTTATGTTATATCTTAGTCAATTTGAAATTCAATAGTTTGGCTTGTTTAGATCACTAAATTCAAAATAAGTTAAAATACACCCCATATATATAAATAATGAATAATTTTTAATGTTTTATTGGAATTGATTTCCTTTACATTTCAATAATTAAATGGACGAAACTTTAAAATAGTTTGCATAAAAGTAATAGTCGAATTGTATGATATATCTTTATTGTGAATTCCTTTTTCTCCAATGACATTCCTTACTTTTTCAAATGACTTAGTCCAAGATGAAGTAGGATTATGAATTCAAATTTATTCAATCATGTTCATTATATAATATGGATAAATGGATTAGAACTAAAATCAACATTAATATCTTAAATAAAATTAATTAAGTATTACAATACATATGCAATATTATAATAATATTTAATTAATTATTATAAATTTAGTAGTAAGGTATTTCCATAAAGTTTCAGTTCTTCTCTTTAATAAATTTGGTTCTAGTGATAATCACTTGAATCTCAGTATGGAAATGTATGGAGTGTCAAGGAAAATTTGAGTAGGTAAAAAGGATTGAAGAGATTTAGATAGTAGAAAATTGTGTTTTAAAATAATTTAAGGATCATGTTTACTTGAATACATTCAATTTTTTACTCGCTATGATCTACTCATTATGACACTTGTAACCTAGAAAACATACTTCCTTCTCCTTGTCCTAAAGTGGTTGCATTATCTAAGGCTTAAGGAAAAAAAAGCTTTAGAGGCTTGTTTTTAGGTTATCAAGGCTAAACATAACCATCTAATTATAATCCCCTAATAGTGGAAAGTTATTTGATAAAATGTCAAATAATTGTAAATTACATAAATGAAAACAACTTCAGAGATATACAAAACCCTATTTGCATCGAACATGCTTCGATAGGAATACTAGCTTCAGATAAGATAAATGCTTTAATGATTGTTTGATCTCTTTAGAATGCATGTGAATGCTCAATAGATTCTCTATGATATATCAAATGAAATATAATACTTGTGTATTTATATATAATTAAATTCAAATTGAGACCATATTGGGGCACAAACTAATATCTAATGACTAAAAAAAAAAAAAAAAAGTTAGAGGGGATAGGTGCACCCTGATCTGGAGACAACCAAAAGAAGAACCCATGAGCATCAGGTGTCCTTCAAACAAATAACTTGAAATAGGAGAGATAAATGAGGAGAGAGATGTAGGTCTTAGGGGTCGAGAAGAGGGATTAGTACTAGTGAAAGTTGATAAAATTTGAGAATAATGCCTAATTTATGCTAATAATTGACAAATAGACAAGTACAATAAAACCATGCCAATTAAAAAATAATAAATGCCTTGGGGCCATGTTAAGGTGTATACATTTTACCCCTCTTTAAGGTGTCTGTGTAAGCACATAATTAAAATTAGAAAAAGGATATAGTTGCACAAATGGATCTCCTATAGCTAAAACTAATGCACATGGAAACCTGCAAATCCATTATTATTTTTATTTACACATGTGGGTAGGTGAAAAATAATACTAGCTACTAAAATCTGAAATATTGAAAGTAAAATACCTTATTTCATTGAAAATAATATGAATATAGAGTGAGTAGACATCTAATTTTTATACAAGACTAGTTATTTTATATGGAATTAATGTGTTTATGTGCATATGGATCATTACTTTAGATTAACCTCTTATTAGCACATTTTGCCTTATGTTGGTCCTTGTATTTCCTTCCCTTGCCTTATGTTGTCCTTACAAATTTACTTTTTGTTCACTTTGGGTTAGTGATAATATCACCATGAATGTAAAAATATTGAAAACCTACATATTGATTATTATTTTTGACTTGATGCAACCCCAGAGGCTCCCAAAATGTCCAAAACACTATTTAAGGTTTCTTTATCTCATTGATTGAGATTAGACTAGTATGTTCTTGGTCTAACTAGAACTGAACATGGACAATCTTGGACATCTATGTTTTTAAAATCCTTGATCCCTTTTCCTTGTTTATTTGGTTCCTTTTGTCCCGTTGGTTGGATTTCATACCTTTTATTTGTCAACTTGCATGCCAATAATGTCTGAATTTGAATTCAAGAAGTGTATAAGTACATGATTGCATTGATGCATTTAAGGACAAGGATTTGGAGTTGAAAAACCATATATTAAAGTGTAAGGGAATAATCATATCACTAAATAAACATCCCTTGTACCAAAATGAAAATTTAAGAATTAGTGAAAGAGCATATAATCCATAGTAGTTTCTTGCATCTCATTGATAAGGATAATTATCAGGATCTTCGTATTGCATTAGATTAATTGTTAACTTAAATGACTGTTAATTTCTAGTTAGTCAAAGAATCAAGGTTTGACTAGGGCAATCCATCATAATCATTACCATTTTGTATGTTTTTCAAAGTGGTTTGGGATAATTAGGGTTCGGAATAAGGAGAAGCAATTTTGAAAGAGCCACAATTCAATTTGGCAAACTAAGAAAGTAGTTGACAAGTAGGTGAAGATGAAAACACTCATAAAATTTCATCAAAATATGAAATCATCTAACTAGGATTAGACATAATGATTATGATAGTAATCAACTTATTAATATTAAACTATTACATGTTTAATATAACCAAGATTAGATCTCTATTATCTTGGCTAATTTTTGCACCATTTTAGATCAACAAAAATATTCCTTGTTAGCTTAAAAACTACTTTTGGACTTATTCGCACTTGATTTCAACTTTTAACAATACACATATAAGTCAATATTAAGGTATATATCTAAAATTCTCCTTTTCAAATTATAAGCATTTAATTCACTTCAATTCCCTTAACTAGGTCTATGTTTACTATCATATTGATATATTATGTTCAGATATGTATTGCTCATTGTATAGTATGATTGATTATAATGCCACTTAACCTAAACATATTTTACCACACTATATTTTGGTGACATATTTATTTTCATCCTCATTTTTTCCCAAATGATAGTTTTTTAATTACATTTCACATTGGATGAAATTACGGCTATGGCTTCCATAAATCCTTGCCTTGCATGTTTCCTTTCCTTCTAGGCATAACCATTGCTATTTTTAGATATATTTTTGTCTAGGGTTAATCTTACTTAATTCTACATCAATATCCCCAACTCCTTGTGAATTATTGTAAACCCTAGTTTGCATGCTATATATGGTTTCATCTTATGCTACTTAAGGATATTAGATCTCAAACCTCTATTAGGTAAAGTTATGTATTAAATTATATATTGATTGATTTTTATGAACTTATTTTGAAACTAAAAGGGGTAAAAATTTATTCAAAAAATCCCAAAAATGGGAAGATTACAGCATCATATCCTGTTCAAAAAGTTGCGACAGGATGGGGACTAACCCAGTAGGAAACCTATCCTGATCATGAATAGACCAATCTGGCCCATGTTTCGTGGCCCATTTAGCAAGACGGTCAGCCACACCATTCGACTCATGAGGAATATACCTAAAGGAAATCAACTCAAAAGCCAAACTAATTTGATGAATCTGCTTAATAACCGCAGCCAACTGCCAATCCACATCATCAAGATTCAAATTCCTCAGCAAGTTTACAACAACTTGTGAGTCTGACTCATAGATAATACTAAGCCACCCCTACTGACAACAAATTTGCAAGGCCTCCAGGATAGCCATTGCCTCTATAAAATTGTTGGTATAATGGCCCTTGTAAATTGAAAACAAAAAGTGAACTGCACTGGAATTGTCTCTCCCAACGCCTCCAATCCCAACAACCCCAGGATTTCCTCTGGAGGAGCCATCAACATTTACCTTGATAAGAGCCTCCTCAGGCGGTGTCCATATCCCCAAATGGCTGATCGGACATGGCCTTTTTCTAGTGGAAATCGAGGGGTGAGTGTGCTGACCAAGGTCGACGGTGGAGGGCATAGCAGGGGAAAGCTGCGATAGCACTCTAGCATCAGTTGGCTCCAAATCTGCACCCCTACCTGAATTAACCTGGATAGTCTCCTAGAGCACAATAAGGATTTTCAGCCATAACTCCCTTATACTCAAAGAGCGCTCTTGGAAAATTCTTTTGTTCCTCTCAATCTAGAGGTTCCATAGAATAAAAATAGGTCCAACAGTCCAGGCATTTTGAAAAATAGGCACCCTGCTAGGAGGTCGATCCAGGCACTGCCAAAATTCAACCAAGGACACCACGTGCCAACAAGGGCACTCCCAGGCTTCCCACCATAGATGCCATAATCTTTTGGCAAAGGAGCATTGGAAAAAGAGGTGCTCACCATTCTCCTCATTATCACAGTAAAACATACAAATTGACAGACCTTGAAAACCTCTTTTACAGAGATTATCCCAAGTAAGGCAACAATTATAAGTGAGGGTCCAAACAAAGAAGTTGCATTTCGGCCAAGAGGCTGAATTCTAAATTCTCTTACCGCATTGGAATTTAATTTCACCAAAACATTTCTTCATCAGCTCCAAATATCTAGAAGAAACTGAATACTGCCCAGTTGAGTTACCTCCCCAAGCCAGGCTATCACTCTCACGCAAGGAGCTACAACCTCTAATAGCAAGGAGCTAGGATAATTCCTGCCTATTTTCCATAGTCCCTCCCATCGGCTAGTCTAACACATTCTTCCATTTATAAGCAACAACAGTCCCCAGATTAAAAGCTTCTTTATAGTGCTCAACAGTGTCCCATCCAACAGCTCGAAATACATCACACAGGGCCTACAAATGGGGATGAGAGGAGAGGAGGGGCGGAGCTCCATTCCAAGAATCTTCCCAAAATAACATCTCCACACCACTATTGCAGATCCAAAAAAGCTTGGACTACACCAGATAAGCCCCAACTTTAAGGGTGTTCCACACCATCGATCCCCTGCCCTCCATGAGAAGCCTGGGAATCTCTGACGAAATAGCCACAGGGAAATATTTCACCGATAGGATCCGGGCCCAAAGCTGTGATTGGTTGGTGCACCAATGCCAATACAACTTCGCAGCAAGAGCTTGGCTAGACAAGATAGCAGATTTGAGACCAAGCCCCCCTCCTTCTTGGGCTTACACACAGTGTTCCAATTCACAAGACTCCATTTAGAATGCTAAAGATTACTGCTCTAAATAAATTTCCAAGACAGGGCATCGTACTCACAGAGAAAATACATCAGGGCAACTTGGACCATATTGTGATAAATGGGCAGAGCTTGAATAATAGATTGTAGCAGAGTCACCCATCCAGCTGTCGTAAGCCATTAGTGGGTCCAGTGATTCACTCTTTGCCTTAATTTATCCAGAACATTTTGCCAAAATAGCCTGGGTTGCCTTTCGACCACTATGGGGACCCCCAAATAAGTCACCAGAAGAGACTGCGTCTAAAATCTAAGGACATCCACAATTCTACACTGGATAGAGATAGGAGTATTAAATAAATAGATGGACGATTTGTGCTCATTTAATTTCTATCTAGAAGCCAATAAATAAGTGTCCAAAGTGTTTCAAAAAGCTTGTGCTTTACTCATGCAGGCTTTCCCAGTCAAAATAGTGTCATCCACAAATTGGAGATGGGTCAAATTGGCAATCCCATTCCCCCACTGCCATCCGTGAATCAAGTTCTGAGATGCTTGAGATTTTATAAGATGTCCTAGCCCCTCAGCCAAGATAATAAATAAATAAGGAGATATCGGATCACCTTGGCGAAGCCCTCTAGAGGCCCCAAACAATCTAGATGGCACCCCATTAATGAGGATTGAGTAAGACGGTGTAGTGACACAGCTTAGCACCCACTGAACCCAGTCTTAACTGAACCCAAAAGCCAAAAGGACCTTCCACAGGAACCTCTAATCTACCCTGTCAAACACCTTAGCCAAATCAAGGTTAATAAACATAGCTCTCTCCTGTGATTTTCTCATAGAGTGGATTGCTTTCGAAGCAATCACCACTCCATCCAAAATCTATTTCCCAGCTACAAAGCCCCCTGCTCATCTGAAATGATCCTAGGGAGCCAAACTTTGAGCCTCTCTGGTAAAATCTTAGAGATTATTTTGTAAACCATATTACAGAGTGCAATGGGCCTAAACTGATCCAAATGATTCACCTACTCCTTTTTTAGGATTAGCACTAGGAAAGTTGCATTAAGCGCTTTGAGCATCTCTTTGCTGAAATAAGATTCTTATACCACTTCCACAAGATCTTGACTGATGATATCCCAGAATTCTTGAAAGAATTTTATAGGGAAACCATCTGGGCCCAATGCTTTACCTCTGCACATGGAGAAAACAATTTTCTCAACTTCTTCCTTATCAATCGGCTTCAGGAGTGCTTCATTCATATTAGGTGTGATGATGGGAGGTATGCAAGACAAGACCATATTTTCCTCCAGATTAGCTATAGGTGCAATGCCTGATAAAAGCTCAGAGAAGGATTGTACAGCCTCCTCAGAAATGGTAAGAGAGGATGTAGCTCGAGTACCATCTAATAACAAAAGAGATGCTATATAGTTCCTATTGTGCCTCACCTGGATTGACTTGTGAAAGAATGCAGTATTCCTATCACCTTCCTGGAGCCAATCAATCTGGGCTTTCTACTTACAAAATATTTCTTCTCGAAGTTCCTACTCATTAAGCTCACTCAAAGCCATAAATTCTACCTTACAGAGATCCTCAGACAAGCCGAAGTCAAGAATCTGCCTGGTAATACTGTCCAGCTTTCCTTGTGCTTTTTTCTTCATAGCATTAAGATTGCCAAAATTGTTCCTATTCCAAACCTGGAGCTTTCTTTTAACAAATTGAAGCTTCTTAGCAAAGTAAAACATAGCTGTGCCATAATCAGGCCCTCCCTGCTTCCACTAGTGGGTCATCAGGGGATGCAGAGATGAGTCCCGAAGCCACATTAGTTGAAACTTAAAGGGAGGTTTCTTGGGGCCATAAATAAAATTGATTGTGAGCTTAATGGGCCAATGATCAGACCCTCTCCAATCCAAAATTTTGGATGCAATAGAAAAAACACTAGATAAACAAAAGTAAGAGACTAAGAATCTATCTAAGCGCTCAGAAATAGCATCCTTACCTACTCTTTTGTTGCTCCAAGTGAAAAGTCCATTGATGGATTTAACATCTGACAGGCGCAGCTGATCCATATTGTGTCTCAGAAGTTCAGACGAGTGGTCTAAATGAGTTAGTCCTCCCCTTTTCTCCTCAAGGCTAAGGACAACATTAAAATCTCCACTCATGATCCACGATAGATAAGGAAAATAGCTCTGAACATGACTCAAATGTTCCCATAGCTTGAGGTGTCCATGGATATCCCTAGATGCATAAACATTGGTGATCAGAATCAACTCCCCCATCTCCAGAGAGGTTGCAATCATGGACAGCACTGAGATATTAGCCATCCACTGGAGTGGTGTGACCTTCCCCAAATCCCAACATATTTCTAAACCCCCTACTGTACCTAATGCACCCACACACTGACACTATCCCGTAGCCCAAAAATAAGGCACACAGGTAAACATAGCATCTACAGACAACTTAGTCTCCTGGATACAAAGGATATTCAGAGAGTGTTCAGAAATCAACTTCCGCATAGCTTTTTGCCAGGGGGTACTATGCAGCCCCCTTACATTCCATGACAACACTATCATTGGGTAGGTTGGGTGAAAAGTTGATCTAGGGTCTTAACCACTCCAGACTCTACCAACAAATCCCCTGTGAGTTTTATTCTCTCCTGGTCCTTCTTACGTCCTAGTCTAGATTATGAGGAGAAGGAGACTTTCTTAAATGGTCTCTACAATAAACCCAATGCATTCGACGCTCCCTTGTCTTTCCTGGAAGCATCTATGTCTTTGACTACCTCAGTGCAACTGCAATCCTTATCCTACTACGCTGAAGAAATTACTAGATTCCTATCCTCTGGTTCACACACAATCTCCTGGCTTGGCTGAATCACCATATCTTGGGATTCATTGAGGAAAGAGCCTTTCTCCTCCCCCTCTGAAGGACCTCCCACCTCTTCAAGTGGTATGCCGTCTTCTATGGCCATACCATCCAAAGCTTCAAAATGGTTAAAGCTCATTTCTATTGATCGATCTTGGTTCTTGCGCTTCTGGCCATGCCCTTTCCCACATTGATGTACTTGAGAAAAACCCTCCTTATCAAGGCCACTCACATCAGATGAATCCAAATTTGTAATACCTGAATTTGATTGAGCTTTCATATTCGCAGCACTCCCAGGTGGGCAATATGAAGTTTCCATATGAGCCAATTGACCTGATTCCTTCCCTGCATTGGGATCTATCCCTCTGAATCTCTAGCCTGAGGACATTGCTAGTGCAGGTGGCCATAGACATGGTAGATTCTATAGCGAAAAGGGATAGATTCATAATCTATTGGGATTCATTGAGGAAAGAGCCTTTCTCCTCCCCCTCTGAAGGACCTCCCACCTCTTCAAGTGGTATGCCGTCTTCTATGGCCATACCATCCAAAGCTTCAAAATGGTTAAAGCTCATTTCTATTGATCGATCTTGGTTCTTGCGCTTCTGGCCATGCCCTTTCCCACATTGATGTACTTGAGAAAAACCCTCCTTATCAAGGCCACTCACATCAGATGAATCCAAATTTGTAATACCTGAATTTGATTGAGCTTTCATATTCGCAGCACTCCCAGGTGGGCAATATGAAGTTTCCATATGAGCCAATTGACCTGATTCCTTCCCTGCATTGGGATCTATCCCTCTGAATCTCTAGCCTGAGGACATTGCTAGTGCAGGTGGCCATAGACATGGTAGATTCTATAGCGAAAAGGGATAGATTCATAATCTATCTGCTGGACCCAGGATGAAGCTCCCAGACAAATTTCTATAGATTTCGAAAGGGGATTGTTTAGATTGATTTCAACACATATTCTGGCATAGGAAATATGCTTCTTGTCTAAGGACTAGTGCGCTACAACAATTGGCATTCCTAGTAGGGTAGCTATCTGCCAGAGGATATCTTCTCTCCAAAATTCTAAAGGGAGTCTTGGAAGGCAAACCCAGACAGGGACTTAGGCTGGCAATTCCTCTATAGAATTGAACCCTGGGTGCCATGGTTTGATAAACAGACCATTACGGTCATAAAAGTAGGGCCCTCCTTCAAAGATTCGGTTCTTGTCAGATACTGAGGAAAAATTTACCATAAAATTACTATTGGCAGCCAACATAATATCTATATCCCCCTCCACCTGCCAGGTGCGCCGCATCTAGGCTTCCAGGGCCGTCTGGGATATTCTAATGCCCATAAACTTATAGATTAGAGCATGAGCTGACAAATACTCTACATCCTCCCTAACAAAATCTTGAGAAACCACCAAAACAAGCCTATCCTGGCTGCGTGGGAAGTAGCCATTTACCTTAGATACCTTGGGCCGCTCACTGAAGTAAAATGCCTCCTTTCCATGGGGAGCCTCCTCCTGAACCAGT